>CM032229.1:118065000-118600000 GCA_019009955.1 Riptortus pedestris | reverse complement strand
AATTCCATTGCTGAGTCAGGTGCAGTTGTTTCCAACAGATTACCCAGAAAAGTAATCAGTTATTGGAGTTTGTATTTATGATTTGATAGTTAAACAACTCGATATCAAAAGAGGTTTTACGTAAATTTTAATATAGGGTCATTATTGAAATTTCACAAGGAGCAAGCAGAGAAGAGGTGCAAAGTCTTGACAATAAAATAATTCACTACAATTATTGTTCAATATATATTTTTTTTAACTTGCAAATTAACTGTCACATTTTCTTCGGCCTTATGTTAAACCTTGTCTTACTAATGCGATTTGTACTTTAAGCTAATTATATCACCCAATATGCCACATCCAGTTTGTGGTTCATATCTTATTTACATGGTGTAATTGCTTTAATTAAATTATATTGATTAATTAGATTAAAATGGTTAGAATACCTCATTTGTGAATCATTCCCACGAGTTGGAAATCTTATTACACGCATACTCTAAGTGAAGGGATTTTTAATTCTGGAAACTAAAAATTATTTCATGCTGTGGAATTGGGAGCGGCTTTAGGTAGAATTCAAAGATGTAAATTAATATGAGAAAGGAAACAATGATCAGTAGCTTGCCGCTTTTTTGAATTTACCTTTATTCCATTCAAAGATATAAATGCTTTGATAAGCCGACAGAGACACAATGGCGGGACTATAAGGGGTCTTGTCGGAGACAACAAACACAAACAATGATATACTTGTTCTTAAGAATATAAACTGTTAGCTACATTACTACCCCTCGCTGTTTATTACAATAATATGTTCACTTTATGTGATTCATATTTCATCAGTTATCTTAATGAATAACTAGAACTGTGAGAAGGCAAAAGAAATAAAGAAAAGATAAAATGTTACTACATTCCACGTAACCATGCCTGTATTAATAATAATAATAATAATTCTATCTATACTAAAACAAAAAGGTGGCTCAGATTAGTCATGTGAGTAAAATCGTTAGCATTTACATCCATGGTAAACCTAGAGTGGCGAGTTCCATTCCCACCTGGGCAATAGAAATTTATTTAGTGACGAAATCATTAAGTAAAATCCTTAGTCCCACTCTGGTTAGAAAAGGGTGGTAACCTGTAGATAACCCGTCCCAATTAGCCTAAAAGCTAAAAGTGGACATTAATAAATGATTTAATTTAAAACAAAGTGTTATAATGTCAAGAGGTGTTAATAAAATATATAAAAATCAAACCAAAATTTCAAAATCATATTGAAGGCAACAATATCAGGTTACGGCATTAGCTATGCCAGAGTGTGGTATGTTATTATCAGTTTAAAAATTGCACAAAAAAATTATTATTGTTTTATATATATATATATATATATATATATATATATATATATATATATATATATATTACTTTTAGCAGATTTCCCCTAAGGGAAATCAGCTATTTGCTACTATGGCTAACTGGGACTGGTTATCTACAGGTTACCACCCTTTTCGATCCAGGATGGGATTTTACGGATTTTATTTAATGAGTCCGTCATTAAATAAATTCCTATTGCCCAGGCGGGAATCGAACACACCACTCACGGGATATTAAGGCCACCGCTTTAACTCACATAGCTAACCTGAGCGTCAAGAAATTATTTATTCAAAAGTAGTGACAATATGATGATGGCATTTGTCTAATATCTGATAATGTGCAATTAAATTTCAATAGTTAATGAATGCCAATAGACCGAACAAAATGTATTGATACTAAAATGAAATGGGCACGTACACACTAATACAATAGTTTAGTGCTACTACAATAGGCCTTGCAAGCACAAATACTGTTTTTTGTCGACAGGGAAAAGCCAATACTGAATCAAAAGGTCAATATTTCACAAAGAGAGATTATTGGAAAGTCCACTTTTTAATATATGTTGCCGATTATCAATGAAACTTCATGGCAGTTCGGGGTCTACTATACCAGAGGATATCCTAGAATAAAACTTCATTCACACAGTATAGTCTGTAATAACCAAGCATATATGCATTTCAGGTTTAGTATATGCAATCCCATTTATTCACCACTGAACAATTGCATTTCCATTTTTCTTTTTATGACTTTGAAATAACATTAATAAATGTTATGTACGGTCCCGTTATTGAACTATGTTTCTAATTCGAAAATGCGATTAGCCTAAGTAACATGAAGTGAACGTTAATAAATAAATAGTTCCATAACCACTTATAAAATTACAAAGGATAATGATTAAAGAAATAATACTCATTTCAAGAAATGTTTATAAAACAAGGGTGCACTATCCCTTGAACATGAATAATATGGGATTAGGTGTCTCATAAAAGAATGACTAATGGTTCTAAAAGTTTGTAAATTATACTCCGAAGCATTACTAATATATGAAACTGGAGTAAAATGTGCCATTAAAATCGAGTAATAAAAGTCTTATAGGAAGTCAGAATGACTATCTTCATTATGACTCAGAAATTGAGAAATTAAACTTATCAGTGAACTGTCACAGGATTCTTATCAGTTTGACTTAAAGATCTGATGTAGCTCGCCGGTCATAACTTAGGATGAATGATAGCCGGTGGTTTGGACAGGAGTTATCATTTCCTAGGATAAATCATACATTTCAGGGCTTATCAGCAATTGTTGGAGGATAAAAGTAGTGGCTCTGTTGAGGCACCCCGAGGCGGCTTGACCCGTTCCCGCCCGGCTCCGCTTCCAATACAACCAATTCTCTTCCTCCAAGTACCGGCAGTTTAAGGCAAGATGACCGGTGTCCGTTCTACGGAATCCACGGTGGGGTCAAAGGTTAGAAGGCGGCCATGTTCGCTAGCCCAGACCGGCATGTCTCCCAGCTGTCAAAAGTCCCCGAGTTGATTTTGCAAATGAGTCTAAAATATACGCTAGACAAGGAGCTCACCCTAAACCGAATGCGGAAGTCAGAAATGCCGGCAAAATGGTTAAAACCTTTGGGAGTGGCCGGGACGCATGCAGGGCACAGAAATCAATATCATGACCCCCGCCCGCCACGGCCATTTAAATATTCCACCACACTTATATCATTCACAAGCTGAACAAAGAGATAATAGTAGTACATCGAAACGGTAGATTTGGCTGACAGTCTTCCCAAATCAAGCTATATGGCAAATAAATAAACAATGAAATAAAAATATATGGCTTATCTGGATTGACAGTATCCACAAGTCCCTGGAGACACTTACTCTAATGTAAAGTCTTGAAAACTTTGCTGGCCTGCAGGCCTTGCATTCACTGTAAACACCAAACACAGACAGAAGGTGATAACTGGACAGAAAACGGACAGCAGAACGTACTCAACGACTGCTGGCAGGAGACTGGAGCGTGGGTTCGGCGATACGAGTCAAGTCGGAAACAGCCGAGCTCTACCCCCACCCCATGCCGGCTCAACGGCCGCCTTCCCGCCAATCTCTCCCTCACCGGCAAAACATATTCAACATTTCAAGAAACACAGTTATTTAAATATAAGATGAGTGATACTGAACTCATATGGAACTAGTAAAACAGATAAAAGTTATCATCTGAAGAGGGAGGATAAAGTAGTTCTAACTCTCTTATGTTGAAGAAGGAATGTCTCCAATACTAGGCTCATCTAACTGAAAGGCTAAACTCATGTCATGTTAAGCAGTCATAAGCTTTTTTATCTATGTAAAATATGTAGGATTTGTTAGTCCTCAAAAACGACTCGAAAAATCTTAATGGCCAAATATTTGTTAGTCATCTGGCAAAAGGTGCAGCATGGGGTATATGAGAATCCGAATTGACAACCCGGCGGGGGGGGGGGGGGGCAAATTTTCTTCATATCATCATTAATATTTGTTTCATTTAAAAGTAAAAATACATTGCGTTTACATTACGTTCCTCCATGAATTATGAATTTCGACTATTTGACCTCCAACTTCCGGGCGCCCTTGCAGAGTTCATTCATGTTCCATGAAAAGGGTACAACATAGGTAATATGAGAATTCGAATTTTCAACTCGTTGGTTTTATAGAAAAATGTATTGTGTTTAAAATGCATTTTTCTATCTTTCGTCAACTGGCAAGTTCCGGCAAGAAGTTAATATATATGTTATTCTTTGCTTGTCGATCATTGATAGATAGGAGCGGGGGTTTACTTGGAATAAACGTAATTATATTATTAATGGAAACAATTTTCATGTCTACCCTCAACACAGTCAGCTACTTCCTACTTCGGTCACTGCCTCACTAATCTCAGGTCTCGTCTCAACCAAGTGGTTCGCTGTTCCCTTACGTTCTCATGTTCATCAGATGGAGTTCTAATCGACTGATCTCCAAATTTACCATCACTTTAAAGTACTCGGTCCAGCAGCCCTTAATTTTAACGCTCTGCATAAGACATTACCTTGCAGGTCTTGAGCAAAATTACATCCGTTTACTCAATCCCTGTTCAGGCATTTCATACTGTACATTTTACGACTCCGTCGTGCCTGAAAGTACTCCATCTTTTACTTCAGTTTCCTAGCTGTCCTTGTTACTAAGCAGTCTCTTGCCCGCATTACTTATTTATTTATTCTAAGTGCTACATTTCTTTGGCGATTAACAACGTTTGATGTACCTTAGGACATTTCTTCACCGTAGGAAATATATTTCGCTCTCCCTCTCTTGGTCTTGCATTTTTTCTGTAGTCATATGAAGTGAATTAACATGAAAAACATTCCACTGTGTTTTTTCATTATAATTTCGTAAATAGGGTAAATTTATAGAGCGATTTAAGATTTCTGAACTTCTGAGCTAGATAGAACATTAATATGTAGAAATGGCGTTTCTAGTTAGCTAATGTAAATTTACATTTATTTAAAAAATGTAAAATTATTGATACTATGATACTACGGTATATCTAAGTGTCTCTTTGACGACACACTAAGTAAGTTTATTGCGTTGTCTACAATCAGGACTATTTGAACTTGTCATCCGGACGTGTGTGTTAATCGGGTGTGACCAACTCTAAATCGATGACTACTTTTCGTCTATAGCATCCATTGGGGCTGAGGTTAGCCATATGAGCTAAAGCGTTAGTTTTAATCTCACATGGTAAACCTAGAGTGGCGAGTTCGATTCCCGCCTGGACAAATACGAGTTTATTTAGTGACGATCTCATTAAATAAAATCCTTAGTCCCATCCTGGCTAGAAAAGGGTGGTAACCTGTAGATAACTCGTCCCAATTAGCCATAGTTGCATAAAGTGGACGTTAATAAATAAATAAAAAATAGCATCTATTGCTCGATCTGCACTCTCTTGAGCTCTTAAATGTCCGTAAGTGATTCTCTCTTGTGTATGTCCTGTTGTTGAGGCATACCGTAAGAATAGTATGTGTTGTAAATCTAGTAATCTCATCATAGAGTAATAATAACTGGTTTGATATTTCATCATAACTCGTAGCTAAACAGATATAGAAAGGCTCCTCTTTTTCCTCTGTACAAAATTGCGGATTCACAGTTTCTATAAGAGATACAGAAAATAAGTGTTGAAACCTATTATATTATAACTGGAGGAAACAAGAATTTCATTAGTTATAATGTAGTCTCCACTGTATGCAGTTCGTGCTCTCTGCTCTTCCCCCATATTAAATAGCTGCTCTGAAGAAGGGAACCAACGGTTGCCCGAAACTGTCAGCAAATAAAAAATCCTCTAAAAGAAGAATTTAGAAAACTTTATTAGCCGAAACCCAACTATTACCTACTACTCTGAATTATTATAATAACGGCTAACAATACTATTGATTGATTATATCTTAATTAAGTTTTAAAAATCAAAATAAAATTTCAACAAGTACTTGTCCTGATAAAGACTACCTAATTCGGAACATGCGTAAATATACTAAGTCGCTGGTTGCATTAATAATGTTTAGCACGTACTGGAGGAAACAAGAATTTCATTAGTTAATTAAAAATCATATCCATACCACCCTTATCTGGAATTGTAAATGGCAAAACTCTATCATTGCTCTTCCATTATATAAAACTACTTTAACATTTTCATATTCTTTAAATAGAAAATGTATGAATATTTTATATTAGAATATTAGTTATTTAGCTTTTCTAAATAACGTAGGGAATAATAAAGACTTGACGTGCAGGGAAATTTGATTCGTGGCAGTTAATTTGACGCAACGTCTATCTCCCACTCACGCAAGCCCTAATGAAAGGTTCTTTACAAGCTTTTCCTGTTGTTTTTTTTAAATATTTAAGATATACTAAGGGAAAAGTGTGGGGAGATAAAGTTGTGCCAAATAGGCAAATCAATTGAAGACTATGGAAAAATTGTTGAACTCTTCTCAGCAGGACTTAAAGTGTAAATTTACGGTAAGTTAATTTACTATATATATGATAATTAATCGTCCTTATCGATGAGTTTAAAATGCTTGTTGATGCATATTAGCTTTCCGTGGTAATTAAAAATTATTAGATAGTTTTTCAAAAAAGGCGCCAACAAAAACAGCTTCTTTTCTACTCATGTTAGAGTGAACTTCATAGAACTACGATTGGAAGAAATAACTATATAACAATGATTCCTTTTAAGTAGTAGTAGTTATTTATTAACGTCTACTTATTGTTAACATGGCTAATTGGGGCGGTTTATCTACAAGTTACATCCCTTTTCTAAGCAGAATAGGACTTAAATTTTATTTAATGTGTTGGTACTAAATAGATTCCTATATATTCAGGCGGGAATCGAATCCTCCATTCTAGGTTTACCAAATTAGATTAAGAGCAATACGTTAACTCACATGGTAATCCTTAGCCCCTTGATTCATTAAATAAAATTCTTCATTGAGACACATATCCATGAATATATTATTATTTTACGTTCAGTCCATGGTTCCTGATCTGATAACCTTTAACTATTTTGACCTTTAATTTTACATGCGACTTTAAATATAGTATAGAGTTTGATAAACATCAAACAGAAATTTAATTAGGTCTCTAGAGTGTTAACCGACCTCAGAATTGACCTTTACCTAATTCAATATTTTTGGCTTTACTGGCCAGAATATTAAGACGTGTGTGTGCGTGCGTGTGTGTGCGTTGTGGAAGATAACAGTCTCTCATGGTGAACAAAAGGTCAAGAAATGTAAATGCGAGAATTATAGAGCTAAGGATATATCCGTGGCCATTTTTCATTGTATGTGTTGAAAACTTAACCGGTGATTACCGACTAGCATATGGGATCCCAGGTATGTTCATAAATGCTTAATAATATTTATTAGCGTCCACTCCAGGGCTAACGGGGACGGGTTATTTACAGGCTACTACCTTTTAGCAGATCCCCCCCCCAGGAAGATCAAGTTCGTTAATGGCTATAATCGGACCATTGGGAGGGGGTTTAGAGGGGGAAAATTTAAAATATCTCCATTGTTGTGCGTCGAATCGAAACATTGTGTAAAACCAATCTTATTGCAAATGTAATGTTTATACACCTTTTCTCTATATTGAATTATTTCCATATTTAAGTTGTCGGCCATCAGTAAACCCCCACTCCTACTCATGTCATATTAGCAATAAGACATCATGAACCACTTCATTCAAAGGTTAAATATCAAATATGGTTTTCATATTACTTTCTGAGACACAGGCAAGTACGCCATGTGCCTTCAGTAACCCTCCCTCCCTTCTTACTCATTGGTTTTTTAGCAGATTTCCCTTAAGGGAAATCAGCTATTGAGGTCGCACTCATGACGCGATTTTCGAAAAATTTCTTCAAATGTCCATCGATCCTACCCAGGAGATGACGAAAATGAGGTCCGTTCAAAACTATATATATATATATATATATATATATATATATATATATATATATATATATATATATTTGTCTGTTAACACACTAGCGGTCGCAATTTTTGTTTAATCGGCACCAAACTCGGTATTTAATCGTTTTATCTAAAAAGGAAGATCATGTTCGTAAACGGTTGAAATCGGACCAGTGGGAGGGGGGGGGGTTTAGAGGGAGGATTTCCAAAAATTTGAAATATCTCCGTTATTATGCATCGGATCGAAAAATTGTATAATTGAACCAATCTTGTTGTGCAAATTAAATTTACTCTAAATATTGTTATATACATTTATTCTCTATCTTGAATATTAACCGAGATATTTGCATTTTTATGAAGGCAGTGGTCGGGTATTGTTCGGATTAGTTCGGCCGTTTTCGTAACTTCTCGGCTCAGGTGGAAGCTTCTTCTAATCTTACCTGTCGTTTCTAACCTTACCTTACCTTCGTTACTTTGTGTGTGATTTATGCAAATACGGCCTTTCATCCGCCCCCCCCCTTCTTTAATTCTTGTACTACTAAAGTTTGAGTTATTAAAATATAAATTATTTTTACAGTTCAGAAGCCGTTTCAGTTGGGAATTTATTAAAATTAACTGAAAGATTTCTTATTACCGTTTGTATTTACTCATGGTGGGTTTGTATTACCAGTATGCAGATTTCTCTATTGTAAAACTTCACATGGGAAATCTGCTTAGTTTACGCAGCCCCTGCGTGACGGACTTTTTACATATGTAGGGAGATGAGATCACAAGTTTGTTATACCAGCAAGTGGGAAATCTGCTTAATTTACGCAGTCCCTGTGAGACGTTTCTAGTCAGGGAAGGACTGTGGATCCTATTGAGGATACCTATTGGATTATTGAGATAACTTCCTATTACCAACGCGCATTCGAACCATGACTCTTGGTTTATGACGAACGCCTTGACTTCATGGCTACCTGAGCCAGCTCGTTTTGACAGTTTTTTGTTGGTTGGTTTGCAGTTATTAGGCACAAATAGCTTAATTGGAAAATGGCATTGGAAAGAACTTTTTTTTAAATATTTCTCATCTACCAGGTAGGATGGCTGGACATTTGAAGAAATGTTTGAAAATCGCATAATGAGTAAAACTCCTGCTATAGCTGATTTCTTTTTAACATTCTAAAATAAATAATATAAATGATACCTCTGCAATCCAATGTAAGGGTTAACAACAGCTGGTTTTATTCGCTATGTTTTTCCTTAGCTCAATAATAAGAAGGTAGTGGAAAATTTAAGCATCTTACATAATGAAAGGGATTGTTATCCGTAAGAAGGAGTTGTTTGCAGCTTTTCGCTCCATAAAGGCTCCCTTAGACTCTTATTACGGGCGAGCCGATGAATGGAGAAGACTTTTAAGTTGTCCATTCAAAAGCAAAAGTTTTTCTATTAGGGCCCCAGGATAAGGCGGTCGTTAGAGGCGAGCAGTTGTCCCTCAGCTCGGGAATTCTGCTATCGGGAGTTCCACTAGCCTGCCATAAGCAATTCAATTAAGGTGACCAACTCGCCGGATCGGTCACAACTTACTGACTTCTCTACCCCATAGCTAATGCAGCCGGTCAATAAAAGCGGGAGGCTACGTTTGGAAAAAGAGGTTTTTTTTTCTATTGGTAAATCCACGGATCGGTGGCCTTATTATAGGCTGAGCGTAGGCAGTTATTAAAATATATCGAAAAAAAGTCCTTCATACAGGGTTGCCCTACACCTGCTGGAATACCACGAATATGACGTTATTCCACATACTATTCTCATATTTTCTCACAATAAGAACTCTATATAATCTGGGCTTGAAATTTAAGCACAGATGTTTTACAGATCTTGAAATCAAAATTGCATAGGAATTATTATCCCTCCTCGTTCGATTTCAGCCATTAACGAACGCGATCTTAACCCTTAAAACTTATGGTTGAATTTAACAGTTAAATATTCAGTTTGGTGTAGATCAAATAAAAATTTTCACGACAAAACCAGAAATTGATGAGTCCATGCACTACGTATTTGCATGTATGTCAAACAGTAAAATTTCAAAAGCTCATTGTTAATTTGACATGAGTACGAGTGAGGTTTTCTGAAGGCTGAATATTAAAAGATGCAAATATCTCGGTTAATAATCAATATAGTGAAAAAAACATATATAACAACATTTATAAAAAATTAAATTTGCAGTAAGATTGGTTTTATACACTTTTTTGAACCGACGTGTAATAATGGAAATATTTCAATTTTTTGAAATTCCCCATAAACTTTTATTTATTATTCAAGACTAAAAAAAAGTCCGTCACGCAGGGGCTGCGTAAACTAAGCAGATTTCCCACGTGAAGTTTTCCAATAGAGAAATCTGCCTAATAATAACAGTAGTAGTAACCTATTCTCACGAGGACGAATAGTTAGTGAAACGGCCACACTAGCGCTCGGCGGAAACTCCCGAACATAGCCGACCACACTCACAATTCAAATGCAAATATCTCGGTTAATATTAAAGGTACAGAATAAATGTATAGAACAATATTTATAGTAAATTTAATTTGCAATAAGATTGGTTCTATACAAATTTTTGATCCGACGTATGGTAACGGAGATATTTCGAATTCTCGGAAATCCCCCCCTCTAAACCCTCCCTCCCACTGGTCCGATTTCAGCCATTAACGAACTTGATCTTTCTTTTTACATAAAACGACTAAATACCGAGTTTGGTAACGATCACACAAAAATTGCGACCGCTAGAGCGTTAACAGACAAATATATATATATATATATTTTTTTTTTTGAACGGACCTCATTTTCGTCATCTCCTGGGTAGGATCGATGGACATTTGAAGAAATTTGTCGAAAATCGCGCCATGAGTACGACCTCAATAGCGATCTTACATAAAACGATTAAATTCCGAGTTTGGTAACGATCAAACTAAAATTTCGACCGCTAGAGCGTTAACAGACAAATATATATATATATATATATATATATATATATATATATATATATATATAATTTTGAACGGACCTCATTTTCGTCATCTCCTGGGTAGGATCGATGGACATTTGAAGAAATTTTTCGAAACTCGCGTCATGAGTACGACCTCAATAGCTGATTTCCCTTAAGGGAAATCTGCTAATAAATAAATGAATATAACGACACTACTCTATGGGAAATATACATATATAAATAAATATGTCTTTTAGCAGATTTCCCTTAAGGGAAATCAGCTATTGAGGTCGTACTCATGGCGCGATTTTCGACAAATTTCTTCAAATGTCCATCGATCCTACCCAGGAGATGACGAAAATGAGGTCCGTTCAAATATATATACGTATATATATATAAAAAATATATATATATATATATATATATATATATATATATATATATGTCTGTTAACGCTCTAGCGGTCGCAATTTTTGTTTAATCGTTACCAAACTTCATATTTAAGCGTATTACGTAAAAAGAGAGATGAAGTTCATTATTGGCTGAAATCGGACCAGTGGGAGGGGGGGTTTAGAGGGGGGATTTTTGAAAATTCAAAATATCTCCGTTACTATACGTCGGATCGAAAAATATTATAGAATCAATCTTATTGCAAATTAAATTTACTATAAATATTGTTATATACATTTATTCTCTATCTTGAATATTAACTGAGATATTTGCATTTGTATTCTGCATGTGCTCGGCAGCAGTGGCTATGTTCGGACTTTCCGCCGTGAGCTCTGGCGGCCGTTTTTGTAATTATTCGTCCCTCTCGTGAATAGGTTTAGAGGTTACTTACTACTACAGCTGTTATTAGGCAGATTTCTCTATTGTAAAACTTCACGTGGGAAATCTGCTTAGTTTACGCAGCCCCTGCGTGACGGACTTTTTTATTCGTGTGGTTTTACAAACCAAAAGATCTTTAGCCGCTATTACAAGCCTCCTCCACCGATTTTCGAAAATTAGAAATATCTCCTTTACTATACGTCGGATCGAAAAAGTGTATAGAATCCATCTTATTGCAAATTAAATTAACTATAATTATTGTTATATACATTTATTTTTTATTTTGAATATTAACCGAGATATTTGCATTTTTCAGTTTTCAGCCATCAGCAAATCGCCACTTCTACTCATGTTACATAAACAATACTCTGCTACATAATAAATCACATTATTCGAAGTTTAAATACCAAAAATTGTATTGAAGAGACCTTTATTATACGAGATACATGCAAATATGTCCCGGTGACCCCCCCCCCTGACTCATTATTAATTACAGTACTAGGTATAGTAAATAGTTCTCATTAAAATTAATATGTAATATTCTGATATATATCAGTAATTGTTTTTCTTTCCAGTGTGAAGCGGGCAGACCCGTTTGTTTACATTTCTAACCTAACGCTTCCTGTCGGCATGAAATTGGATGATACATTTCTTATTTCCGTTTGTATTTATTCACGGTGGTGTTGTGTTACCAGTATGTATATTTATCTATTACTAAACTTCACGAGGGAAATCTGCTTAGTTTACGCAGCCCCTGCGTGACGGATTTTTTTAACTCTCTTTTGTGTACACACAATGAATTCGAACCGCTCGTACGATAAGGTAATTGTCAGCCTGGTGCTCAATGAGTACGTTCTCTGCCCCTTCCTCTCTCGGAACCTCGCGAGTACTACTTAAAAAACGTCCGTCACGCAGGGGCTGCGTAAACTAAGCAGATTTCCTACGTGTAGTTTTACAATAGAGAAATTTCACGAGAGCCGAAGAGTTAAGAAAACGGCCGACCTAGCTTTTGGCGGGAAACTCACTCTCATCCGTTATCCGCCCGATTTCATAAAATTGCAAATATCTCGGTTAATATGCAAGATAGAGAATAAATGTATATAACAATATTTATAGTAAATTTAATTTGCAATAAGATTGATTCTATACAATTTTTTGATCCGACGTATAGTAACGGAAATATTTCAAATTTTATCGTCCCCTCTAAACCCTCCCTCCCACTGGTCCGATTTCAGCCATTAACGAACTTGATCTTTCTTTTTACATAAAACGACTAAATATCGAGTTTGGTAACGATCAAACAAACATTGCGACCGCTAGAGCAGTAACAGACAAATATATATATCTATATATATATATATATATATATATATATATATATACACAGTTTTGAACGGACCTCATTTTCTTCATCTACTAGATAAGATCGATGGACATTTGAAGAAAAATGTCAAAAATTCCGTCATGAGTACAACCTCAATAGCTGATTTCCCTTCAGGGAAATCTGCTAAAATCGTCAGAAACTCCGCTGCTATCACCACCCTAGCATCTCACCGGTCTCTAGTCTTCACCACTCTCGGGCAACTAAACGCGTAGGACACTCCTCCCTGTCTTCTATCTCCGTCACCCTTTTTTGACGAAGTTAGAAATGGGCTGTAACATCATATATATATATATATATATATCTACTAGCTAAGGTACCCGGCTTCGCTCGGGAAATCATTTAAGGCTGAATGATGATAGTCTTTTTTTGGGCAAGGCTTCAATGTTTACAACTACACTTCCCGTCGGCGCGCATTGTTTTGCTGTGAGGGTCAGGCAGGCGACTTATAAATGAGAAATTTTATATTTGAAGAATAAATAAAAATGTGTTCCTAATCTATCCCTTGCCACTTTTTAACTCACCTTTTTGAATACTTCAAACCATCATCATGGATTTATTACAATTAAATATCGTCTATAATGAAACTTATTTCCTGTCAAAAACCAATCCGAGCACATATAGTTTAAGCATAGTCTCGCACGTAAGGTTATATTCATAATAGTAGATCTCAGTGGTAATCACTTCCCGTAATGCCCAGCATTTCACAGGAAATTAGTAAACTCAATTAACTCTATTAGCCTCCGTCTATTTCCGCTCTCGCATTAGAGCTATCAACACTCTTCTCCTTAAATTATTAATTCAAAATATTATTGTAATAATTTATCTACCTGATGGAATTAAATAATAGTGTTACCCTAAAAATAATTTCAATTATATTCAAAAAGCTAGTCGAGGGGAAGAGATCGTAGCCGTCCCTGCAACCTAAGTAATACTTTAAACAATCATATCGAGTTTAAGAGCATTTTGTCATAATGACATTAGCATTTAATTGTTATGATAGTACATATTTGTTTCAATAACATGAAGATATCGGAAATAAGATAGTATATAACCAAAATCAAAGAGTTTGATTCCGTACTACTTCCGCTATCACTCCTTGAGGAAATTCAGCATGATTTTGTTTAAATAATACATTATACAAATTAAATAATGGAAATGCTTTTATAGTTTAAATTTCTATTGGAAATAAATAACAAAGTTATTTTCTAGGGAAAATAAATAAATGAGGCGAAGGGGGAGGGGGATTTATAATCTCACTAATCCGAATCATACTTAGTACTAAATAATCGAAATAGATAAGGCTAAAACATAACATCATTTTTCATAATATGCCTATATTAAAAACACTTAAATAAGTACTAATAAAATCGTCGACTCCCGCTATAGATTTAGCTTATATCCCGTATTTACTTCATTTTACGACATAAGTGAATGAAACAAAAGTTGCTCTAAATAACAAAGTAAACAACTTTTGTTATGTGCACCTTTGCCGAAAAACAAATAGAAAATGAAATATCGTGAATTTTTACTTCAGGCCTCCCTTATAAGTCCCACTCCCGTTCGAACCTAAAAAGTTTAATATAGCTTATAGTCATGGGAGAATTAATGCTAATTGACATACCGAGTTTTGTTAAGTTCGGTTCAATCGTTAGCACCCAATAAAATAGTTGACTCCCGCTTTAGTTTATAGTATATATCTCGTTTATAATTCGTTAAAAGTCAAAAATGAATATCACAAAAGTTACTCTAAGTAACAAAATAAACATCTTTTGTTAGGTTCATATTTGCCGAAAAACGAATAGAAAACGAAATACCTCTATTTTAAATTCAGGCCTCCCCTACAACCCCCACTCCTGCCAGTCCCTAGAAATGTTAGTATGGCTTATTATAATGAAAGCGTTAGTGCTAATACACATACCGAGTTTTATTCATTTCGGTTGGGTCTTTCGTCTCAAATAAAATTGTTCACATTCGTTATAGGTTTTTGCGTATATCTCGTTTATAATTCAGTTTACGAAAAAAGTGTATATAACAAAAGTTACTCTAAATAACAAAATAAACAACTTTTGTTATGTTTATATTTGCCGAAAAACCAATAGGAATCAAAATATCGCTATTTTTAATTTCAGGCTTCCCTTATAACCCCCACTCCTGTTCGTCTCAGAGGATATCAATATAGCCTAAAGTCTAAGTTGGGTTAGTAGTAATATACATACCAAGTTTCATAAAATTCGGTTCAGCCGTTTATGCGTGAAAAGGTAACAAACAAACAAACAAACAAATAAACAAACATACACGAAAGAAACAAAATGCAGTTATGGTGTCTATGACATGTGAAACGAAAAGTTATCGTGAAATTTCGCGAAAAAAATCAATGTACAGACAGAGGTTACAATTTTATATATATATAGATATATATATAAAATTGTAACCTCTGTCTGTACATTGATTTTTTTCGCGAAATTTCACGATAACTTTTCGTTTCACATGCCATAGACACCATATCTGCATTTTGTTTCTTTCGTGTATGTTTGTTTGTTTGTTTGTTTGTTTGTTACCTTTTCACGCATAAACGGCTGAACCGAATTTTATGAAACTTGGTATGTATATTACTACTAACCCAACTTAGACTTTAGGCTATATTAATTTTCTCTGAGACGAACAGGAGTGGGGGTTATAAGGGAAGCCTGAAATTAAAAATAGCGATATTTCGTTTGCTATTGGTTTTTCGGCAAATATGCACATAACAAAAGTTGTTTATTTTGTTATTTAGAGTAACTTTTGTCATATACACTTTTGTCGTATACCTAAGTATAAATGAGTTATACGTTAAAACTTTAGCGGGCTGAACCGAACTTAACAAAACTCGGTATGTCATTTAGCATTAATTCTTCCATGATTATAAGTTATTTTAAAATTTTTAGGTTCGAAGGGAGGGGGGTTATAAGGGAGGCCTGAAAAAAAAATTCACCATATTTACATGTATAAGAGACGGGAAATATAAAAATATCGAAGACTGTGAAGAATTATCGAACAAATAATTCTATTATTAGCAAATCACCGGCAACGACGGGTATCAATCCTAAACACTGGGACGGGTAAATGTCAAAATATTGTGCAATGTAAAGCCTGCTAAAAAATACCATCACCATTCAGCCTCAAATGAATTCCCGGGCGAAGCCGGGTATCTGAGCTAGTATATATAGGGGAGGGTGGGCCACCATGAGACAAAAAATTTAAAATATTAAAAAAAAGAAAAGATATGCAGTTTTAAGCGAACTAGCAATTTCAATTTAATGGGGCATATGCCGAGCTTAAAATAAGGTGAAAGGAATAGCCTGTTGTTTTATTGTATATCAAAAATAAATTAAAAAGAAATTTGCAAAAATGTCTCATGGTGGCCCAGATTTATAAATTTTACTTATGAATATTTATTGTAAAAACCAGGCTTGAGAATGATGAATTAATATACAAAAAAAAAGTTCAAATAATATACAAAATCAATACCTATGATTAATAATTATTCAATAGTTTAAAAAATAAACGAAATTAATATCTAATTAAACAATATAATTATCTAATTAAAAAAAATGGTGTAGGTATCCAATATAATAAAATATGAGTTATCTAATTTCTTATCGAATATTTAATAAATCAAAATTAATTTCAACTTGGAAAAAAGATTGTTGCCTTTTAGTTCCCTTTGATAACACTGGTCCAGGTAATATCATTTTTATGTCGCTTAGTTTTACAGAAGCTAAATTAAGGGTATTTGGAAAAAGAAACTTGTTTTTAGTTTTTACACATTTTCGCATAAAACTTACTTCTAAGTCACCTTCTTCATTCTTATTTTCTAGCACTTTGCCAATAAAAAAAAAGTCCGTCACGCAGGGGCTGCGTAAACTAAGCAGATTTCCCACGTGAAGTTATACAGTTGAGAAATCTCCATAGGAGAGCCAAACGTTGACGGCAAAGGGCCGAACTAGCTTTTCGCGGGAAATTCAAAAATCGTTATCGGCCCAAATTTCATAAAAATGCAAATATCTCTGTTAATATTCAAGATATGGAATAAATGTATATAACAATATTTATAGTAAATTTAATTTGCAATAAGATTGATTCTGTACATTTTTTCAATCCGAAGTATAGTAACGTAGATATTTCGAATTTTCGAAAATCCTCCCCTCTAAACCCCCCCTCCCACTGGTCCGATTTCAGCCGTTAACGAACTTGATCTTTCTTTTTACATAAAACGACTAAATATCGAGTTTGGTAACGATCAAACAAAAATTGGGACCACTAGAGCGGTAACAGACAAATATATAGATAGATAGATAGATATATATATATATATATATATATATATATATATATATATATATATATATATATATAGATATAGATAGATATATATATACAGTTTTGAACGGACCTCATTTTCGTCATCTCCTGGGTAGGATCGATGGACATTTGAAGAAAAATTTCGAAAATCGCATCATGAGTACAACCTCAATAGCTGATTTCCCTTAAGGGAAATCTGCTAAAACAGGATTTTTTGAACGAAATTCTACTAAAATAAAGTCATCTTTAGCTGGATCTCTATTTAGCTATCCAAAACCAATTGGATCAATCTGAGGAATATAGTCACTAACATCAGATTCATCAGAGATCACAAAATCTTCATTTAGCAGATTTCCCTTAAGGGAAATCAGCTATTGAGGTTGTACTCATGACGGAATTTTCGAAATTTTTCTTCAAATGTCCATCGATCCTACCTAGTAGATGACGAAAATGAGGTCCGTTCAAAACTGTATATATATATCTATATATATATATATATATCTATCTATCTATCTATCTATCTATCTATATATTTGTCTGTTACCGCTCTAGCGGTCGCAATTTTGGTTTGATCGTTACCAAACTCGATATTTAGTCGTTTTATGTCAAAAGAAAGATCAAGTTCGTTAACGGCTGAAATCGGACCACGGGGAGGGGGGGTTTAGAGGGGAGGATTTCCGAAAATTCGAAATATCTCCGTTACTATTCGTCGGATCGAAAAATTGTACAGAATCAATCTTATTGCAAATTAAATTTACTATAAATAGTGTTCTATACATTCATTCTGTATCTTGAATATTAACCGAGATATTTGCATTTGTATTCTGCGTGTGGTACCAGTAGGCTATGTTCGGACTTTCCGCCGAGAGCTCTGGCGGCCTTTTCCATAACTATCCGTCCCTCGTGAATAGGTTTAGAGGTTAGGTTAACTGTGTTTCGGGGCTAGAAACTACTGGGTTATTATGCCCTAAATAATGTTTTTGGTTTAGAGGTATCTTACTACTACAGTTGTTATTAGGCAGATTTCTCTATTGTAAAACTTCACGTGGGAAATCTGCTTAGTTTACGCAGCCCCTGCGTGACGGGCTTTTTTTCATCTTCAGATGATTCAGCCTTAATGGGGTTGTATTTCTTCTTTGTTGGGAATAGTTGTTTCTTTGCTGTTAATTTGCTTTTACGCTCCTGCTTTCCCTTTCTTTGTCTATCCCGTATAGCAATTTTTTCTTTTTCTGGGGTATCAGTTGGAATGCAACTTTTGCGCTGACGTGAAATATTTTTGTTTTTTCTCTCTCCAGCCTTCGGATAGCCTTTGAAATCTTTTGGGCTAATAAATAAATTATGTGATCCTGGGCTTGGCAAAGTGTGTCCTGATGCTACTGAAGTGTTGGCAGTTTGAGATGGTATTGATATGGAAGACATTGCAGGAATCATTGGGTCTGATGTAACAGTGGATGAAGACTGAGTTACTGAGATAATTGAAGGAGTTGTGACAACGGACATAAATGAAGTTGTCGCAGTAGTTAGAATATTTGGATTTGGTGATGCAGTTGTGACAATTACTAAACGGTCATTGGAAGTTGTAGCAATAGAAGTGTTGTTGTCGATGCTAAGAAGACGATCAGCACTTGAGGAACATTGGTCTTGAATTTCTCGATTTCTTACTTCACTAGTATTGAAGTCATTATCGGAAAATATGTTCCTGTCGAAAGGGAAGATTCCAGATTTCCGGAAACCAGATTTTATGTTTGAAGGTGTCATTGCTCGTTCAAAGGCAATTCCAACACATGAAGCAATATTATAAATGGTCAATGGAGTACCCGGATGATGCAGTAACCAAGAATCTACAGCAGAATTGTAGTTTGCCTTAAATGACCCATAAAATAACACACCTACCAAGGCACTTACGTAGGGGCCACCATGAAACATGTCTCATGGTGGCCCAAAACAACTGTCTCATGGTGGCCCAATAGCAAAAAAAATGTAAACAACAATTTCCAAGAAACTGACAGTATTACAGATTGTATATATAAACCATTTTATACTTAAAACTCAACATTTCAAAATGGTGAACATCTTACCTTAATAAACAGTCTATAAACTAGGAAGATTTCCTCCAATCCCTGGCACTGAAAATAACTTTTCACTAAGAGGAACACACAGACACCCTTAGCTGCTCAGTGAACACTAACAAAATGGTGTGCTACAGGCAACAGGTTCAATATAGTTACTCAAGTCTCCACAAAAGGTCAGAAGTTTCCAGTTGTAAAATTATAGAAAATATTCAAATGTCTCATGGAGGCCCATGTCTCATGGTGGCCCACCCTCCCCTATATATATATTTTTTTTTTCTCTCCCTGTCTAAATTCCCACATACAACACGGCAGTGGTGCAAGACTGAAGGGTAAATTAAAGTTGAAGTCTGATTGCTTATACTGGCTGGCGCCTATCATTAGTCAACTTATGGAGGATACAGGCTGCGGAGGGAGGGCTATCTAATAACTCTGGCCTAGAATAGAATTTTCTCCACTCATGCCTTTACTGGTGTGAATGGAATTTTCCCCATTTATTAAATCTGGGCTGCTAACGGACGAGTGACTTTCCCGCCAAAAGCTAGTTCGGCCGTTTCCTTAACTGCTCGGGTCTCGTGAAATTTCTCTATTGTAAAACATCACGTGGGAAATCTGCTTAGTTTACGCAGCCCCTGCGTTTCGGACTTTTTCGTCATCTCCTGGGTAGGATCGATGGATATTTGAGGACAGATACATGAGTCAGCTTCAATAGCTGATTTACCTCAAGGGAAATCTGCCAAAGCTGTGTTTGCCACAAATATCTGTATTTATCACACATGCATCATCAGAGTATAACTCTAACATTCGTACCGGCAACGTCTCTTATGAACACCTCGTGATGCAATGTTTGTGTGAGAAATATACATTTTTTCTTTTCTTCATTTACGGTATCTCAATAATTGTTGATCTATGCATTTTTTTGTAACTCAAATATTAAGCGAGTAATTCGTAATTCCTTGTATTCAGTCAGAATAGGTGGAGAGATGAGATGACTACCAGCACGTGGGAGGAAATCTGCCTAGTTTACGCAGCCCCTGTGTAGATAACCCCCTAAATGGGGTAGTATAAATTAGTGTTCAGTATTCGTGCATATATATGTACGTATGTGAGTATAAATATACATAAATATATATCTTTATATATATAATTCTACTTTTTGTGTGTATGTCATTGACCTCCTCCTAAACGGCTGGACCGATTTGAATGAATTTTTTTGTATGCGTTTGGGTGACGTCCTAGATGGCTTAGATTCACGAATTAGCCCGGAAGATGGGGCAGGAGTGGTGGTTCTAAGGGAAGCCTAAAATTAAAAATAGCGATATTTCGTTTCCTATAGGTGTTTCGGAAAAAATGCACTGGATAAAATTTGTTTATGTTATTATTTAGAGCATTTTTGTTATATTCACTTTTGTCGTATAACAAAGTATAAACGAGATATACATTAAAAAAGTAAAGTGGGAGCCAACAATTTTATTGGGCACTAACGATTGAACCGAACTTAACGAAATTCTATATGTAAATTATCATTTATTCTTCCATGATTATAAGCTATATTAAATTTTTTAGGTTCGAACGAGAGTGGGAGTTATAAGGGAGGACTGAATAACAAATTCGCGATATTCCATTTTCTAATTGTTTTTAGGCAAACGTGCACATATCAAAAGTTTTTTTTGTTATTAAAAGTAGTTTTTGTTTTAAACAGAATATTATTAAATTTAATATCCTAATCCCTTGAAATATCATGCAGGACAACGTCTGTCGGGTCCACTAGTATATATATATATATATATATATATATATATATATATAACAAAATACACGCGCGCACGCAGTAAATTCAACATGCTGAACCTCAGCAGAAGTATTGCATGACCCTTGTAGTCCGTTATTTTCCTCGGTTCTGTTCCCAGCCCCGGAAGAGCCAGAATGTCAATGGACTGAAACTCTAAAACAAATGGACCTTCATCATTCCCTCTCACTCAGATAATTCGCTCTCTCGCTCTCATTCCTTTTCACTCACTCCATCCTCCATTGCCTCTGAGCGTAATATTCTCTCTCTCCTTAGATTTGGGGCGAGTTCCACTCTTTTTTTCCCTCTTTAGATAAATATTTACTCCCCTTGGGAATTCTTATTAATACTTCTGATCTCTCTTCAAATAAATCAAAGCTAACAGTAGAAGCTTAAAGGATATTTTCCCCTTTATTTTTTTGCAGTAGACGATTGACAAATCTCGTTTCTGATGATGTCAGAGTCTTTGACTGCCAGACGTCAGGGACTATATACTAACCTTTACTTGAAATAAATTAAGGGGGAGAGGTTGAGCAAATACTAAATTACAGTGTTGCTCTATTGACTAAAATTTATATGCATATCCTCTTACCCAGTTCTCACATCGTGCTCTTCGTCCTGTTGTGCTTGCTACTTTTCCTACGAACTTTTCTATAAGTACTTATCAATGAACGAATCTAATAATAAGAATATATACCATTAAATTGCTAAAGCATGATGAAATTCGCGATATATTATCTGTTAAATGTAATATTCTCGGAAGTGCAGTTAATCTGTTTTTGGAGCCCTTGACCCACAAATTAATATCTATGCAAGAGCACTTTCTGAACGCTAACTGGTAAATAATATAAATAAACGGCTACGCACAGTTTCCTCATACCCTCTACGTATTTATGATATGCTTCAAATTATCATCGTAGTTACGATTTATATATATATATATATATATATATATATATATATATATATATATATATATATATACTAGATAACCCGGCAAACGTTGTTTTCCCATATAAATTATTTCTAGTTTCTAGTTAAATTCCAGTGTAGACGAAAAGTAACTTACTTATTATAAGTGTGTATGTGGTATATGCATGAGATAGGCAAGGAGCGCTATGAACGATAAGGGAATATAAACATAACAAACGCCAAACAATATTATTTTTAAGTTATTATAGTTTATTTCTTAAAATTACATATCACATATTAATTACGACAGTAACACTAACAAACAACATCAATCTTTTAATGCTATAGCGTGAACAATATTTTTTGTTAGCCCATCTTTAGCGAGCATAAACAAACTGGATGGTTTACCCACTCGAGAGCATGCTGCGTACAATTGCCCGTGTGAAAAACATGGTGTACTCATATCTAAGCCACAAATAGACATCGTTTGGCCTTGGGATTTGTTGATTGTCATTGCAAATTGAAATTTTAATCGAAGTACAGTTAAAAACACTATACCCGTAATTGATCAGTTATCGAGCGGGATGATAATGATTAAATTACTAAAATGGCTATAAAAAAAATAGGGGTTGGTGATAAAAAAAGTAAAAATTTAGGGTTGTATGTATTTTTTAATGCCACATTATAAAAAAATAAAAACAAAAAATTTCGTCCAAAAATTAAAAAAAAAAATGTTAAGGGTGAACAACACTTATCACTTAGGGGTATGAAAAATAGATAGTAGCCGATTCTCAGACCTACTGAATACGCATATAAAATTTGGTAAAAATCCGTAAAGCCGTTTTAGAGGAGTACGGTAACTAACATTGTGACATGGGAATTTTATATATTATATATATATATATATATATATATATATATATATATATATATATATATGTATCTATGTATGTATAAAATACATGTTTTTGACTAAGTTACTACCTTGGCTTAATGGGACGGGTTATCTACAAAGTACCATCCATTTTATTGAGTGAGACAATCACTAAATTAATTCTTATCAAGCCCCCTACTGTAGGTTATTTTATTTCGTGTGGTTTTACAAAACTTGAAGATCTTTAGCCGCTATTACAAGCCTCCTCCACCTCATGGGCGATGGCTTTCCAGTCCACTAAGTGTAAGTCCGTAGCCCCTTCTTCACTCTGTCAACCCATCTCATCTTCGGTCACCCTCGTGGCCGGCTACCCAACACTATCGCATTCATTGCCGTGTATAGGGAGCCGGTTGGGATGCTTCTTGCTACATTTCCCGCCCATTGTAGCCATTGCTAGCTTTAATACCATGTGAAATCGACCGCCTCGTTTCTGATGCAATCTCACCTATTGTCTTTCTTCTCCAAAGTCCAAAGTCACAATCCCTTTTTGGGCCTATTATGGCTCTAAGAACATTGCTTTCAAACCTTTTTTGGAACGCACATGTCTCACTCCACACTCGGGTACAGGCCTTTTAGCAGACTCCCCTTAAGGAGAATCAGCTATTGAGTATTCATGACGCGATTTTCGAAAAATTTCTTCAAATGTCCATCGATTCTACCCAGGAGATGACGAAAATGAGGTCGGTTCAAAATTATATATATATATATATATATATATATATATATATATATATATATATATATATATATATATATAATTGTCTGTTCACACTCTAGCGGTCGCAATTTTTGTTTAATCGTCACCAAACTCAGTATTTAATCGTTTTAGGTAAAAAGGAAGATTAAGTTCGTTAACGGTTGAAATCGGACCAGTGGGAGGGGATTTTCGAAAATTAGAAATATCTCCTTTACTATACGTCGGATCGAAAAAGTGTATAGAATCCATCTTATTGCAAATTAAATTAACTATAATTATTGTTATATATAATCCGATCTTGAATATTAACCGAGATATTTGCATTTTTCAGTTAAAATACCAAAAATTGTATTCAAGAGACCTTTATTATACGAGATACATGCAAAGATGTCCCGGTGACCCCCCCCCCCCCGTGTCTTTCTGACTCATTATTAATTACAGTACTAGGTATAGTAAATAGTTCTCAATAAAATTAATATGTTATATTCTGATATATTTCAGTAATTGTTTTTCTTTCCAGTGTGAAGCGGGCAGACCCGTTTGTTTACATTTCTAACCTAACGCTTCCTGTCGGCATGAAATTGGATGATACATTTCTTATTTCCGTTTGTATTTATTCACGGTGGTGTTGTGTTACCAGTATGTATATTTATCTATTACTAAACTTCACGAGGGAAATCTCCTTAGTTTACGCAGCCCCTGCGTGACGGACTTTTTATTAAATTTGGACCGATAAGGAACGACTGAGTTTCCCGCGAAAAGCTAGTTCGGCCCTTTGCCGTAACTGTTCGGTTCTCGTATGGAGATTTCTTTAATGTATAACTTCACGTGGGAAATCCGCTTAGTTTACGCAGCCCCTGCGTGACGGACGTTTAGGAATTGGGGTTGCGATTGCTGTGCCAGGCACAGGGAAACGTTAAATTTCCAAAAAAATGTTTTCTACTCCGATTTTAGGAAATTCTCTTAAAACAAATAATAAGTATACGAGCATGACTGGGATACACTTTCATCATAGAATTCAGAACTAGAACTTATGTAGATGTTCATTTAATAGCTAGAGCTGTTACAAAGTACTTTAAATTTTCAGCTAAATATAAAGATTAAGGAAAAACTGGACTAGTTTGTGAGTCATAAAACAAAAAATACAAACACGTACTAGCTGGGAATGGACTCATTTAAGAAAGGTCAGGGGGTTGAATAAAAAATCAAGCACGGAAGAGCGAGTAGCCAGTTTTATTTAAATAAGATGGAAATTACAAACCCAAACAAATGAATATTAATGGGCTTATTATCCTATGATAATTATTGGAGAATGATACATTTATCATCATTTGGATTGTGTATAAAAAAAAAAAAAATCGTTATACAGAAAATATTCATTTAACAAAAGCTATAGGGAATCTTAAACTTCAAATATAATATTCAACAAATACAAACTAAACGAATCTAAGCATGTAAATGTGCCGATGAGACTGAACAGACATATGACCACCTCTTATATGACTGTACATTACTTGACGGACCAAGAACAAAACTCATCAAGTACATTACCTTACAAAACGGAACTTGGCCGACGGACAAACCGAAACTTCTACTCAAATTCAACAAGGGATTTAATGCAACATGCGAGTTAAAGCGTTGATCTTTATCTCACATGGTAAACCTAGAGTGGCGAGTTCGATTCTTGCCTGGCCAAAGGAAATTATTTAGTGACGAAATTCATTAAATAACGTCCTAAAACCCCACCCTGGCTAGAAAAGGGTGGTAACCTGTAGATAACCAGTCCCAATTAGCCTCAGTTGCAAAAAGTGGACGTTAATAAATAATAATAATAATAATGCATTTATTCAAGATTTGGACACCATTTTGTAGATATACACCTATTGTTGTACACATATGTAATGTTATGTAATGTAATGTTACATATGTTTTATTTTATTTCTTTTTTTTTACTTTATTTTTGTTTTTATTTAATTAATTTATTGTTCTATAATGTTTAAAATTATTATATAAGAAATATTATAACGTAATGCTGAAATGTGTGTAGCATCCAATGGATGGAGCACACAACATGTAAATAAATTCCCACGTTAGAGGGATACTCTGCGTGGAAAACAGGAGGCCTAAAATAATCCTAAATTCCCAGAGGCCAAGTTAATTCAATATAGAATGACCAATAATAGTCCTATTTTTAAAGGGAAACCTACATTCCATGACGTATAGTCGGTTTGGAAGAAGGCTGTGGGATCCAGAAAAGTATGCATTAGTGTCTTATAACAACTTTTTCAAACAGGAATTTTAGAAGACTGCCATGTTTATAGTCTTGTCGGCGATCATATAAAAAACACATCCATCTAAGGGAAAATAATATAAAAATGTTTTCTACACCAGTTTCGCCGACTCTATGTGATATATATGTATATGTAACCCAGGGATCTTGGAAGTCATCATGAAGTTCTTATTAACCGGTGATAATGTCCCAGGTATATTCTTAATATGGTCAAAAATCTTCTAACCGACACTTAGACGTTCTAATCAAAACTTGACGGTGAAAAAGCAGTTTAATCGAACCCTTGGTGGCGCACTTTTGAAAATGGCGACCGCGGCCATTTTTTTAAAAATCTTTTTAACACACCTAATTTGGTGGATCCTTAGAGTGTGGAGGATAGACTTTAGTGAACGCATTCAAAAATTTCCAAAATACGTCATCGATCATTTCCACAAAGGGTGTGGTTAAACTGCATTTCACCCAACTTGACGTTTAAACACTTACTGAATATAATCAAAGACAAAACTTAGATATACCATACGACTTTACTATTTGCCTGTTATTAATATTTTTAAATATCTCAAAAATAACTAACTTTATATAATTCAATGTTGTAACGGGAAACCGATGGAATATTTAGAAAAGTTTCTTTATTTTTTCCATAAATTAATCCAATTCACGCCCTCTGACCAGAGAAAATGCAAGAAAAGAATAGAATATTCCCATTCAAATCAATGGACATGAAAGGTAGCAAACGTGCCAAAAAAGTGAATTACCATAGATCAATAAATAATAAATAGTTCTTCTTACCTACAAATTTCCAAAGAACGTATGTCAATGTGCCGGTTATCAGGCGCTAAAAGGAACCAAAACTGAGGAACCAAAATTGAGGGGGGAGGTAGAAAAGGTAAATAGAATCATATTTATGGATATCATAATTTATGAACTTTAAAAATGTCATTTTGCCTAACACATTGGGCCATAGTCTGAATTTAATATAAAACAAATCCTTTAAATCGCTCTTTCTTGCCCAAATTAATTTAATGAAACAAAACATTGGGCGGCATGAATTTGCCCAGGCCATTAGGAAACGTTTAGGAAGCCATTTTGTTCTGTGTTCAACTTTTAAATACCACAGCAGGTTATCAATTCATTTGGTGCATTGTGGATGTCATGTTGAAAACTGATTAGAATAGGTAGTCACGGAGTACTCCAGCTGCAGTGCGGAAGGAGGTATCAGGCAGATTAAGCCTGTGTCAATCAATCTTGCACCGGAAAACTTTTATCATTATTCCCATCTTCCTGTTAGCAGATTTCCCTTAAGGGAAATCAGCTATTGAGGTCGTACTCATGACGCGAGTTTCGAAACATTTCTTCAAATGTCCATCCATCCTACCCAGGAGATGACGAAAATGAGGTCCGTTCAAAATTAAATATATATATATATATATTTGTCTGTTAACGCTTTAGCGGTCGCAATTTTTGTTTGATCGTTACGAAACTCCATATTTAACCGTTTTATGTAAAAAGACAGATCAAGTTCGTTAATGGCTGAAATCGTACCAGAGGGAGGGAGGGTTTAGAGGGGGGATTTTCAACAATTCGAAATATCTCCGTTATTATGCATCGGATCGAAAAAGTGTATAGAACCAATCTTATTGCAAATTAAATTTACTATAAATATTGTTATATGCATTTATTCTCTATCTTGAATATTAACCGAGATATTTGCATTTGTAATCTGCGTGTGGTCACCAGTAGGCTATGTTCGGACTTTCCGCCGAGAGCTCTGGCGGCCGTTTCCATAACTACTCGTCCCTCGTGAATAGGTTTAGAGGTTAGGTTAACTGTTTTTTGGGGCTAGAAACTTCTGGGTTATTACGCCCTAAATAATGTTTTAGGTTTAGAGATTTCTTACTACTACAGTTGTTATTAGGCAGATTTCTCTATTGTAAAACTTCACGTGGGAAATCTGCTTAGTTTACGCAGCCCCTGCGTGACGGACTTTTGTTTCTTTGGTGTCTGTTTGTTTGTTTGTTACCTTTTCACGCATAAACGGCTGAACCGAATTTTATGAAACTTGGTATGTATATTACTACTAACCCAACTTAGACTTTAGGCTATATTAATATCCTCTGAGACGAACAGGAGTGGGGGTTATAAGGGAAGCCAGAAATTAAAAATAGCGATATTTCGATTCCTATTGGTTTTTCTGCAAATATAAACATAACAAAAGTTGTTTATTTTGTTATTTAGAGTAACTTTTGTTATATACACTTTTTTCGTATACTGAATTATAAACGAGATATACGCAAAAACCTATAACGAATGTGAACAATTTTATTTGAGACGAAAGACCCAACCGAAATGAATAAAACTCGGTATGTGTATTAGCACTAACGCTTTCATTATAATAAGTCATACTAACATTTCTAGGGACGGGCAGGAGTGGGGGTTGTAAGGGAGGCCTGAATTTAAAATAGCGGTATTTCGTTTTCTATTCGTTTTTCGGCAAATATGAACCTAACAAAAGTTTTTTATTTTGTTATTTAGAGTAACTTTTGTAATATTCACTTTTGACTTTTAACGAAGTATAAACGAGATATATACTATAAACTAAAGCGGGAGTCAACTATTTTATTGGGCGCTAACGATTGAACCGAACTTAACAAAACTCAGTATGTCAATTAGCATTAATTCTCCCATGATTATAAGCTATATTAAAATTTTTAGGTTCTAACGGGAGTGGAAGTTATAAGGGAGGCCTGAAGTAAAAATTCACGATATTTCATTTTCTATTTGTTTTTCGGCATAGGTGCACATAACAAAAGTTGTTTACTTTGTTATTTAGAGCAACTTTTGTTTTATTCACTTATGTCGTAAAATGAAGTAAATACGGGATATAAGCTAAATCTATAAGTTAAGTGTTTTTAATATAGGCATATTATGACAAATGATGTTATGTTTAGTCTTATCTATTTCGATTATTTAGTTCTAAGTATGATTCGGATTAGTGAGATTATAAATCCTCCTCCCCTTTCGCCTCATTTATTTATTTTCCCTAGAAAATAACTTTGTTATTTATTTCCAATAGAAATTTAAACTATAAGAGCATTTCCATTATTTAATTTGTATAATGTATTATTTAAAAAAAAAATCGTGCTGAATTTCCTCAAGGAGTGATAGCGGAAGTAGTAGGGAATCAAACTCTGTGATTTTGGTTATATACTATCTTATTTCCGATATCTTCATGTTATTGAAACAAATATGTACTATCACAACAATTAAACGTTAATGGTAATGTCATTATGACAAAAGACAATATGCGTTTAAACTCGATATGATTGTTTAAAGCAGGGGTCTCCAAACTACGGCCCGAGGGCCACATCCGGCCCGCGGACAGATTTTGTACGGCCCGCGGAGAGCTAGCATACTTGAAAACTCCTTTTAGACATACATATTTTTTATAGCAAATTAAATTTAGTTTACTGAAGTATTCTAATGTTATGTTGAATAATTATTATTATAACATCTACATTGATATGGCCATGGGCTAACAACTACTCATAACATTGTTATTGTTTTTGTGATAAGTTGGATAAGGAAACAGAATTGTAATGAGTAAAGACATGTATAATATGCAGAAAATTTAACTTCAGTATATAATAACTAACAAATTATTGAAATGAATCCAAGTAACATTTTATACATTATAAATAAAAACATAACTTATAACAAGCAAAATGACATATGAAATACTAATGAGATTTATGTAATTGAGATTTTCCACTGACAATAGTTTGTAGTTGTGGTCTAATTTTACTTGTACCAATTATTAAAAGAGATTTAAGATGCTCATCAGTTAATTTAGATCTGTAAACATTTTTTGTGTACTTCATTTTGGAGAAGATCTTCTCACACAAATAAGTAGCATAAACAGAAAACAGTCCACGAGCAAATTTATGCAAATTGTCAAATTGTGTCAGTGGAAGACTCTTATAAAATTCCAACAAAGATGAGTTTTGATATTTGTTCTTAATTATATCACTGCACTGTAGATCAATCATTTCCATTTCAAGTTCCGGGGCTAGGGTGCCAGTATCAAAAGGATTCTGAAAAATCTTTATTTGATTCGCAATGGCATCAAAGTCCGAGAAACGAGTATCAAAATTTATTTTCAAACCACTCAAAGTTTCGATTGCAAAATCGATAGGAAACTCAGTCTCAGTGGTGTGGCCTTTTTTAGTCGTTGCGTACTTTTTCGGACTTTTTTTTTTCATTAATGTTGTTTTTATCTGGACAATTTCACTTTTTACCCCCGGCAACAATGATAATATAGTTTTGGCCAGCGGAAATTACTGGAGTAATCAGTATGGCCCTAAGGCTGGAAAGTTTGGAGACCCCTGGTTTAAAGTATTACTTAGGTTGCAGGGACGGCTACGATCTCCTCCCCTCGACTAGCTTTTTGAGTATAAATTACTGGAGTAATCAGTATGGCCCTAAGGCTGGAAAGTTTGGAGACCCCTGGTTTAAAGTATTACTTAGGTTGCAGGGACGGCTACGATCTCCTCCCCTCGACTAGCTTTTTGAGTATAAATGAAATTATTTTTAGGGTAACACTATTATTTAATTCCATCAGGTAGATAAATTATTACAATAATATTTTGAATTAATAATTTAAGGAGAAGAGTGTTGATAGCTCTAATGCGAGAGCGGAAATAGACGGAGGCTAATAGAGTTTACTAATTTCCTGCGAAATGCTGGGCATTACGGGAAGTGATTACCACTGAGATCTACTATTATGAATATAACCTTATGTGCTAAACTATGCTTAAACTATATGTGCTCGGCTTGGTTTTTGACAGGAAATAAGTTTCATTATAGACGATATTTAATTGTAATAAATACTATCCATGATTATGGTTTGAAGTATTCAAAAAGGTGAATTAAAAAGTGGCAAGGGATAGATTAGGAACACATTATTATTTATTCTTCAAATATAAAATTTCTCATTTATAAGTCGCCTGCCTGACCCTCACAGCAAAACAATGTGCGCCGACGGGAAGTGTAGTTGTAAACATTGAAGCCTTGTACCTTAGCTAGTATATATATATATATATATACGTTTTACGTAAAAAGAGAGATCAAGTTCGTTAATGGCTGAAATCGGACCAGTGAGAGGGGGGGTTTTTTGAAAATTCGAAATATCTCCGTTATTATACGTCGGATCGAAAAATTGTATAGAATCAATCTTATTGCAAATTAAATGTACTGCAAATATGTTCTATACATTTATTCTGGATCTTGAATATTAACCGAGATATTTGCATTTGTATGCATGTGCATGGTCGGCAGGAGTCGGCTATGTTCGGGACCCTCCGCCGAGAGCTAGTGCGTGCCGTTTCGGTAACTATTCGTCCTTCGTGAATAAGTTTAGAGATTCCCTAATACTACTGTTGCTATTTGGCGGATTTCTCTATTAAAAAACTTCACGTGGGAAATCTGCTTAGTTTACGCAGCCCCTGCGTGACGGACTTTTTTTTTAGTCTTGAAGAATAAATAAAAATGAATTTCTAATAGATCTCTCTTCACTGTTTGTAACACTGTGAATAATATGAAACATAATCATGGATATCGTATATCATAATATATCGTCTATAATTTATATATTTCCAGCCAAAAAACAATCAATTTATTTTTTCAAATGAGTTTAGTAAAATAGAGTCGTGCGAATCGTCCCCAGATTTCCATTTGTACACAGATGGGTCAAAAACAGTTACAAATGTTGTTTATTTTGATATGTAAAGTAACTTTTGATGTATGGCAATATATAAAAAGTCCGTCACGCAGGGGCTGCGTTAACTAAGCAGATTTCCCAAGTGCGCCACGTATTTGCATTTATCTCTAAACTTAAAAGTTCAATGAGAACAATATTTGGTATTTAAGCTTCAAATAAAGTACTTCATAACATAATAGAATATTGAAAATATGAGATGAGTAGGAGTGGGGCTTTGCAGATGATCGAAAACTAAAAAATGCAAATATCTGAGTAAATAATCAAGATACTGAATCAGATAGATTGAATTTTTGAATTACCCTCTCTCTAAACCCCCACTGTTCCAAGTCCAATTTCCACCAACAAAAATATGATCTTTAGTGTTGACTGAAACAGTGAAATATTGAGAATGGTATAGATCAGGGACGAGCAACACGCCGCTTGCAGCCCTTTCAACATATTTATGTGGCCCGCCAAGCATTTCTAAAATTGGTTGTTTGAACCGAGGGTGGGGGTTTTGTTGTTCTAACTTTATATTTTTTAAAGCTTTAAAATTTCCAAAATACGCCATCGGTTGTTTTAAGCGAGGGTGGAGGTTTTGTTGTTCTAACTTTATATTTTTTAACGCTTTAAAATTTCCAAAATACGCCATCGGTGGTTAACACCGAAGGTGGGGGTTTTGTTGTTCTAACTTTATATTTTTTAACACTTTAAAATTTACAAAATACGCCATCGGTGGTTAAAACCGAGGGTGGGGGTTTTGTTGTTCTAACTTTATATTTTTTAACGCTTTAAAATTTCCAAAATACGCCATCGGTGGTTAACACCGAAGGTGGGGGTTTTGTTGTTCTAACTTTATATTTTTTAACACTTTAAAATTTCCAAAATACGCCATCGGTTGTTTTAAGCGAGGGTGGAGGTTTTGTTGTTCTAACTTTATATTTTTTAACACTTTAAAATTTCCAAAATACGCCATCGGTGGTTAAAACCGAGGGTGGGGGTTTTGTTGTTCTAACTTTATATTTTTTAACGCTTTAAAATTTCCAAAATACGCCATCGGTGGTTAACACCGAAGGTGGGGGTTTTGTTGTTCTAACTTTATATTTTTTAACACTTTAAAATTTCCAAAATACGCAAGGTCGGGGATTATAAGGAAACAAGATGATGGCGTAGGGGGACTAAACTGCACTTTAGCCATGAAACTGTTAAGTATCGATTATAGTATAGATCAAATAAATGTAGAATTTAAAATCTTAATTTATGACGTAACCGCATAACGTATTTCTCCCTACAAATTGCGTGATACCAAACAAATAGATAAATAAAACATAACGTATTTGCATGCATCTCATAGAGTAAAAATTCAATGAAAAAATTATTTAATATTTAACCTTAGAATAAAGTGGTACATGATATAACAGTTTATCGTTAATATGACATGAGTAGGAGTGGAGGATTACTAAGACCGAAAACTGAAATATGCAAATATCTTGCTTAATATTTAACAAAAAAAAGAAATGTCTAGAACACCACATTTTCAATGAGGTTGGTTCTATACGGGTTTTCGATCCGACCTATAATAACGGATATATTCTGAATTTTCCAAATCACTCCCCCGCTTCTTGTCGGATTTCAGCCATTAACTAACTTCATATTTAGTTTTATGAAAAACGTTTAATTATCGAATTTAATGACGATCAAACAACCATTGTTTGTATTTATATATTCGAAAATAAATAATAAATGAGGAGGGGGATGTTTATAGCCTCACTAATACATCATACTTATCATAAACAAAATCATTTGTCATGATATGCCTGTATCAAATAAAGTTTAATGAGTAATAATATGATTGTTGACTCCCCCTATAGTTTTAGCGTATATCTCGTTTATATTTTTAATATATGACAAAACTGTATATAACAAAAGTTACTCTAAATAACAATCTAAACACCTTCTGTTACGTGAATGTTTGCCGAAAAACCAATAGGAAACGAAATATCCCGATTTTTTATTTCAGGCTTCCCTTATAACTTCCACTCCTGTTCGCTCCTAAAAATGTTAATATAGCTTATTATCAATGTGGTATTAATACTAACCCACATACGGAGTTTCGTTGGTTCTTTATGTCCTTTAAAATTTTTCACGCCCGCTATAGTTTTTAGCGTATATCTTGTTAGCAGATTTCCCTTAAGGGAAATCAGCTATTGAGGTTGTACTCATGATGCGATTCTCGAAATATTTCTTCAAATGTCCATCGATCCTACCTAGGAGATGACGAAAAAGTCCGTCACGCAGGGGATGCGTAAACTAAGCCGATTTCCCACGTGAAGTTCTACAATAGAGAAATTTCAGAATAGAGAGCCGAACAGTTATGCGAACGGCCCGAACTAGCACTTGACGGAAACTCACGACTAGACCCGAAGTTAGCCCATCTCATCTCAGAAGCTGAAAACAGAAAAATGCAAATATCTCGGTTAATATTCAAGATACGGAATAAATGTATATAACATTATTTATAGTAAATTTAATTTGCAATAAGATTGATTCTATATAATTTTTCGATCCGACGTATAGTAACGGAGATATTTCGAAAATCCTCCCCTCTAAACCCCCCCCTCCCACTGGTCCGATTTCAGCCATTAACGATCTTTATTTTTACATAAAACGTTTAAATATCGAGTTTGGTAACGATCAAAAGAAAATTGCGACCGCTAGAGCGTTAACAGACCAATATATATATCTCTATAAATAAATAAATAAATATATATATATATATATATATATATATATATATATATATATATATATATATATATAATTTTGAACGGACTTCATTTTCGTCATCTCTTGGGTAGGATCGATGGACATTTGAAGAAATTTTTCGAAACTTGCGTCATGAGTACGACCTCAATAGCTGATTTCCCTTAAGGATTCTTAATATTAAATTCTTAATATCTCCGTTATTATGCGTCGGATTGAAAAATTGTATAATCACACAATCAATCTTATTGCAAATGTAATATTCTATAAATGTTGTTATGTACATTTTCACACAGTCTCTGAGCATATTAAAAATACAGCTTTATCTCTGAGGAAAGTGTAAAAATAATCAAATTTCCACATTTCTTGGTAATTCCTGTGCTCATCCGCAACCTTCCGTTTTTTCATTTTTATTTCCGACATGATATTGTGGATTAAAAATTTGAACGTTAATCAATTTGTAGGAAAAATTAATTTTGAATAAAAAAACTCTAATATTACCTTTTTGACATTAATATTGCAATCACGCCTTTCAAGGAACACAAGAATTTCTAATATTGCTAGTTAACAGCTTACCAGTCTGACTGATTGTGTGAGAGAAGCAAGCACAAACAACTCATAAACATACAGGTTCGTATTGAATGTTTGAACAAGTCGCCGACAAGTAACTCGTCACAAAAAATTGTATCGGTTTAGTATGTGCTACCATTAAATTATAATTAATTTTTTACAATTTGATGGGAGAAAGTCGATAAAATAAATTCAATTTTAGAAATCCTTGGCGGGCCACATAAATATGTTGAAAGGGCTGCAAGCGGCGTGTTGCTCGTCCCTGATCTATACCATACTCAATATTTCACTGTTTCAGTCAACACTAAAGATCATATTTTTGTTGGTGGAAATTGGATTTGGAACAGTGGGGGTTTAGAGAGAGGGTAATTCAAAAATTCAACCTATCTGATTCAGTATCTTGATTATTTACTCAGATATTTGCATTTTTATGGTCTGTGGTCGGGTGTTGTTCTTGTTCGGGTTAGTTCGGCAGTTTTCGTAAGTCTCGGCTCTGGCGGAATCTTCTAACCTAACCTGTCGTTTCTAACCTTACCTAACCTTCGTTACTTTGTGAGATTTATGCAAATACGTTCTGTTCATCCGCCCCCCCCCTTCTTTAGTTCTTGGACTACTAAAATTTGAGTTATTAAAATATAAATTATTCTTACAATTCAGAAGCCGTTTCAGTTGGGAGTTTATTAAAATTAACTGAAAGATTTCTCATTACCGTTTGTATTTACTTATGGTGGTCTTGTGTTACCAGTATGCAGATTTCTCTATTGCTAAACTTCACATAGGAAATCTGCTTAGTTTACACAGCCCCTGCGTGACGGACTTTTTTTTCCTTTGTTTCCGACTAACTGTAAGATTTCATTGTTGCCAACACAATCTACTACATATTGAGCTGAAATATTAAATTTGGTTGCACCTTTATAATACCTATGAAAAAAATACTGTTGTTAAAGGAATGTATGAAATTATTAATTAAACTAACTATAAATGGGGTCCTTTAAAATGTTTCTTCGTGATCTATACCAATGAATACATTCACAACTTTTAGTTTAGCTTTTACGCGTACCCCCCCCCCCCTCAATCCTTTTTATTGACGATATTTTGATCTAATATAATAATAACTTATGACTGGATGTTATAAAAGTCCGTCACGCAGGAGCTGCGTAACTTAGCAGGTTCCCCAAGTACCGGAAAATGACACCCTGATAATCCCATTATCTATTTCTCCCTTAATAAGAAGCCTAAGTAAAAAGGAATTAAAATGTAAGCTGGTCAAGAGATTATTAGCTGATTTCCCATAAGGTAAATCAGCTATTGAGGTTGTACTCATGACGTGATTTATGAAATTTTTCTTCAAATATCCATCGATCCTACCCTGGGGATGACGAAAATGAGGTCCGTTCAAACTGTGTATATATATATATATATATATATATATATATATCTGTCTGTTACCGCTCTAGCGGTCGCCATTATAGTTTAATCGTTACCAAACTCGATATTAAGTCGTTTCGTGTGAAAAGAAAGATCAAGTTCGTTAACGGCTGAAATCGGGCCAGGGGGAGGGAGGGTTTAAAGGGGGGTATTTTCGAAAATTCGAAATATCTCCGTTACCATAGTTCGGATCGAACAAATGTATAAACCCAATCTTATTGAAAATTAAATATACTATAAATATTTTTTTATACATTTATTCGCTATCTTGAATATTAACCGAGATATTTGCATTTTTCAGTTTTCAGCCATCAGCAAACCGCCACATTTACTCATGTTACATAAACAAAACTCTACTACATAATAAATCACATTATTCGAAGTTTAATGCCAAAAATTGTATTCGAGAGACCTTTATTGTACGAGATACATGCAAATGTGTCCTGGTGACCCCCCCCCCCCCCCCGTCTTAAGGTTTCTGACTACTAAAATTTGATTGATTGAGATAACCATTATTCTGACTCATTATTAATTACAATACTAGATATAGTAAATAGTTCTCAAAAAATGAATATGTTGTATTCTGATAAATTTCAGTAATTGTTTTTCTTTCCGGTGTGAAGCGGGCAGACCCGACTGTTTACATTTCTAACCTAACGCTCCCTGTCGGCAGGTTATTGAAATTGGATAAAACATTTCTTATTTCCGTTTGTATTTATTTACGTGGTTTTGTGTTACCAGTATGTAGATTTATCTATTACTAAATTTCACGAGGGAAATCTGCTTAGTTTTCGCAGCCCTTTTAGCAGATTTCCCTTAAGGGAAATCAGCTATTGAGGTTGTACTCATGACGCGATTTTTGAAATTTTTCTTCAAATGTCCATCGATCCTACCCAGGAGATGACGAAAATGAGGTCCGTTCAAAACTGTATATATATATATATATATATATATATATATATATATATATATATATATATATATATACATATTTGTCTGTTACCGCTCTAGCGGTCGCAATTTTTGTTTAATCGTTACCAAACTCGATATTTAGTCGTTTTATGTAAAAAGAAAGATCAAGTTCGTTAACCGCTGAAATCGGTCCAGGGGGAGGGGGTGTTTAGAGGGGAGGATTTTTGAAATTTCGAAATATCTCCGTTACCATAGGTCAGATCGAAAAATTGTATATAACCAATCTTATTGCAAATTAAATTTACTATAAATATTGTTATATACGTTTATTCTCTATTTTGAATATTAACCGAGATATTTGCATTTTTCAGTTTTCAGCAAACCGCCACTTCTACTCATGTTACGTAAACAATACTCTGCTACATAATAAATCACATTATTGGAAGTTTAAAAACCAAAAATTGTATTCAAGAGACCTTTATTATACGAGATACATGCAAATATGCCCTGCTGACTCCCCCCCCCATCTTAAAGTTTTGGACTACTAAAATTTTATTGATTGAGATAACAATTATTCAGACTCATTATTAATTACAGTACTAGATATAGTAAATTTTTCTCAATAAAATAATGTGTTATATTTTGATATATTTCAGCAATTGTTTTTCTTTCCGGTGTGAGGCAGAGGTTAGGTTAGAAATGTAAACTAACGGGTCGGCCCCCGTTTGTTTACATTTCTAACCTAACGCTTCCTGTCGGCAGGTTATTGAAATTGGATGAAACATTTCTTATTTCCATATGTATTTATTCACGATGTTGTTGTGTTAGCAGTATGTATATTTATCTATTACTAAACATCACGTGGGAAATCTGCTTAGTTTACGCAGCCCCTGCGTGACGGACTTTTAGTAACTGAGGTACTTAAGTGAAAAATTGAAGTGGGGGATTAATAAAGGCTGAAAACAATATAAAAATAACTCCGTTAATATTCGAACTAGAGGAATCATGCATAAGGCAATAGTGGGCGAGGGAAAAATTTAGAACAAGATAGTTTGTATAAAATTTTTCTATAACGGGGGCATTTCGAATTATCAATCATCTTCCCCTATTCCCTGGGCGATTTCAGTAATTCCCTAAGATAATCTTTAATTTTGCATGAAACAGTTAATTGTCGAGAAAAGTATTGATCATATAAATCATGTAGTTTAGAACTTAAAATCTTAAATTATGATGTCAAGCCGAACGTATTTGGCAGTATCTTGCATAGCCAAAGTTCAATGAAAACAATATTTGGTACTTAAATGTCTAATAATATGTTACACGATATAGCAGCTTGTTGTTTATATAACATGAATAGAAGTGAGGGTTTAATGAAGGGCGAAAACTAAGAAAATGCGAATGTCTCGCTTAATATAAAAGAAAGGGACATAAATGTTTGGAATAGCATCTATAGGTAATTAAGTTTTCAACAGGATTGGTTATATGTCATTTTCCGATTAGTACAGCCTCCATAGTTGATTACCCTTATGGGAGATCTGCTTAAAAAGCATGCAATAATTTGTTGGAGAATTTTTTATTTTGTTCCATACAAGTTTAATAGGAATTATTTACTTTTTCGACAGTCATCAAAATCAATTAGAATCAATCAATTATTTATGTTTCTTAAGTTAAATATTTATTGGGGATTAAATATTAATCGGAAGCTATGAATTATTCTATAAATATTACAAGTCTTAAGTTTTATTTTAAATTAATTTATACCAGAAATTTCACAGGACTTGCTATTGGATTTTTAAAATGTAGTTTGTATTAGATAGTAAAATCTATTTTCTACTGAAGATCAATTTCAGTCAAATTTGTTTATTAGTGAGAGACATCTAAAAACAAGTCCTTCCAGAATGACTAATATGATAAGAATGATAAATGCATTCCAAGGATTGCATACTCCTTGTTTACACGAGGAAACCCGAAGAAGGTTCGTGATCAGGTTAAGTTTGACTATGTCACTCGCTACAAATAGTTACAGAAGCTGCCTATCAACAATGAATTTCATTGTTAAAGACCTTGCATTTATCTTTACATAGTGAATATATTTTATTTTAATTACTTACTTGCTATGGAGTTATCCTCCGTTTCGAATTTGTTAGGACATTATGTGTTTTAGATCTGTCTGCCTAGGTCAAAGTAGAAAGTTATGGCTGTTCATGTTAATACTGGTTTTTGTACTGATACTAATATTTTTACAGTACAAATATTTAAAACTCAGAGAAAGTAAGGATGAATTACGTAAGTATTGTACTTATAATATTAAATTAATGCTCAACTTTTAAAGTTTGACTGTAATGATAATTTTTTAATTTATACATATTTTTTTATTAGTATGACATACTATTTTGTCTTAGTTGAAATTAGTTTCGTTGTGGATTTTACATTAATTGAAGCACATAGTTGGCTAGATAAATTTTGCATTACAAGATTGGCACTAAAACATTCTTTACCTGCTTTTGTAAGTTCCTTTAATTATTGCTTTGATTTTTCACTGATTAGTCAATTCTTTACGTTTTATTAAGTGTGTGTGAGGTATAATCCACTTCTCCAATAATTGAATCAAACATTTTTTGAACTCCATCTGTCACTGGTTGAATTTTTAAATGAATTATTTTGTTGGTTCATTATGGATTATTTTGTAATGCTGTTGAGTAAATTAATCTTTAATTTAATATTTTCGTTTGAATATTTTCTTATTGTACTTTTAAATATTGTTAAAACTGTCACCTTGCATCATGTAATATAATCAGAGTTCTACGTTTCATTAGATCTGTTACATTCATTTATTCTAAATGCCAAATTTTGAACAATTTTGTGTTTCATTTTGAAAATTTTGTTTTAAAAATTTTATTCCTTTTTTTTAATGGAAATTCTCTGACAAAAGTCCATCTAAAGCTCTGTATTTTAATTGTTGGTATGTTCTTTAATAAATATTTGCAATTTTTATTTTTATTTTACTTGGATATATATTATTGATTTTTATATTTTACTTGGATATATATTATTATCCTATTATGTTTCCTGCAAAATAGTCTCCTGAAAGAAACTGGCCACCACTTCCAATAATATACCTGAATATTTTCCATTTACTTCTATTTTGTATTGTTGACAATAGTGTTCACAAGAAATTAAAAAGCCATTTTTATTTTCTACTGTGTAAAGGAATTTTATATTCTACCATTTTTTCTTAACTCATTAGTCAAAATGAACCAAATTATTGAAAGGAAAGTATATGTTGTTTTCATCTTCATTTTTGTGAAATTCCTTTAAACAAAATAAGCTACTGAAGTATCCTCATGACAATATTTTTAAAATCTACCTTCAACTATCTCCCAATCCTACCTAATAGAAAATGGAAATGAGGTCAATGTTATATGTTTATATATATATATATATATATATATATATATATATATATATATACATATATATATATATATATATAAAATTGTAACCTCTGTCTGTACATTGATTTTTTTCGCGAAATTTCACGATAACTTTTCGTTTCACATGTCACAGACACCATAACTGCATTTTGTTTCTTTCGTGTTTGTTTGTTTGTTTGTTTGTTTGTTACCTTTTCACGCATAAACGGCTGAACCAAATTTTATGAAGCTTGGTATGTATATTACTACTAGCCCAACTTAGACTTTAGGCTATATTAATATTCTCTGAGATGAACAGGAGTGGGGGTTATAAGGGAGGCCTGACATTAAAAATAGTGATATTTCGTTCCCTATTGGTTTTTCGGCAAATATGCACATAACAAAAGTTGTTTATTTTGTTATTTAGAGTAACTTTTGTTATGTAAGCATTTGCTGTATACGGAAGTATAAATGAGTTATACGCTAAAAACTATAGCGGGAGTCCACAATTTTATTTGGCACAAAAGACTCAACCGAACTCAATAAAGCACTCGGTATGTATATTAGCACTAACGCCTTCCTTATAATAAGCCATACTAACATTTCTAGGGACGGGCAAGAGTGGGGGTTATAAGGGAGACCTGAAAATGAAAATAGTGATATTTCGTTTCCTATTGAGGTTTCGGCAAATATGCACTTAACAAAAGTTGTTTATTTTGTTATTTAGAGAAATTTGCTCAACAATTCTTTTCAATATAAACTACCAGGTACGTGACCTGGAAAAATTAATATATTATTATAATATTTTATCCTTAATAATTTAAATCTATAAATAATGCACAGGAAACGGGAAATATGACAATATGCAGGACAGTGAAGTCTTACATAAAAAATTAATTTTATTATTAACAAATCCACAGCAACGACGGGTATAACCCCTGAACACTGGGAAGGGTAAACGTCAAAATATTGCGCAAAGTAAAGCCTTGCCAAAAAAATACAAACGCTATCCAGCCTCAAATTAATTCCCGGGGGAAGCCGGGTATCTGAGCTAGTATATATATAAAATTGTAACCTCTGTCTGTACATTGATTTTTTTCGCGGAATTTCACGATAACTTTTCGTTTTACATGTCATAGACACCATATCTGCATTTTGTTTCTTTCGTGTATGTTTGTTTGTTTGTTTGTTACCTTTTCACGCATAAACGGCTGACCCGAATTTTATGAAACTTAGTATGTATATTACTACTAACCCAACTTAGACTTTAGGCTATATTAATATTCTCTGAGACAAACAGGAGTGGGGGTTATAAGGGAAGCCTGAAATTAAAAATGCCGATATTTCGTTTTCTATTGGTTTTTCGGTAAATATGCACATAACAAAAGTTGTTTATTTTGTTATTTAGAGTAACTTTTGTTATATACACTTTTGTCGTATACCGAAGTTTAAATGCGTTATACGCTAAAAATTATAGCGGGAGTCAACAATATTATTTGCCAAAAAAGACTCAACCGAACTAAATAAAACTCGGCATGTGTATTAGGAGTGAGGCCTTCATTATAATAGGCCATACCAACACTTCTATGGACGGGCAGGAGTGGGGGTTATAAGGGAAGCCTGAAATTAAAAATAGCGATATTTCGTTTCCTATTGGTTTTTCCGCAAATATAAACATAACAAAAGTTGTTTATTTTGTTATTTGGAGTAACTTTTGTTATATACACTTTTGTCGTATACCTAAGTATAAATGAGTTATACGTTAAAACTTTAGCTGGCACTAACGGCTGAACCGACTTAACAAAACTCGGTATGTCAATTAGCATAAATTCTTCCATGATTGTAAGTTATATTAAAATTTTTAGGTTCGAACGGGAGGGGGATTAAAAGGGAGGCCTGAAATAAAAATTCACCATATTTACATGTATAAGAGACGGGAAATATAAAAATATCGAAGACAGTGAAGCCTTATCGAACAAATAATTCCATTATTAGCAAATCCACGGCAAAGATACTGTCCTAAACACTGGGACGGGTAAATGTTAAAATATTGTGCAATGTAAAGCCTGCTAAAAAATACCATCACCATTCAGCCTCAAATGAATTCCCGGGCGAAGCCGGGTATCTGAGCTAGTATATATATATATATATATATATATATATATATATATATATGCGTATATATATATCATGCGGTATCTGTTTGTACTTTCATGCCGTTTATAATATATCATTGTGTATTTTTACTTTTCCATGTTTTACCTTTATAAGCAATGGTAACAAAGATGGCCTGCATAAAGTCTTGAAGAATAACTGTAAAGCTGCTTGTTTATTGACATAGTTTTGGACATTCTATATTTTCCTACACTGATTGCCCGGTAGACATAGAGATCTTTTAGCCACCCCCCTAGGAGAGTTTGAGATCATCACGAAGTTGAACCTCCGTTAACAGACGAGGGCCTCTAATGATTAGTCTCCAGTTGACTGTCGGGACCAATTATATCTGGGGAACCAGTAGCTTTATCACCAGCAACCTGCTTGCCTTTTTCAAGTATCTAGGGGAGTCAATGTTTTTCATCAGGCAGTTTTACTCACTAGACTAACTACCCAACTAGTTTAACAGACTTTGTTCAGTTAAACAAAATCATATACAGAGGATGGGCAGCACCCATCAGTGCAAGTCATACTTTATAAATTTTTGAAACATATGTCCAATGACTATATTTGAAATATATCACCAAAGACTATATTTTCCCCTATTACTATGTACATCCTATTGATATTGAACTTCTATTTATTTCATTAGAATATAATAAAATTGCTATGTATTATTTATGTATTTTAGTATCTAGGAAAATCAATTATAGAGATGTGACTTTAATGCCCAGTAAAAGAGGCATAAAATGTGGCTAATGAACTTGATCTTCTCTTTTACTTTGCTTATATATCCAGTTTGGGCCGCTAGATTTTTGTCATCTACTAAGTAGGAGATCGATAAACTGTAGTCAGCGTCCTTCAAAGTCTGTATTTACTGCTTAGTATTTTCATTGACTCCAAATTATCAGAGCATATACATTGGTCTTTAGATTCATGTGCTCCTCGTATTAATGCTCAGAGGATGGGGATACGAAGTCGTTGAAGGCACTAACCACGAAATACAGATTTGAAGGAAGTTCACTTATTATCTCTTGATGAAGTTGTCCTTCATAACCAATGACCTTTGGCAACCATGAAAAAATAGACATTTCATACGTTATTCCTAAGATTAAAGGGCAGTGTGAAAAAAGTTAAAATACCCAAAACCAATGTAGATTAAAATACATGAAAACAACGACAATCTATCTCACCATCTATCTGCACTTCTTTATCTACCCCTCCTATTTCAATAAACATGTTTATATTAATAAATTTCTGATATTGAATACCATTTTCTTTTTAAATTATTTTTTTTAAAAAGTATTTGTTTTTAAAAAGGTGCATTATTATTAATTAATTTTAAATTTACAATTTGATTTGTTTATGTAAGTTTTAGTTATTGTTTTTTTTTCCATTTGAAATGTTTATTATTGTATGTTTACTACAAAAATTTACTTCTAATTTGAATTTTTATGCAGAAGAGACAGTTGCTCGGCTACGGAGTGCACTAAGTAGCCAGAAATTTAATCCCCAATGGAAAGAAGATGACTATGACGATGGACAAATCGTCATATACAATCGAGTACCAAAAACTGCTTCCACGAGTTTCATCAACGTTGCCTACGATCTGTGCAAAAAGAATGGCTTCAGTGTCCTCCATCTTAACATATCTGGAAATCTGCATACAATGTCATTATCTGATCAGGTATGTTACTTAAAAAAATTATACTGATGATGATTGAGATACTACTTTAATTAAAATCAACAAATTATGTAGTGCAAATGCACTAAAGGGGTCATTGTTCATTTTTAATCCTTGCAGAATCAAGGTAGTTTTCATCCTGTGAATCTCCAAGGGCTTGATGGGCCATATGGTAGCTGCATTCTTCTAAACGTGAAAAAGTAATTGAACTTTTGAAGAGTGAAGTTTCAAAATATTTAGTTAGTTCATATTTACGCTCGGAATATGGACTAGTTTATGTGTATTCTTAAGTATTGTGACAGTGTATCTGCAGCCATTGTTCTCCACTGTTTGGGCTGCTAACTTTTGACAAGTATATACTTGTAGATACACTTAGATTTGATACACGTGTATAGTTGAAAACATTAACAAATAAAATCACAATCAGCAGAAATGAATTTAAAAGCAAGCCTAACACAGAAACTGAAGTGGTTACGAAATGTCATGTTTAACAATTATGGGCCCCTATATATATATACATACATACATACATACATGCATACATACATACACACATACACACACACAAGGCGTATACAAACTGACTACTGAAAGGCATGCAGCATTGACAACAACCAATACCCATACAATCACTTAGAAAAAACATCGAACATAAGAGTTTATACGACATGAATGGATTACAAGCACCTGATAAAACTCTTACATAGGACAAACTAGAAGGATACATTAAATTAACACAACTTTTCACCAACTATTTAAATTATAAGTGTCATGATCCTATGTACATGTTGAAGTTATTTTCACGGGAACACCATACGACACATGCTGTATGTACTAGAAAACATGGAAATAAATAACAACAGAACTTTTAACAGGGATATCATGACTGAACAACTCAATACCAGTAATATTTAGGTTACTAAAATACTAAAAAAGAAAATAAATTAATTCTCAACCAGAAGGACATTCATACAATAACAGGCAGACAAAATGAAGGAGAATATAGCTTCTAGTAATCATAAAATACCAAAATACTCAAATATTTATTTACAAAAATATAAATAAACACTAACAAAATATAAACATAAAATAAACCTCAAGGAACATCCTTCCCTTCATGACTTAGTTGTGTAATTGTGTGACTATTACCTCCATTGCCCCAAGACTGCATTCATGGAACCTATACCAAAGGATTGTTTAGTGCCTCAAGTGTGTAAACAACTTTACAATAACAAATGCCCCAAACTAAAAACTAGTGAACAACAAAAACAACCGAACTTAATGAAAACTAAAAATTACCAAGCAACTCTTCAGCAGAGCATTCAACATAGTCGAAAATAGTACCCTTACATTTAAAGTGCTTCCCAAGTGTACTTGATGACCAGCTAGTATAATGATGCTCTCTACTAACAGGTTTGGCAATAGTTTTTAAAAAAGTTGATTACCTACAAAGTTTGGCATCTCAATAAGACACCTTTAATCCAATGTTCATTTGGCCTTAATCATGAGAAAAGAACAACGTGGCAATCAATTCATTCTCCTAAAGCATGATTGTTAGTCCATGTTTGGACTGGGTTATTCTGTCTCAGAGTTTAAGTAGTATATTGTCATGTAATCATTATTGACCAGTTATACTTAGAAAATGTAACTGCCTGTTAATTATTTACACTAAAATGTTTGTTACCTTAACATATCATGTTTCTATTTAAGGCAAGATTTGTCCGGAATGTTACACATTGGAGTGCAAGGAAGCCTGGATTATATCACGGACACGTGGCCTTTATTGACTTCCAGAAGTAAGTTATGCCTTTTTTTTATAGTTAATTTAACCCTTTCACTGTGCAAAGCCACTGTAGTGTCTCTTTTGTCTTAGAAAAAGCCTTTGACTGACACGGTTTGGAAAAGGGTTATTATCTCAAAAGGGAACAGTTCTTGAAAATACTGTTCACAGGCTTTGTCTCTCAAACAGCTCAAGTAACTTATTACTGGTGAACTAGAAGCGATACATTTGGGACTCAAAAAAATTAACTATGGACCACACAATGACACATTATCAAAAACTCTTTGAGGTTTATACCTATAATCCCATCATAAAGAGTATAAAGCACACTCTTTATGAGCTGCAGTTGAAAAATAAGAAAGTCACTTTATTGTGGTTAACCGAGAACACAATGGTTGATATACATGCGAAAGTTGCAACAACCAAAAGTGATATCGACTGTGCGTACTCAAATAGCCTAACTGACACACTATATTACTACAAAAACAGGATTGCACAGAACTGGAAACAAGAATGGTTATCAATAGATTGAGGAATCAAAAATACAATGGTGGAAAAGTCATCAAGTAATCGAACTTCAAGAAGAGAAGACATAGCCATTCTTGTATAAAACACTTACGGACTGCAGAAGACGACATGGACCTACTTACAATCTGGACAAACTACTTTTGTGTGTGTGTTTCTGAATGCATGTTTAAGGTTTTAGAAACTTTTAAATCAAGTTTTATTTATCTCTTATAAGTTATTACTCACCATAGTTTTTCTTTTAATAAATAAAGTTGAGAAAGAACTGTTGATCAATATATGTACATAAAACAAATAATTACTGTTAACTAAAATAAAACAAAACAAAATTATACGTTGTCACTGCCTTGTCATAACTCTTTTCCATAAATCCCTATCCCTAGCAACTCTCTACCAGTAGTCACCAACATCCTCAAACTCATGCCTCCATCTCGTGCGCAGCCTTCTACTTATCACCATGTCCCTAGTGATCCATTCGGTGTATTTCTTAGTCCACCTATTCTCCTTCATCCTCGCCAGGCCTGCCCACTCTATTTTAAGTGGTCTACCTCTTCTCTCAGTTATTTCATATCTGTCTTTTTCAGGATATCCACATTTTGTCTTCTTTCTTTCTTCTTTATGCCTAATAGATTCTTGATCATTCCCATTTGGGTTAAATTTAACTTCTTATGTCCTCCAGCCGCCAGTGATCATGTTCATGAACTGAAAAGGATGAATGGGTGGACGCATGAGGTCAGAACACTGCTTTTCAAATGTTCTGAAAATGAGTCCTTAAAAATTTTCCTTAGAGACCAGTACTTGGACCAACCCATTTTAACTCGCTTTTGAAGTTCCTTCTTCATCCCCTCCTTGAAAGAAATACATTGCCCCAGATACCAGAACTCCTGACCATGATATATATCTTTCCCTTCAATAGTTGTTGGTACCTCAACTAAGTTCATCATTAGACAGATTTTTTTGTCATTTATCTCCAATCCGTATTTCTGGCTAGTCTTTGTCAGGCCTATAAGCATCATTTCCCTTTGCTCAGCACTGATAGTTATTAAGCAAACATCGTCAGCAAATCAGAGATTTATTTATAAATCTGCCATTAACCTTTTTACCATTTTCGGCCCAGTATAGTTACCTAAAAATCCTGTCCAGTATGCAGTTAAACAACCTGTCCTAATTAGCTGTAGTAGCACAAAGTGAATGCTAATAAAAGACTTTTTTTCTTCTTTTTTTTAAAGTTAAATTATAATTATACATATAAATCTGAATGACAAGCTATCAATTTTTTACCATTGAATGATTTTTAATTTTTACAAATTAAACGATCTGATTACTTGCATATGATAAAAGTTAAGAGAATTATTCATACAAATAAAATTGAGGACATTAAAAATAAAATAGTGAAACACTACAATGTCATTGTTATTATGATATGTCAAATAAAACCTTAGTTCCACTAGTGTTTATGTTCCACTGTTGTCAATGTTTAGTTGTTGAGTAACTAGTGCTTTTGATGTTAGAACACCATCTTCAATCCTGCCAAAAGGTACTGGTAATAGTATTGTTTTAGTTAGGCTATTAAGGATCAATAAATGAGTAACTAATGTCAGTTCTGATATACATACTTGTTTTTTTTTTGTATTTATATTTATTCACTATGATTCTAAGGATGGAACAAACTATCCAGTAAATAATTAGTAATTATAATAATCATATCTTAAACAAAACAGGTCATGATAGAAAGAAAAGAAAGCCTGTCACGAAGGGTCTGAGTAAACTGAGCAGATTTACCACATGCTGGTATCTCACCACATATTCTCTATTTTTATGAAGAAAAAAAAACAAAAACCAATGAGTAGAAGGGAGGGGGGTTCCTGAAGACTGAAAGCCAGAAAGTACGAAATCATTTAGTACTTGAGTTACGAAAAATGCATATAACAACAATTGTAGAGCTTCAATAGTTTAACAAGATTGGTTCTATAATATTTTATGATCCGAATAATAGTAACGGAGATATTTGGAATTTTCGAATTCTATGCTCCCCAAAAGAGTGGGGGTTGAAAACTAAAAATTCAAAATTTTTTGGTTAATATTAATTTTAGAGGAAATATGTATATAATAACAATTATAAACAATTAAATTTACAAAAAGATTAATTTTATACACTTTTTTGATCTGATGTATAATAAAGGAGAAATTTTGAATTTTCAAAATTCTCCCTCTCAAACCTCCCTCTCCTCTGCCCGATTTTATCTGTTAACAAACTTGAACTTTAGTTTGGCATGAAACAATTATATATGGAGTTTTGTCACAATAAAACAATAATTGTGACTGCTAGAACAGTAACAGACAAATATATATATATATATATATATATATATATATATATATATATATACACACACACACATATATATATACGCATATATATACATATACATATAGGTCATGTGTACAACCTCAATAGCTTTCCCTTAAGGAAAATCTGCTAAAACTTCTGTTCTCCAGTCCACATAGCTAGGTAGGTATGAATTCCTAGGAATATAACTTACACATTTGAAGGGTTTGAAGTTGACCTTTTGTCTGAGGAAGATGGCCATTGAGCCATCAAAAATTCGCTCATCGAAAGGTGAAATCCTGACTGCTGGAGGAGATAGCTAGGAAGACAATAAGCCTTTAAAAATAACTCGATTTTTTTTCTTCCTTAATTTCTTTTATCACCAGTCATTTTGTATATGCAAACATTATTTTTATTTAAGTTTTATTGGGGTGGTAGATCTACTGGGGTTTTATCTTTTGATCAAAATGGCACTGCAGGTTAGGTCAGCTACTTGGAGAGGTAGATTATAATGAGTCTTTGGTAAGGTACACTAAATTGAATTTCACATACTGTTTATTAAATAATGCCTTTTTTTTCTTTTCTATTATAGATTTGGCTCGAGGGATAGGCCTATATACATAAATCTTCTGAGGCGACCATTAGACCGCCTAGTCTCATATTATTACTTCCTACGATATGGAGATAATTTTCGGCCTCATCTTATAAGAAGAAAGCATGGCAACACAATGGTTTGTTCAAAAATATATTTTTTATAATTAAATTCTAATGAGATACCTTCATTTGGTAATTAAAAGTTTGGGTGAATTTTTGATGAAACATATTTGAAATGATGCATTTGTAAGTATATAAAAAGGTGTAATACACGATGGTTTGTTGATTACACATGTGCCTTAACCTCTCATCCTTCGAAAAATAATTCCTAAACACCTTTAATCTTTTTGCTGGGTGGATTATACAAAATGTACATTATTGACACTTTGAAAAAATGGTCTACTTTCCTGATCCATGTATTTTAATTTTCTTCAATTTAGATGTAGCTGTTGAGGTTGTGTTTTTAGCTCTTTAGGTTTTTTATGTTCTTTTAAAGTAATAATGCACATTTAACAATTATAAAACTACACTTAACACGTTGAGGACAACTCATGCCACTGTGGCGTGAGGATGGTCTAGTCCTCCGGCTGGTACACGCCCTGTGGCGTGACTTCCTACATTGTATTCTCCAGCCCAGCCACGGACGAAATTTGTTGCCAACCTAGCTTCCTCAACGTCTTAAGAACAGATATTAGATGTGATGAGAAAAAATATTGTCTTATCGATTGGAAGTACAAAGTTATTGTCAGAAAATTTATAAAAGTCTGTTATGCAGGGGCTGCGTAAACTTAAGCAAATTTCCCACATGAAGCTCTACAATAGATAAATTTACATACTAGTAACACTATTTATGCCATGAATATTAAATGAATACTTATATAAACGGTAATGAGAAATCTTTCAGTCAATTTTAATAACCTTTCAACAGAAAGCATCTGAACTGTAACAGACAGGTTAACCAACCACTGTCTGGCTAAACAGATAGATAGAAATATTCTTCACCGGAAATAAAAACAATTACTGAAATATATCTGAATATAACATATTAATTTTATTGAAAACAATTTACTATATCTAGCACTGTAATTTATAATGAATCAGAATAATTTTTATCTCAATCATGCAAATTTTAGTAATCGAAAAGCTTATGACAGAGGGGGGGGGGATCAAAAAAACATATTTCCATGTGTCTAGTATAATAAAGGTCTCTTGAAAACAATATTTGGTGTTTTAGCTTCGAATAAGTGGTCTATTATATAACAGAGTATTGTGTATGTGACATGAGTAGGAGTAGAGGTTTGCTGAATGCTGAAAACTGAAAAATTCAAATATCTCGGTTAATATTTAAGATAGAGAATAAATGAATATAACAATGTTTATTGTCTATTTCATTTCTCACTGGTCCGATTTCCGCCATTAATGAACTTGATCTATCTTTTTACATAAAACATAAATAGAGTTTGGTAACGATAACACAAAAATTGCAACCGCTAGAGCGTTAACCGGCCGCTATACATATACAGTAAGGACCCGATTAACCGAGGTCCCGATTAACCGAGGTGCCAAACATTTAAAAAAAAAAAAAAAAAAAAAAAAAAGTAGGTGCAGTAACCATTGGAAGTGATTATGAACCTTTTTAAAACCCTCAAAACCCTAGGCCGGATACAGGTGTTCAGCAAGCGGTTTATTGAAAAGGAAGCTCTAAGACAGTCGTTAATTGCCTTCTGAGAAATACATCTCTAGCACCACGTCCAACACTCCTTCCCCTGTTCCGGGAATATTGTATTTACATCTCTACTTGTCACAACCCGGCTAAAAAACGTAAAAGAGTGGTTATTTCGCTTGAAAAAAAATTAGAATCAATTCATCGCTTGGACAAAGGCGAGTATTTAAAAAAAGTTGCTCAGGATTATGGTGTCGGTGAAAATACTGTCGGTGACTGGAGGAGGAATAGGAAGCAAATTGAAAACTATGTTTATCAAAGTGCATCTAAGGAGGCTTCTAACTGCAGATCTACATTGAAGAAGTCATCGTGTGAGCTTTTAGAAGAAGCCCTTTTACTGTGGTTTTGCCAGGCAAGAGAGCAAGGATTCCCGGTATGTGGTCCAATAATTCAAGAGAAAGCATTGTCTCTTAATTTAAAATTAAATTCGCCTATAGAGAAATTTGAGGCGAGTAAAGGTTTGCTAAGTCGTTTTAAAAACAGACACGGGGCATAAGAGCACTCGCCATTTCCGTGGAAAAACTTTCAGCAGACACGGAATCTGCGACCAGATTTATTAGTAATAGTTTTTCTTTATTAGTAAAGTCCCATAATCTATGCGCAGACCAAATTTACAATGCTGATGAGACCGGTTTGTGGTATAAAGTGTTGCCCCAAAAAACTCTAGCGACGAATATGGACGAAACCCATGGATCAAGGAGTAATTTCGGCATTTACAAAAAGAAGCTCTTAACTACAATGTTATTAGATAACGATAAAGGGCTAATAGAACAACTAAAAAAGATTACAATTAAAGATGTCATTTACATGGCAGCTAATTCCTGGGATTCAGTACCCAACACCACATTAAATAAAGCCTGGAAAAACTTATGGCCTGAAGTTACCTATAGTAGTCAGCCAAACGAAGAGCCACCAACAAATCTGGAGTTGTGCTCTTTGTTAAAAGATCTTAACTCCCAAGATGTAATGGACTTCGAAGTTACGGATTGGGTCAATGAAGAATCATTAAAGAGATCAGCGGTCCTAACGGAAGAGGAAATCATTAATGAAATAATGAAAACAACTAACGAAGAAGAGCTTGAAGGAGACGAGGTATCTATCCCCACGAAAGTAAGCCATGAGGAGGGTTTCAACCTACTTGACAGGTCACTACTCTATTTAGAAGGCAGAGGTGATGTGCCTTCATATGAACTGATGATGTTAAGGAAGTGGAGAGACACTGCAGCTGCTGATAGAAGCAGTTGTTTAAAACAAACAACAATAAATGATTTTTTTAAATCAAAATAGTTTTCCGATTTTCCATTAATTTTTTTTTTGTGTCCGATGTTATTTTATACTACATATGTATGTATGTACATACAATCTACTTCTATTATTAATTTATGATTAAAAGATGTAAATATGAATATAATTATTAAACTTATAGGTAGGTACTAGTTTTTATTCTAAAAACCTTACATTTTCAGCTGGTATTAGTTGGTTCCGATTAACCGAGAATTTCGATTAACCGAGGTAACAGCGGTCCCGATCGACTCGGTTAATCGGGTCCCTACTGTATATATATATATATATATATATATATATATATATATATATTGTTGTCAATTTTCCTGGTAGGGGGTTTCATAAAGTTTTTAATATTCCAAACTTAGTATGTTTGAAATTTAAAGGGATTAATGCTTACTTTACTTTCTTGGAGAACCAATAAATGTTTTCCTTGTGCAACCAAAGGACCAAAGGATTATTAACTTGCTTCTGTGCTTTATTGTTTACAGATATTACTATATAAGAACATGATCCTTATTGGATTTATACTCTACTTCCGCAGGCTTATTTTAATAAAAGGAAAAAATTGTATTACAAATGCTTATGGAGGTATAAGTCAACAAAATAAGAATGTTAAATAATATAAACTATTATAATCCATATAATATGAACATTACATACTAATCCAAATTCCTTATTCATTTTTAAAATAAATTTATTCACCACAAAAATAATAAATTTGACTAAATTAAATTAACACAATACAAATAAGACCCATGCATTAATGAGGTAGTATTTTTGAATATCATGTCTTGGATTAATAATTTCTTTTATATATGAAATTTGGTAGAATGATTGAGAAAAACTAAACAGTTTTGACAGGGCTTTCCTACTCACCATTACTCACAGTTTATGAGTCTGTCATTTAGGGGGTAAACTATGCAGATTTCCTGTATACTGGTATGACTCGCTAGTAATCTCATCATCATATATTCTCTATTTCTAACTAAAAATTCTATAAGTAATGGTTGGGGGTAGACTAGAGGCTGATAACAAGAAAGAACAAATAATTCACTGAATATTTTAGTTGCAAAATAATGTATTTGACCACAATTGTAGTCAATTCAGAACATATTAATAGTTGATAATTAAAAGTTATTAGCTTATTCTATAAAATCTTATTTTTATTTGTATAATGCTAACTTAACTTTTTTCATCCATCTGCCATAGATTACACAGGACTTTAAGTGACAGATGGAAGGCCTTGCCTCAATTATTTCTACTTATTATTTCCCAAATTCCAAAGATATATTATAAACATTCATTTTGAGTTTAAGATATATGAGCTATATTAAAAATTCTACAAAAGACTAATCTTTATGTTTTAGACTTTTGATGAGTGTGTTCAACAAAAACAACCTGACTGTGATCCTGATAACATGTGGCTTCAAATTCCATTTCTTTGTGGTCATTCTCCAAAATGTTGGTAAGATCCATCATTAATGTTTAAATTAAATATAATAATTAATCACTGTTTAAAATATAATCAAAATTTGCTTTTGTCATGCCTGTCGGCAAAGACCGTCGTCACTGGCTGATGATTGAGTACGTCTGGCAAGCGCTTTCAATGCGAAAGCACCATCTTCAAACCGCAGAAAGTTGTACTGAGTTAGTTGTTCTTTAGTCAGTCGGTTTTATACAACTGTTCCTGTATTTGGTTGTTTATGTTTTAGTCCGTGTCTTTACTTACATCATTGGTCTGTCAAACAAAGGAAGATTTTAGCTTGTGTCCAGGTAAATTGTTTTCATGTAGCAGGTTGTTGCCCGTATCTGTATTAGGTTGTTTACGTTTTTAGTATGTTATTTGTGTTTAGGTCTGGTATAGTTGCATGTGTGTAAGTGCAGGTTTAATGTAATGTTTGCATGATTATATGGGTAATAAATCATGGCAGGTATTACGTAATTAAAATAGGATCTGGATCTATGTTCATTGTCGCTTCGTTTATATTGTAAATGTCCTTGTTCTCAATGTCTGTCAGATTTTGTCTTAGTGTGTTGTTGGTTCTGAAAGTAGTGGGGAGTCCTTCTTTTTGTAGTATGTTGGTGATTTTATGTGTCAGGTCCTGTGTACCATGGAGTTTCGTGATTGGTTCTACAGGAGTGTGAGTGTCTCGTTTTGTTACTGATTAATTTCTTGAATAATTTGTCAATGCTTTGCCGTTTGTAACCTTTACTGTGTGCTATCTCGTATATTGTCTTCAACTCTTTGTCATAGTTGTTCTTTGAGAACGTTAGTGTATTTAGTCTGTGCAGCATGTGTTGAAATGCAGCGAGTTTATGTTGAGTTGGGTGATTTGAAGTGGCATGTATAGTTGTGTCTGTGGATTTGTGTTTTCTATATATTCCTTATTCCAATCTGTCTGTCTGGTAATTGTGAGGTCGAGGAAGTTGAGTGTTGTCATTTTCCGCCTCTATGGTGTAAGGTATGTTGGGATGGAGTTTGTTGAGGTCTGTTAATGTTGTCTGGTAATGCAAAAGATGTCATCTATAAATCTGATGTGTTTTGTTATGTTGTGTTTGTCCATGAGTTTTTGTATGTACGTATCTTCAATGTGTTAAATGAATATATCCGTAAGTAGAGAAGTAGGATTTCCCAGTCCAAGTTCTGTCGGTATGTATATGTCGTTGTTGAAGCGGAAGTAATTCTGTTTCCACAATGTCTATGTCTGATCAGTGATTTCCCTAATGTAGTCATTGACATAAAAGTCGCTAAGTCTTGTAGTGAGTATGCCAATGGTTGGAAGACATTTGAGCTTGTACCTGATTTCTATGACAATAAGACAACTATGCTAACAAAACTTGAAATTTAAATTGTGAAAATATAACCTATTTAACTTTACTTAACTAATCTATGGAATAAGGTCAAAAAAAAAAAAAAAAATAATAATAAATTTGAGGACCTTCTGCCATCGATTAGTTAATTGAAATTTAAACTATTCATGATATATTTAATTATACCTTCCCTTTAAGTGAAAATCGTATCAATAGGAGTTGATGTTAATTGAAGGCAATAAACAAAAAAAATACTGACAACTCAATTAATATCAAGTAAGACAAAAATGTTTATACCTAAACGTTTAGTGCATATTTTGATAATAAATTTGTTATATAATATTTTTTGATTTAACTTATAATAACAAAGATATTTAATATGTTTTTTTTTACTCCTCTCAATACCCTAGCTCTTCCTTGACTGAACTTAGTCATTAACAAGATTTTTAGCATAGCTATTATAAATAGGGGCTCAGGTTAGCCATGTGAGTTAAAGCGTTGCCCTTAATCTCGCTTGGTAAACCTAGAGTGGTGAGTTCAATTCCCGCCTGGACAAAAGGATTTATTTAGTGACGGAATTTATTAAACAAAATCCTTAGTCCCACCCTGGCTAGATAAGGGTGGTAACCTGTATATAACACGCCCCAATTAGCCTCAGTTGCAAAAAGTGGACGTTAATAAATAATTAAAATTTTTATTATTAATAACTAATAAAATAGTTTTTTTGTCATTGCTTGAGTAGCAATGAGAACGAGGTATCCTTAAATTAATAAGATAATACAGAAGCAAAGGAGAAGCAAACTTGCATTTCAATTTTTTTTAAAACAGAACTTTTTTTTAAAATTGATTTGTATTATTCAAATGTTCCTATGCTATTGTAGAATTATATAAATAGTGTGTTACAATAAGTTTGTTTATTTTTTCTTTTTAGGGAACCAGGAAACATTTGGGCACTTGAAGAGGCAAAACGAAATCTTTTATCACACTATCTTTTAGTTGGAGTGACAGAACAACTTTCAGATTTCATTGCTGTTCTTGAAGCTACCTTACCAACATTCTTTCGTGGGGCATCACAACACTTTAAATCAAGTGAGCGTTCCTTAAATGTAATATTCAACACCTTTGTGAACTAAATGTGTGCTTTGATTTGTTTATAGTAATCTAATCTGTTGAAACTTATTCTTTCATTTTTCTTTTAAAACTAATAAGGAACTTAAAATTTGCTATTGACTGTACAATAACTTTCATTCTGCTTTGTAGTCATTGATTTATTTTCAAATCAGATATGGCTCTACAATGAAACGGCTATGAGAAGGAAGAAATAAAAAATCATTAAAAAGAAAAGAATGTTGCAAGTGGCAATCAACAAATGGCAGTAATACCTTTTGCTAAAGGTAAAAGCTTGAAAAATACTTAAGAAGCTTGTAATAGGTACAGCATTTGCCACAGACAGAAAAATTGGACACATGATTCGATACCAAGTATGAAAGATCAACTCCATACCAAAGTGCTGTAGTTTGGTTCCCCAACCAGCACCCTTAAAGACATGATATTATTCTACCTGATGAAGATTGCTGGAGTGCCATCAAAAATGACGTGATGAGTGGAGATGTCCCGACCACTTGAGCAGATAGCTAGGATTCAGATGATTAAGACCTTTCCCAACAATGTTTTGAAGAATAGGACAAAATTATGTGTAAATGTTGCTTTTTTCATTTTCAACATTATGTGATTTTTCTATGACTCCTCAGTTTGTTTTTGTATTAGTGATATTGTTTGACTGAGTTTTGTCATTAAAGATAAGAATATATGTTTCTGTTCATTTGCAAAATTTAAAACTAATAAAATAGAAAAGAATGATGACTTAAAGAAACATTGCTGCAGATTTTTTTTTAAAATACACTTTCTGATTTATTATAGCCCTACGTGTGCACATTTACAACAATAAAAAATAAAAATAAAGTTCGTCACGCAGGAGCTGTGTAAACTAAGCAGATTTCCCGTGTGAACAATAGATAAATCTACACACCTGTAACACAACACCACCTTGAATATTAAGTGAATAAATACAAACGATAATAAGAAACCTCCCGGTGGAAAGCATCTGAAATGTGAATAAACAGTTCTGCCAACTTCTTACCGGAATGAAAAACAATTACTGTTATATATCTGAATATAATGTATTAGCTTGATTGAAAACTATTTACTATATCTAGTACTGTAATTTATAATGATTCAGAATAATTTTTATCTCATCAATCAAATTTTAGTAGTCCAAAAAATTAAAAAGGGGGAGGGTCTCCAGAACATATTTGCATGTATCTCGTATAATAAATGTCTCTTGAAAACAATATTTGGTATTTAAGCTTCAAATGATGTGGTTTATTACGTAACTGAGTATTGTTTATGTAGCATGAGTAGAAGTGGGGGTTTGCTGAAGGCTGAAAACTGAAAAATGCAAATACCTCGGTATGAGAATAAATGTATATAACAATATTTATAGTACATTTAAATTGCTATAAGATTGATTCTTTACATTTTTTTTGATCCGACGTATAGTAACGGAGATATTTCGAAATTTCAAAATTCTCCACCTCCCCTCCCCCCTCCCCCTGGTCCGATTTCACTCGTTAACGAACTTGATCTTTCTTTTTACATAAAACGATTAAATATTGAGTTTGGTAATGATTATACAATAATTGCGACCGCTAGAGCGGTAACAAACACACACACACACACACACACACACACACACATATATATATATATATATATATATATATATATATATATATATATATATACAGATTTGAACAGACCTCATTTTCGTCATATCCTATGTAGTATTGATGGACATTTGAAGAAAAATGTTGAAAATCGCGTCATGAGTACGACCTCAATAGCTGATTTCTCTTAAGGGAAATCTGCTAAAAAGTAAATAGTTTTCTTTTATAATCTCTAAAAATTAAGGACCATGTTGAAGTAATTCTTGTTTTAGTATTGGTAGCAATAATCTTCAATTACTATACATTAATTTCTACTTAAGATAGAAATATATATATATATATATATATATTTTTAATATAAGACTAATACTACTAAGACTATTTTTTTCTATGGTTTCATTGTTTAGATTAATGAAAGATTGTGATGAGATCATGATGCTGTGCTTTTACAAAGTAACTAATATCTTTTTCTCTGCCTTTAGGTAAGAAAGCACATCTTCGTAAGACAAATCAAAAAATCGAGCCTAGTGATGAAACAATTAAACAAATAAAAAATTCTGTGGTATGGAAAATGGAAAATGATTTGTATGAGTTTGCAGTGGAACAGTTCCATTCAATTAAGAAGAGGATGGTTATAAATAAAAATGGTGATTTGGTCGATAAAGGCCAGCAGTTCACATATGAAAAAATAAGTCCTAAGAATAGTTTTATAAAGTGAGATTCTATACAAAATATTATTCCCTTTTTTTACTAGAAAGTCATTTTAAATTGGCTTATGAGTCCCTCCCTCACAAAAATAAGGATGTTGATTACCCTGTCCTAGTGTTATTATTTTTACTTAAGCATTAACTACTTTTTAGATTTAAGTTAACTTTTCCAAATCCAATATTTTAATTCAAAATAGGAGCATATTTTTAAAAATAATTGATTAATAATTAAAGCCTAAAATTAGGTTATTTTGTCTTTATAATTTCTTATTGTGTTCCAACAAATTTGCTTGATGATTTTTATTAACCATTTTCGAAATTTACTGTTTTTTTTTTAAATAGGCAAAAGTATTGTAAATTTTTCACTTATTGGGACATATATGGGATTTTCTCCCCCAGATTATGCATGACTGCAAACAAAAAATATTTTTTTTTTACTCTTGAGACAATTTTAATTTTAACTAGGCTATTGAGATTATCAGTTGAAGTGTAGTTTGCTCTACTTTGTATAATTCAAAAAGTTTCTTTTACTCCCTAAAAGAATTTCCTAGGCCTGGTTAGGCATTTAACTATCGTTTTCATATTCAAAATTGAAGTTATTAAACATTCTGAAAAATGAATGATTTTTGACCAATAACTGTACAATTTTTGTATGCTGGACAGAATTTTGCTTAACAAATCTTTTAATCTCAGTAACTAGATTATTTACAGATTTATAAAATTTATTCTTATTATAGTCTTAGATAAATATTAATTTACTCCTTAGTATCATTAAGGTCCTTGTTCCAAGATTAATTTAAAATATTAAAATAAAAACAAGAAGGTTGTAATGAGACTAGCCTCTGTTACTGTTATGGTTGAAAATTGTTCTAGATGAAATTGTTACAAAATCCTAACAAAATGTGATGTGCAATATGGCTAAACTATTTGGAATTCGTCCATAAACGTTATTCTCCAAAATACTTTTCCTATCATATTGACTTTTTATTTTATTTTATTGAAATTGGAATGAAGAGTACAGGCTTAATTTCGTAAATGGACCTAAAGTTTTGGACTTAGAAATTCTGTGTTGAAAATATACTGTAATTGTTCATTTTCTTATTTATTTTTTTCCATTCTACCTAATGAATTAGGGAAATTGTATATATTTTTTTTATTAGAGTTATAAATCTAAAAAATAACTCTACAACTAATATATCACACTGGGATAAGATGAAACATACTATTATGTTGATTGTATTCCTACAGTAGAACCTCTCCCATCCACTACTAATCAGGCTAAGAATATGGACGGAAAGGGGATAAAGTTGGATTTTTAAAATAATTTATTTACCAAAAAAAAAGAAATGTTTCTTTGCTTTTCCATTGTCCCATTCATTCAATTATGGTGGAGGAACTTGGGGAGAGTCGTGCGCAAATGCCCACAAAGGTTTCTCATTTAGTACATCCATTTTACAACGACTTATCAGTGGTCTGAAATTAAAAACTACAGTATTTTGTTTCCCTTTTTGTTTATTAAAAACATGTGCATATCACAAAAATTGTTTATTTTTGTGTTTAGATCAAATTTTGTCAAATAAGTTATGTGCAAAAAAAAATAGCAAAATCACAACACTTCAAAATTTGCTTACTTACTTAAATAAAACTATAATTTTGACATTCAATGTTTATTCTAAGGAAAAAATTTATTTGTGGATAATTGACCATTCTGAATCATAGCCATCATAAACATTGTCTGATATTTGATATGTTAGCTTTTTGTCTATAAACTTCACACATTAGACACTGATTTCGGACTAGAGAGGTTCTGCTCTATTTTAATATCCACTCTTCATTCACTAGTGTTTGGCTCTCTAAACAATATTTGAGATGCCACATTAGGGTTAGAATAAAGGCTTGAATGGTATCTATTCTTATATTTTATATGTATTGAAATGACTGAAGAAATAAACTTGCCAGTAACTTATTTAATAAAAAAAATTGTCTGTGTGTATCGGCAGAAAATGACGTACTTTATGTCAAGTTTAAAGACATTTTGAAATGATTAATTTTGGATAAAGTTATCATTTGTATTTTTTTTATAGGAAAAAAAATGAAATTATGATTTTGTTTGTGAACCTATTTCCTTTTTGATCTGTGATTAATGTGCAAATTAGAAGTTTCCCGAATTCGCTATTAATGTATTATTATGTTTCATAAATATCTTAAATATCTTAGCTATTTTAAGCCTTATAGTTCATTTGTTATTTATTTTTATCTTTTTGATAATGTGATTTCATAATTTAGATTACTACTGCCTCCTTCGTTAATAAAATATCTAGGTGAATACTTAATGAGATTCAATTTAGTAATATTTTTAAAAGCTTCTTGAGACCTATTTGATGAATATGAAATAGGTCTCTTTTGAATTAAAAAACACAAAACTTTTGTTAAAAGAATTTTTCAAAACATTTACGGGTGTATTTCATTTAAATTGATAATCTTCTTATAATCAACTGCCACTAAAGTGCCTAAAAACCCTTGAACAAAACTTCACTTTATTTTTTTCTTGTAGTAACAATCCTAATAAACAATTGAACAAAATGGGGATGTCAAATTTTGTAGTGTTTAATTTTGTTCATATAATTAAAAATATGTAGTCTAAATTTACTCTGAAAAGTCTAAAATTATCATTTTTGATGAAATTCACCCACAAAGCTTTGACAGTTTTTATTGTCTATATTACCAATTTTGTAATAAGAATTTTTAGACATATTGATTTATTTGATTAAATTAATTCACCATGCAATGTAGTTGCTAGATATAATGGGAATTATATTAAAACCTCTTGAGATAGCATTGGAAATTTATATAGATAGTTTACTATTTTCCAACTAGTATAATTAAATCATTTAAATTCTGTAGTCTTCTCTGAATGAATGATCTAATTTTGGTAAACCATGGTTTTAATCTGTCTGCTATTATTCATTGTGCAAACTATAATTATCTGAATAGTGATGGACTACCCTTATTAGTATGAAGGTGTAAACTCCTAGAACTCTTTTTTTTTCTTATATTCTCCTTACCTGAGATTCTTTGGCCTATGTCGAGCCTAATCTGTTTTAACTGGTACTAAAGAAAATATGATGCTGAACTAATATCTCTGAATTATTGAAGCTTATGTGATGTTAATTACTTTTTTGAAGTTATTCTTCTTATTTTAAAACTTCTTTACAATGTGATGAATATTGCAAATATGGATACCTCAATTAATTATTTATTTATTTATAAAGAAATAAAACATACAACGAAATATTTAATTATGTATTTATAATTTTTGGTGTTTTGGGTTTATATTATATTTTGATTTTGTGTTATTCTGTGGTTTTCACCATCTGGAGAAACAAATTAAGTAAAATTATTTGGTGAAGCTATCTGAAACGTAAAAATTACTATTAAAATAGGTACATAATGTTTTAGCAATAATTTTCCTGCCAATAGATAACCCGTCCTGATAAATCTCAGTATTATAATATTGATGTTAAAGAAGCAGCACTGACTTTTTTTTGTGTAGGGGTTACCAATTAGAAAGCTTTTTGGCTTCATTTTTAAGAAAAATGGTTGTTGTATTAAGTTCTAACTTAATATTATAAATTTAATATCTTTGTTCAAAAACCCTATAGCTTTAAATTTTGTATTCTAAAGATATTTCTCCTATATCTTTGCTTTATCTCTGAATAATCTCTACATATGAAATAAATAATGAGATTTAACTATGTAGTTCTACAATAACAAAACCAGTTTTTCGTTGTAAATTGAAGAGTTTCTAATAACAGTGTTTGATTTTTCTCTAACTTTAAAATTGCCTTAATCCTCTGATTAAAATAATATTATTTAATCTAAATTCTTAAGTCACAAAACTTGATTTAGAAGATTGAAAAATAATTGTAACAACTAGTTAAGAAATTTGCCTTTACATTCAATTTGAATCAGGACCAAGTTATTGTTCCTCCAGGTATTTTATATTTATATCAGTTTTTAATAACTCTAGTTAAATGAGTATTAGCAGATACCTTACACTTTTGTTTATTTTTTCTTAATGACCTCTTCTGAAATATTCCAATATTTATTATGTTTTAAATAATTTTCGGTTGATTTATATTGATAATGAAAGCTTTTTTTTTTTTTTTTATTTTTTTTATGGAAGGGGAAGAAAAGTAATTGAAGCTGCTCCTTCTTTTACTATTGAATAATTTAATGTCAATAATCTCATATTAATTGGTTCCATTTATTTGCTCAAAAATTAAAAGTTATTCATATCAACAAATTTGTCACTTATTATTCCAGGCTAAGTAGTTGAAATGCCTGTTTAGGCACACCTTTTTTAGGTAGGCCTCTCCTCCCCCCCCCCTCTTAACAATTTTCTATACATCTTTCCCCCACTATTTTAAAGTTTGTGGGCGTAAACTTATTAGTTTTTGTTTCTCCTAAATCACAACACTTCGGGCTTTAATAGATATTAAATACATAAAAAAATAATTTTAAAATTGTAAAAAAACGATTGTGGTAAATAATAATTTTCTTTACACTTCAATACAGGAAATAATCTTATAAACATTTTATATTCACCGAATTAGGTTTTAAGTCACACATTTTAAACTTATTAAAACCATTTTTGTTTGTTTTTATTAACTCTTATAAAAGTGAATATAGCTTCTTAATTTAGGGAACTAGTCACATATTGGAATATTCATATGAACTTGTTGACCAGTGAGAGCTGTATACATATTTAACTGTTCTTGCATTAGACATATTTGCTAGTCTACAATTTTTAGCTGCTTAAAATAGATGTAATGAAGTGGTATTTATAAGAGGTTGGTGTGAGATGGCCTAGGCCTGATCCTTCCTAAAATTTACAAACCCTTCACCTTATATTTTTGTTTATGTAAATATCAAGAAATTCGTTATATTATATTTAAGGATTCTTCTTCTTTTCTGAAAGAACTAAGTAATTATTTAAAGTTTGATTGCTAGGAGACAGCCTATAAAGTTTTCCTGATGAGAAGCAATCCCTGGTCAGGGTCTTGTGCCATCTCTAGCCCATCCCTTGAAATTAAAACCTTACCACTGATTTATCGCATATATTTCGTGTGGTGCTTATAACTATATTTTATATCTTGCTTCTTCCAATTGTTTTCCTGAATGGAAGCCATATAGAAACTTTAAGTTATTATTATTTTTTTTTTTAATTTTTAATGTTATATTTGTCTTTGGAAAAGGATAGTACTAATGTATTGTAAGGACCTAATAATATATTATTTTTATATTTTTATTGAAACATATCTTAAGACTTATCATTAAGTCCATATCATATATTAAGGTTTTGATGATGCCTATTTATCCTACATTTTTTATCTAGCTGAAGTTAGTTACATTTTGTTGTAATGCACTTAGTAAGTAAAAATGCGTGTATTTGACTTTATGAAGGAATAATGTAAGAGTACCTGATGATGTAATTATTTTTATTCATTTTATCCATGATGGTGATTGGTTATAATATATAAGTTTATTTTTAATTTAATATTAAGTAAGCTACCAATGAAGCCTTTCTGAAAGAAATTCTTTTGATTTTTCTTCCTTCAGCTAACTATAAACAAATCATTTAATTATTGAAATAAAAAAAAATAATAGTCATAGTAATGCTATACACTTGCTTTTGGATTTGGATGTTTATAGGTATGTCGCCTAATACAAATAATTATATTTAAACAATTTTTTATATTTATTTAACTATTGAGAAAAGACTGAAGAATATTAGAGAGATATTAAATGTTTGTTTATATTCCCTTACTAATAGTCTAATCCTTCCCTATATTTAAAGTTTTTGATTGTGGTGTTCATATTTTCACATCTAATGTCTTCTCCTAATTATTACACCATTATCATTCAGTTTATAGGTATAATTTTTAGTCTCAATAGAGGTATTACTGTTTATAAAGTATTACAACAGACCTTAGGATCTTCTCCATTAGTGCCACACCACCTCTAAGATACCAAATCAGGGCACGCTAATGGTGTGCCCTCCCACATGTTAGGTTGGGTTTTTCAAAATATATTTATTTTCTTCTCATAATAATTTAAGCTAATATTGGTCTAAAACAATATAAAGCTTTTCTCTATAGTTCTAGAAATAAAAATAAAAAATAGTTGTGGTCCTCCAAGCAGAGGGTTGTCTCCCTCTAACTTAAATCCTAGGTACTACCCTTCTGCTGATAAATGCCGGTAGTTTGTCCTAGTTAAATGTTAAATTTCTGTATCTTATATAAAGGTTTCTAAATGAAAACAAAGAAATAAACACAGAAAAATGTTCTAAAATATTAAGGAACTCAACAATTTTTTATATAGATATTAACAAATTATACCAATAAAATAGTTAACAAAAACAGTTTAAAGTTTAATATTGACTGACAATAAACAATTTAAAACACATAGACAATTATTTGTAAAAGAAAGTTATCAATTTACCATTTCTTAATAATTTACCATAGTTTAATAATTTAGAATTTGATTATAACATTACATATAAATCTTTCTACTTATTTTTAATTTTTTAACTAGTTTAATGAACAGGTATATCAAAATAAGTCTAGCCAAATTATATTTAATTAACTTCTTATTACTAAATAAAGATCTTTACTTCTGGCTGTTAGTCTTAATACAACTTTTTTGCCATTAAAACTGAAGGGTGATATTTTCAGTACAATTATAGGCAATACTCAACCTGGAGCCTGGATTTTATATATATATATATATATATATAGAGAGAGAGAGAGAGGGGGAGATAGAGAGAAAGAGAGTTAGAAAATAATTTCACTATCACATATTATGGGTTTCATCTTAATATCTTTCCCCCACAATAATAATATACTCTTATCCATTAGCAGTCGTGATTAATTCAATATTTATCATTAGCATTTCTTTTTTCAATAGGTGTTTTCTAGACAAGATTATCAACTCTCTAGTTTTGTATACAATTCTATTTGGCTTTTTTGTTGCACATTTAATTTTGCAAACATATATTTATTGTACTTAAAAATATTATCTTTTAAATTGGAATGCCTTTTGAAGAGACTTCATTGCAAAGCTTGCTATTTTATACAATTTTTATATCGTTGTTAATTTTATTTTGATTCAGCCCTCGCAGTATGGTTATATTATTTCCTATTGGTTGTACTTAGTTTAGCTTTTTATGCAAATATTTTTCTGATGCAATGGCCTAAAAAGAGTTCTATTATTTAGTAAGATATAATTATATTTTGCTATGATTAAAATTGTTTATATTTATTATATTTTAATTTCAGTCCTATTAGTGTATATTTTGTTATGTATTTAATTTTTAATGTATCTTCCTTTTTTTTGGTGCTGGTTTTCTGTTGTTTGTTACTCTGAGGTTATGTGATTTGTTTTACTGTATATAAAAAGTTAATATATATTCGAATGTAAATATATAAAGAAAGATTTCTTGCATACAATTTTATTTTTATTTGTCTAAACTTCCCCATTTCATTATTTGTAACAATTAGGCTAGACTAAATTAAGCCTTCTCAACTTTCTCCAAAAATGTATTTTTTCGTTCCTAATGAGCTCTTATTCCCAAAATTGATTTGTTACTTTCAAGTTCATTAGAAGTTAAACAGAACAGTTATACAATGACCAATATTAAATAGTCTTCTGTTTACCAAGTAGTTTTCTGTTTGACAAGTTTATTTTTTAAAGTTGGTTCTAATTCAACAATTGAATCATTTGTATTGAACTACGATGTTAAAAATTCTTAGGGTGAAGTTGGCATTAGTATAATGATATTTTGCCATAGTTCACTTTTGACTATATACAACCACGTATAGAGATACATCCATATCTTGGGGTAATTGACTTAAAATTCATATAAATTTTTAGTTTTAAATAAGAATAATATATATTTTTATGTTCAAATATTTCTTTTCAAAATTGTTTGTCTGAGCTTACATTTCCCGAGTTCTGGGGCATTTTAAAAGTGCTGACGGGGTAAGAGTCCAGATACTCCATTTTTCATTGAATTTGTAACTTTTCGTATTATTAACACACCTTAAATTATACTCAAGAAGTGAAATTTTCTCAAATTTCTTGTATTGGATGAAATACAGAAAACATATTAAACAAAAAATGAGTGTTAAAACATAAATAATTGACTTAGAATTGTCCTTTATGATATATTAGGGGAGTTAACTTATGTTCATTAAATTAAATGTTGGTGGCAATTTCGTTTTTGTAATATTTAAATTTAAGAAAGTTCACCATGCAGTGGCTGAGTAAACTAAGCAGATTTCCCACGTACTGGTATGACTCACAAGTGATCTAATCTCAGCACATATTCAGACTGAAAAACAGAAAGAATGAATTACTCGCTCAATATTTAAGTTATGAAGAAATACATACAGAAACAATTGTAGAAGATCAATATTTTAATAAAAATGGTTATTAAAAACGTTTTTCTATCATAACTCAGATTATTTTGAATTTTTGAATCCCCCCTGTTCCTGGTCCAAGTTTTACTAATAACAAATATGATCTTCAGTGTTGACCGAAATGGTTAAATATTCAGTATGGTATGAATCAAATGAACATTTTCTAGACATAGAACGTAAAACCTTAATTGATGATGTTATTGCACAATGCGCATTGTTACTGTGACATGAATAGGAGTGGGGGTTTACTGAAGACTGAAAACTAAAGATTCCAAATATCTCGGTTAATATTCAAAATCGATGGACATTTGAGAAAATTTTTCGAAAATCTCGTCATGAGTAAGGCTGATTTGCCTTCAAGGAAATCTGCTAAAAAATGATGACACATTTAATGCCAGGATAAAAAATAAAACAAAAAAAGTCCGTCACGCAGGGGCTGCGTAAACTAAGTAGATTTCCCACGTGAAGTTTTCCAATAGAGAAATTTCAGAATAGAGAGTCAAGCAGTTACGGGAACGTCCCGTACTAGCTCTTGACGGAAACTTCCGACTAGACCCGAAGTTAGCCGATCTCATCTCAGAAGCTGAAAACAGAAAAATGCAAATATCTCGGTTAATATTCAAGATACAGAATAAATGTATACAACATTATTTATAGTAAATTTAATTTGCAAAAAGATTGATTCTATATAATTTTTCGATCCGACGTATAGTAATGGAGATATTTTGGATTTTCGAAAATCCTCTCCTCTAAACCCCCCTCCCACTGGTCCGATTTCAGCCATTAACGAACTTGATCTTTATTTTTGCATAAAACGTTTAAATATCGAGTTTGGTAACGATCAAACGAAAATTGCGACCGCTACAGCGTTAACAGACAAATATATATATATATATATATATATATATATATATATATAGATATATATATATATATAATTTTGAACGGACCTCATTTTCGTCATCTCCTGGGTAGGATCGATGGACATTTGAAGAAATTTTTCGAAACTCGCGTCATGAGTACGACCTCAATAGCTGATTTCCCTTAAGGGAAATCTGCTAAAAAAATTGGATTTTCTATATCTGCACTAATAATTAACCTAGTGTGCCAAATCATCAAATTTAAGTTGAATTACTGATAAGTGAAAATCCCATGGACAAAAATGGGTGTTGACTGAAGGCTGACAACTAAAAAATACACATAACTCTCTTGTTATTCAATTATAGAAGTAGTATATTAAACGAAAATTGTAGGCCATTGAATGATTAACAAGACTGATTATAAAACATTTTTTAATCTGACTCAAAATTAGATATAATAAGATATTTCGATTTTTTTAAATTATATCTCCTCTAAACCCCACCCAACTCCCATATTAATGGTCTGAATACAACCATTAACAAATGTTGTCATTAGCCTTATACATATGAATCGTTTAAATATTAAGTATGGTAGCAATCAATTAAAAATTTAGCTCTATAGAAAATATAATCTTTATTAATATCAGCTTATTGTTAATTTAAGATGGATAGGAGTGGGGGTTTACTAAGGGCTGAAAGCTAAAAAATAAAGTCAGTCACGCAGGGGCTGCGTAAACTAAGCAGATTTCCCTCTTAAAGTTTAACAATAGATAAATCTGCATACTGGTAACACAAAACCACCGTCAATATTAACCTTAAGAGAAATCATTGTGTATGAGATTTCATTTTTCTCATTATTTCTTAGGATTGATGGACGTTTGAAGAAATTTTTCGGAAATCGATTCATGAGTATTACCTCATTAACTGATTTTCCTTAAGGGAAATCTGCTAATAGAATTTTCTGGTAGTGTCACAATGTCCTCTATCCCCTAGAACCATTTTCTGAGATGAGTGAAGCAATCTGAGGGCCTAAGAGTGGGGAAAGAGCTTACGCATTGTAAATGGATAAAATGACGGGAAAAGGAGGGAGAAGATGACAAAGGCTGATGGTAGGAAATTGCTCTTGTGATCTGAGGCCATTGATTTACTAGGGCTACGACTGGAAGTCGGCTTCCCGGCCTCTCAATTCTAAATAAAATAAAATCTTTACACTATCTGCTACATGATCGACACGGTGGAAGTCTGATACAGAAGTACTTATTTAAACACATATCCAGGGACAACCCTGTCATCCGGAACTAAAATAAAGTCCGTCACGCCAGACGCGAAACCTCCAGACGGGAAGCACCTCAAACGTAAACAAACAGGTGTGCCAACTTCTCACAGGAAAGAAAAATAATTACGGAAATATATCAGAATATAACATTAATTTTATTGAAAACTATTTACTATATCTAGTACTGTAATTTTTAATGGATCAGAATAATTTTGATCTCAATCAATCAAATTTTAGTAGTCCAAAGACTTAAGAAGGGGGGGGGGTTAGCATAACATATTGGCATTTATCTCGCATAATAAAGGTCTCTTGAAAACAATATATGGTATTTAAGCTTCGAATAATGTATTTTATTACATAACATAGTATTGTTTATGTAACATGAGTAGAAGTGGGGGTTTGCTGAAAGCTGAGCAATGCAAATATCTTGGTGAATATTCATGATAGAGACTAAATGTATATAACAATATTTATAGTACATTTAATTTGCCATAAGATTGGTTCTATACAATTTTTTTTTGATCCGATATATAGTAACGGATATATTTCGAATTTTCGAAAATCCCCCCTCCCACTGGTCCCATTTCAGCCATTATCGAACTTGATCTCTCTTTATACATAAAGCGTTCAAATATCGATTTTGGTAACGCTTAAACAAAAATTGTCACCGCTAGAGCGTTAACAGACAAATATATATATATATAATTTTGAACGGACCTCATTTTCGTCATCTCCTGAGTAGGATCGATGAACATTTGAAGAACTTTTTCGAAAATCGCGTCATGAGCACGACCTCAATAGCTGATTTCTCTTGAGGGAAATCTGCTAAACGTTTGTCTCATAGGGGCCCACCAAACTAAGCATATACCCTACGTGCTGGTTTGATACACTATTGATCTCATCTCAACATATATTCTCTGTTTCTAAGTAAAAATCCGATGAGTAGAAGATGCTGAAGGAAACAAGAAAATACGAATAATTCCATTAATATTTGAGTTATGCCAAATGTATAGCATAAGAATTGTAGAGCATCAATAGTTTAATAATATTAGTTCTATAACATTTTTCGATCCTACTCATAATAACGCATATTTTAGAATTCCCCTTCTTACCCCCCCCCCTTATTACTGGTCTTTCACGATTACAGACTAAATAGCTGATTTCTCTTAAGGGAAATCTGTTAACAGCAAACTTAAGGTAAATCAGCTATTGAGATTGTACTCATGACAAGATTTTCGAAAAATGTCTCCAAATGTTCATCGATCCTACCTAGTAGATGATGAAAATGAGGTCAGTTCAAAATTATAACAGCAAACTTGGTAAATCAGCTATTGAGATTGTACTCATGACACGATTTTCGAAAATTCTCCAAATGCTCATCGATCCTACCTAGTAGATGATGAAAATGAGGTCAGTTCAAAATTATAACAGCAAACTTGGTAAATCAGCTATTGAGATTGTACTCATGACACGATTTTCGAAAAATATCTCCAAATGCTCATCGATCCTACCTAGTAGATGAAGAAAATGAGGTCAGTTCAAAATTATAACAGCAAACTTGGTAAATCAGCTATTTATATTGTACTCATGACACGATTTTCGAAAAATTTCTCCAAATGCTCATCGATCCTACCTAGTAGATGATGAAAATGAGGTCAGTTCAAAATTATAACAGCAAACTTGGTAAATCAGCTATTGAGATTGTACTCATGACACGATTTTCGAAAAATATCTCCAAATGCTCATCGATCCTACCTAGTAGATGAAGAAAATGAGGTCAGTTCAAAATTATAACAGCAAACTTGGTAAATCAGCTATTGAGATTGTACTCATGACACGATTTTCGAAAAATTTCTCCAAATGCTCATCGATCCTACCTAGTAGATGAAGAAAATGAGGTCAGTTCAAAATTATAACAGCAAACTTGGTAAATCAGCTATTGAGATTGTACTCATGACACGATTTTCGAAAAATTTCTCCAAATGCTCATCGATCCTACCTAGTAGATGAAGAAAATGAGGTCAGTTCAAAATTATAACAGCAAACTTGGTAAATCAGCTATTGAGATTGTACTCATGACACGATTTTCGAAAAATTTCTCCAAATGCTCATCGATCCTACCTAGTAGATGATGAAAATGAGGTCCGTTCAAAATTATAACAGCAAACGTGGTAAATCAGCTATTGAGATTGTACTCATGACACGATTTTCGAAAAATTTCTCCAAATGCTCATCGATCCTACCTAGTAGATGATGAAAATGAGGTCAGTTCAAAATTATAACAGCAAACTTGGTAAATCAGCTATTGAGATTGTACTCATGACACGATTTTCGAAAAATTTCTCCAAATGTTCGATCTCATCGCATCGATCCTAACCTAGTAGATGAAGAAAATGAGGTCAGTTCAAAATTATAACAGCAAACTTGGTAAATCAGCTATTGAGATTGTACTCATGACAAGATTTTCGAAAAATGTCTCCAAATGTTCATCGATCCTACCTAGTAGATGATGAAAATGAGGTCAGTTCAAAATTATATATATGTATATATATATATATATATATATATATTTATATTTATTATATACACCTAGAGTGACTGGCCAAGTATGGTAACGGCGATAATGAGCCTATTCGGGACGAAAAGGCTTAAGTGGGCGGCAGTGTTGCAAAAATTAAATACACCAGAGAATGAACCATGTGATTGGGGAGTGCGGAGGAGTTCAAAGAAGTGCCGCTAATTGGTCGCGTCCTTACTATTCCCTTCTAGTCCTTCTTGGAAAAGCCTCGGTCTCACCCTGCTTCTCTATTTAAGCCTGTACAGCTCAACCTAGTGGAGCCGGTAGAATCTAATTAGGGACTTTCAGGAACTTCTGGACCTTTCTTCCTCTAGCCCCTTCTACAGGCATATATATGAGACCCGCCAGTACCCCGAGTTCAGTTTATGGTCAGATGTCTTGATGGTCACATCAGTGCTCCAGTGTGACTTACTGCAGTGCGGTAAAGTGTTTTTATAAGAAGAACATTGTTGTGCCGTGACTGTAAGTAACAGTGGAGAGCGTGTTTAAGACAAGTGCCGCGAAGTAAAGGACAGTGCAGTGCTGTCGTTTTTATGTGAAGTTCAGTGACCGCGAGTGAATTATTGGACTGTGAAATCTGAAGAACAGTGACACTGTCAGTGTAATACTGTGAGTAGTAATAGTTAACCAAGAGTATTGTGCATTGTGAAATAAATTGTGCAGTGATAAACTGTGAAACATGTGTGTGTTTAATTTTGCAATCCAAAAGAACTCTTATTAACAACTTTTATTACTGGTTTTCTAATAAAACGTAACAATATATATATATATATATATATATATATATATATATATATATATATAAGTGTGTGTGTGTGTGTTACCGCTCTAGCGGTCTCAATTCTAGTTTAATCGTTACCAAACTCGATATTTAATAGTTTTATGTAAAAAGAAGAATCAAGTTCGTTAATGGCTGAACTCCGACCAGTGGGAGGGAGGGGGGTTTGGAGGGGAGGAATTTCGAAAATTCTTAATATCTCCGTTAGTATGCATCGGATCGAAAAATTGTATAGAGCCAATCTTATTGCAAATGTAAAGATCTGTAAATGTTGTTATTTGCATTTTTTCTCTATCCTGATTATTAACCGAGATACTTGCATTTTATAATTTTTGCCTTCAGTGCCCCCCCCCTTCTTACTCAAGTCATATTAACAATAAGCCGTTATATTCTGAATCACATTATTTGAAGCATAAATACCAAATATTGTTCTCATTGAACTTTTAATTTTTGAGATATATTCAAATAAGTGGCACACGTGGGAAATTTGCTTAGTTTACGCAGCCCCTGAGTGACGGACTTTTATTAACCACCACGGGCAACTGGAGCTTAGAAGTATTTGTTTCAACGAAAGTACATGTACGACAGATTAGGACTGTGAAGGTAAGCTATATTAGTTGACTACCAAGAACCCAGTCTTTCAAAGACGCTTGGTGTAAGACAAATGCCACTGGATTATGCCATATGGTCGTAAAGTTTGCTGTGATGGATGTTCTTTGTGAGTGACGTAAGGTGTCAGCTGATTTGAATAAACTCTTCAAGGATTCCCTTTAAATAAGACCCAGAGAAATTGATCTTTAGAAAATGGAACATGGGTACTGGCATAAATAGTAAAAAGTATTCTATATAGTCATGTACTGAGTTATATTTTGATTCTAGATTTTTTTGTGATGATTTATATTTTGGCTGGAAGAAACTAACTTTCTTCCAACTCCTTTATGTTTCCAAACCTAATTGTAGACTACAATAAATAACACCTGATATTCGGTTATTTTCTTTGTAAACAGAGGAAGAGTACCGTGTTTTCAGTATTTTGTAAAAGCTCAAATAAATAGTATATATATATATATATATATATATATTGATGAATTAATTTGAGTATTCATTTTAGGAATGAATGTGACAGGAAACGGTAAATCAAATCAGATAAATATTAACGAAATTCTATAGCGAACATTTATTGAAATAGTTGCGAATGTGCTTTGATTGATATAAAATATGATAAATGAATTTCCTTGCTATTTTTTTCTGGAACTCTTGAACGAGGCTAGGAATCTTCCCTTGATTTAGATTTATACAAGGAGCAGGAATGTGACGGGCAATGCGAAATCCAGTGAAGCAGTTCAAGGCGCATTCCTCCTCAGATCCTCATTGAATCCTCAACAGAATTAGAAGGAAATGAAAGAACTCAAGATTCCTCGCAAACATCAAACCACATTCTCAGATCGCTGAGTAAAATTCACCAGAAATAACTTTGAAGATAAATAATTTTTGACGCAGGAAATAAGTTGAAAGTCCGTCACGCAGGGTCTGCATAAACTAAGCAGATTTCCCGCGTGAAATTTAACAATAGATAAATCTGAATACTGGTAACACAACATTAAGTGAACAAATATTAAGTGAAAAAATGCAAACGACAGTAAGAAACCTCCCGACGGGAAGCGAAAAAATGTAAACAAACAGTTCTACCAACTTCTCACGGGACAGAAAAAACAATTAATGAAATATATCTGAATATAACGTATTGATTTGATTGAAAACTATTTACTTTATCAAGTACTGTAATTTATAATGGATCAAATTTAAATTGTCCAAATATTAAGAAGGGGAGGGAGGGGGGCCACCAGGACATATTTGCATGTATCTCGTATAATAAAGGTGTCTTGAAAACAATGTTTGTTATTTAAGCTTCGAATAATGTGGATGTTACATAAACGAGTATTATCCATGTAACATGAGTTGAAGTGGGGGTTTGCTGAAGGCTGAAAAATCCAAATATCTCGATTAATATTGAAGATAGAGAATAAAAGTATACAATATTTATAGTAAATTTAATTTGCAATATGAGGTATTCTATACACCTTTTCGACCCGACTTATAGTAACGCAGATAATTCGAATTTTCAAAATTCCCCCCCCCCCCCTAAATCCTCCTCCCCCTGGTCCGATTTTAGCCGTTAAAGAACTTTCTCTTTCTTTTTACATAAAACGACTAAATATCGAGTTTGGAAACGATCAAACAAAAATTGCGACCGCTAGAGAGGTAAGATATATATATATATTTACATACAGTTTTGAACGGACCTCATTTTCGTCACCTACTAGGTAGGATCGATGAACATTTCAAGAAATTCCCTGGAGGGAAATCTGCTAAAACCAAAAAGAAATATCCAAGCAGGATAATTTTGTGTATGTTGAGGCACATGTTTGAATCCCTTTCTGCTAACACATTTATTTTAAGGTAAATCAGCTATTATGGTTATGTTCTAAATTCACTATTTTTCACATCTACACCGACCATAGATTAAAAAAAATGAATTATTTTTTTACATAAAAATAAAACTTTGTGATAGCTTGTTTGAGTATACCATTTCTTTAATAGTAAGAATGGAGTTCATTTTCATTGAAAATTAAAATTATTACCTTACAGGTGGGGGGGGGGGGATAACAGCTCTGGAATCCATGTGGACCATTCAGCTCTAGCCTGATTTTCCGCTATATTTCCTTATGGTTGTTCGTTTTTGTGTTAGTCCGGCCATAAATATAGGAGTATCTTGTTATTCAGCAATCGTTCATAACTAATCATGAACTCTAACCCCGAATAGATGAGACAGTCAGCCCTAGATGTTTTTAAGTATGCTAACCGTCATAGCATCTGCGTATTGCATTGTATTTTCTGTTATAAAAGTAAGTTTCTGAGTAAAAAGTCCGTCACGCAGGGGCTGCGTAAACTAAGCAGATTTCCCACGTGAAGTTTTACAATAGAGAAATTTCACGAGAGTCGAGCTGTTAAGGAAACGGCCAAACTGGCGGGAAAGTCACCCGTCCGTTAGCCGCCCAGATTTAATAAAAATGCAAATAACTCGGTTAATATTCAAGATAGACAATAAATGTATTTAACAATATTTATAGCAATTTAATTTGCAATAAGATTGATTCTGTACAATTTTTCGATCCGACGTATAGTAACGGAGATATTTTGAATTTTTTAAAATCCTAAATAATTAAATATTTCATGTCCACCTCATACATCAATTGTTCTTTAGAAAGGCTTTCGTCTACGGGAAAAAGGAGAAAATGGGTTGCGAAATGAAATCATGACCGTCATATTGCCACACGTTGGAAATCCGATTAGCTTACGCAGCACCAGCGTGCTAGAAGTTTTAATTTTCGGTGCCCGAGGAACGGTCCCTAAGCGTACCCAGAAAGTTTTTGACGAGGTGGGAATAGACAAGAAGGTTCTTCAAACCTTGGTCGAGGGTATCATTATTGATACTTTAGGGATTTTTCCACCATATATTTTTATTTTATCTTTGACCAGTGATCTTATTGTAGATCGACAGATCATGTTATTCTAATAATAGAGTTTTTAATTTATATCTACTGACATACACCTTTTAGGCTGCTGAGGTTAAAATATTTTAGTTATTTAGCTGACTAGATACAATATGTATTGTTTTGCTTAGTAGTGGTATTGTCCTAGGGATTGATTTCAGTTGCAGTGTGTTTCAGCATCTCAATGTAATTGAGCAGCCCCACAGACTGTATATAACTTTATACAATAAAATGATTCTCTCTCTGTGTATAACGTCCCAGTCATTTTCAATGATTTAATATAACGACTAATAAACCACGAAATATTTTGAGTATGGCATAATACCATTAATTGTTTACTTAGGGTTTGTACTATTGTATAACAGTGGATTGTAGGGTTGAACCTGGTGTATTTCTCACGCCATGAGTGTCATTGCAATGTTGTGTCTTCTGCATTTCAATTACGAGGGCCTTTGTAAAAATGGCAAACAGTCTGTTATTGGCTTGCTGGCATATATTTCACATTGTAAAAGCTCAATGAAAACAATATGTGGTATTATAAGCTTCGAACTTTTCATGATAACATAATAACTAATTATTGAAGTCTGAAATCTCCAAACGTCAGTCACGCAGGGGGTGAATAAACTAGGCAGTTTTTTTAACTGTTGGAATGAGGTACTTGTAATGACATTTCCGAATTCGTCTTCCATATACATCTTCCCTCTTCAGGTTCGAGCTCAGCCATAATGTATTTTTTATTTTCTAACAATAAAAGTGTGTTAACATACATATAATATATATATATATACTTACTTTTATTAACATTAGTTTTGAAGGGTACAACCCCAATAATCTTAAAGGAAATCAGCTAAAAATGGCGTTGTGATGAATGGAGTGCCGAGGCATCTCTGTCTGAATCAACAGATTGCCGACATTTGATCTCTACTTATAAGGGCCCTAGAATTGACTTAAGGGATGAGTGAGGCGAGAGGGAAAGAGCCCTATATATAATGGCCCTTGCCGGCACTAGAGGGGGTGCAGGAGCTCAGCTGGGTTTCCATGGCTACGTCAGGAAGTCCCACCCACCCCCTCCAATCCTAAGTGGGTTTACTCGCCGAGGGGGTCTCAGCTTTGATTTAACTACCCTACACACCCTTCATCACTCTCTCTCTCTCTCACCCCTTCTCTCACTCTCTCTCTCTCTCACCCCTTCTCTCACTCTCTCTCTCTTACCCCTTCTCTCACTCTCTCTCTCTCTCTCTCTCTCTCTCTCTTCTCGTAGAATAGAAATCAATGAGTATTCTTGCCCTTGCAATTTAAATTAAAAATGTAAAATGGTTCCCATAATATTAATCATAAAAGCAAAGCCTTCCCTTCTGAGCTTCCTGCAGCTTCAGAGCAGTACAAAATTCAAATCATAATTAAATGAAGAATCATAATTCTAAATCATTTCCCTTGTGCAATTGAACTGTTCGGGATGAGATACTGACGTGTACGAACATAATTCACTTCATAGACGTCATATAATCTCTGTCTTTACCAGATTTCCCTCTAAAAACCATAAGAGAAATCAGCTTTTGAGATTGTACAGTTGCGGTTTTTGAAAAATTCCTTCAAATGCCCGTCGATCCTACACAGGAGGAGATGAAAATGAAGTCCGTTGTCTGGTATGATTTTAAGCATTGACGAACTTGATCTTCAGTTTTACATGAAACGCTTATTTGCCGAGTTTGGGAAATATCAATTAAAAATTGTGACCGCTAAAGGACAAGCATATATGTAATTTTGAACGGACCTCATTTGCATACTCTCCTAGGTAGAACCGATGGACGTTTAAATGAACTCTACTATTTGAAACACTTTTGTATCTCATGCTCTATAAGACAGCAGATTATCCAGATATATATTAAGTAAATGGCAGAAACGAATTTAGTATGTAAGGACTTATTAAACATAGATGGCTTAAGTAAAATTAATGATGTCATAAGGAAAGTTTTAAAATACGAAGTTTTGTGATTTATGAGTAATTGGTTAAAACATAAATTTCATAATTGTAATTATTATTATTTTATTTAAGCTATTAATGTTAACGAAGTTCATATTAATTTGCTACTTTTTATATGTAAGCAGTCACATTCTTTTCTATCAGAGTATATGTATATTGTAAATTTTTAATTACTAACTAGAATTTTTTAGATTATTTATTTATGTAGTGTGCTATCTGCTTACTTTACGCAGCTCTTGAGTTACTTTTATAGTCTCATAACATTATAAAGAATGGGGTTGTTTCTACATTTTTTAGAATAGGTGTTTCAAGGTCTCACTCCCTCCCCTCCCGAATTAAATAATCTCCAAATGCGTGGAGCTTATAGATTAAGAAATAGAAAATAATAAATGTTTAATTATGAGTCATGGATAGGGAAGGAAGCATTTCATTTTAAAGAGTAACGCACAAGAAAACATAAAAAAAATTAAATGAATTGAGAGTTTTATACCATTTTTATTAGAATAAGAAAAGATGTAAGATAAAAAATTCAGTCATCTTTCATACCAATTACATATTTATATTTTGAACATGATAATTCATATAGTACTTATTGTTGAGAAAGGAGGTAGCCAGAGAAAGGTGAGATTGATCTAGTAGTTGAGGTTGCGTTGGTAACTGGAAGAATATTACCGGCGGTCTTTGCATTATGGAACGGCCCTACAACCTGATGGCTTTTCTCTGTTCCCGGCCTTTTTGTTCCCCTTTCTACCTCCAAATTCCACATAAAATAAATTCCTCCTCATGTAAACTCTCAGCCCTTAAAAGCTATTATATTAAATATATTCATTTATGAGCCAATATAGTTTAATTCATTTCAAATATATTATTAAAGAAGATTTCAATGTGGAAAATGCCAGGGGAGGAAAATGAGTATTGCCAAGCAAGTTTCAGTCTAAAACCACTGGACCCATGAGTGAATTTAACTGGTTGATTTGGATTATGAAAAGGATTAATATCTTGATTGGGCTCTTAATTTGAGGCATTTAATGTTTGGCGGAACTCAACATAACTGCTGCTGGAATAACACAAAGACTTCATCTTACGTTCTATTGTCTATTTCTCTAGAGACAAGGCTTCTAGTTATTTAATTGTAGCGCCAAGAGTTCTATAGCAACAAGGCTTGAAATAGTATCTGGACATGGGTGCTTAATGATACAATCGCTTGATGTAAAAATCGTATAAAAATGAGTGGAGGTTTACCTGTCTGTCGAGTCTGAAAACCAAAATATGCAATAAACTCCATGAATGGACAACGATTACAGAGTTTATTTTCACCAACAAAATTGTTTATGTAAAACATACATATGCTTTCCTAGCAATATTGGCGGAGATATTTGTAATATTATGCTTTCCCTTTTAATCGTAATGTCCACTACTTTTTCTTTTGCACTTTGGCCATTAAAATTCTTTACTTTTACATGATAAAATAAAAAAAAAGAATGCGATACTGGTTTAACTCCTTTCTAATCTTCTTGATCCAGGCTCCACAGCTTTTCATTGTTTATCGTTTTAATGAAAGATTTGGTTGGTCAGCCATTGGAATGATTTTCTACACTTTATTTTTAATTTATTAGGAAATACCTTCCTTGTAAAGCTCTGACTAAATATTTTTATTTTGGTAAACGGACCAAAATAAAAATATATCTTTAATGAATTTAAAAATTAAACAGCTCAGCAAAAATTAAATTTCTCGTTGAGAGCAATATTTCATTTATAATCCTTCATTGTAAAGGTTATCTCACTCAATAAAATAAAATAATAAACAATTAAAAGATAGACTCTCCCCAAAAAGATAAGAAAGGAAACAAAAGGAGCTTAGATTTATAATCTTACCTTTTACTCGTATCATAAATACTTGATTTATTTGTATTAACTTTTTCGTCTAAACATTTATAGTGAGCCCAATTTATGAGAATCTTTTAGGGGTATGAAAACTGCAGAAACCTTCTATTTAAATATTATGACTAAATCCCAGAGGGAGGAGATAGTTAACCTTTCATTTCTCGTAAAGCTTTTGAGATTATACTCGTGATCTCTCCCAGAATTATATACTTTATATATCAATGCTATATTGTACTTGAAGAAATGAGGCAGGACCAAGTACAAATGAATTAATGACCCTAGAGCTTGAGGAGATTAGACATCCTGAATCCGGATGGGGAATAGTAGAGAAGGAGCGAGGAATAGTCAAAAGACAGCCTTACAGGTCTTTCAAGAAGTGTACCACCATGTTATTTATATATTTATGAAATTCCATATTATATACTGACTTACATTTGAAGAAGGGGAATTTATAACGAATTTTATTATTTTTCTTGTTCTCGTAAAGTCTGACAAATACAATATGCATCTCCTTTTTGGTATTTATTGCCATTTAACACCTAACAGACTACGGCTAATCTTATTTGATGGGTCCATCGAAAATTCAAATTCTCACAAGATGATGCCGAATCAAAATTTTCACTTATTTATGGGCTACATTAATAGATTTATCAAATATATAAGATTTCCCTTATTATGACTTTAATTATTTTATTATTACGACTCTTAGATACCTCTTTGACTTAGCTTCTCGGTTAGCTTCTCGTATATGCAATGAGATTTTTAGTAGTGAAAAGCACATGAAAAGAAAAAGTTCTATTCTAGCTAGGGTGACAGTCGTAAAAATGGTGGAAAGTCAAACGATAGAAATTCATTATTACCAAAAATCGATAGAGCAACAATTGTAGCATATTATATAATACGAACAATACTGATTATATAATATTTATTGATTCAAGCTAGAATAAAGGGGATATTTAGAATTTCTATTTTGTCCACTTTGTAAAGTGCGATTTCTTCTTGTATGGTGAAAGCAATATGCCGTATTGTGGAATAAGTTGTTTCGTCATAAATTGCTATTGCAAATTGAGGAGTCGTAATTTTCTGAAGGCGAAAACTAAGAAATGTAAATATCTCGGTTAATGTTAGATTAAAAAAAAATGGATAGAGCAGCAGTTGTAGAAAATTAAATTCACAAGATAAGACTGGTTAGATAACGTTTAAGCAAATATCTCAGTTCAAATTTGACTTAGGGGAAAAATATATAGAACAATAATTGTAACGTATATCGTTACCAACAAGACTGATAATATAAAATGTTCTATTCCGATAAATAATAATTATATATTTTGAATTTTCGATTTTCCTCCCCTCTAAACCTCCAATCTCCCGGGTTGATTTCAGCCTTTAGCGGCCTTCATCTTCCTTTGTATGTAAAACGCGTAAATATGGATTTTAGTAATGGACAAAACACCATTTTAGACATCTGGATTGGAAAGGCATTATAATATATATTATGTATGCATATAGTTGTGAACGGACATCATTTTTGAGATCTCCTAGGTAGGACCCAACGACGCTTGTATTTTTGTTCGTAAATCATTTTGTCTTCATCAACATCTGATTTCCCTTAAGATAAATACACTAAAATAGTGCTCTCACATTGGAAGCATTTGCCAGGTGTACTATACGATCAGTCAATAATGGACCGCCTATACGTATAGAGTTGAATGGTATTAGCAGATTTCCCTTAAGGGGGACACACACACACACACACACACACATATATATATATATATATATATATATATATATATATATATATAAACACACACACACACTCACTCACACACACACACACACACACACACACACACACACACACATATATATATATATATATATATATAAAATTGTAACCTCTGTCTGTACATTGATTTTTTTCGCGAAATTTCACGATAACTTTTCGTTTCACATGTCATAGACACCATAACTGCATTTTGTTTCTTTGGTGTCTGTTTGTTTGTTTGTTTGTTACCTTTTCACGCATAAACGGCTAAACCCAATTTTATGAAACTTGGTATGTTTATTACTACTAACCCAACATAGACTTTAGGCTATATTAATATCCTCTGAGACAAATAGGAGTGGGGGTTATAGGGGAAGCCAGAAATTAAAAATAGCGATATTTCGTTTCCTATTGGTTTTTCGGCAAATATGAACATAACAAAAGTTGTTTATTATGTTATTTAGAGTAACTTTTGTTATATACACTATCGTCGTATACCGAAGTATAAAGGCGTTATACGCTAAAAATTATAGCGGGAGTCAACAATTTTATTTGGCACAAAAGACTCAACCGAACTAAATAAAACTCGGTATGTGTGTTAGCACTAACGCCTTTATTATAATAAGCCATACTAACATTTCTAGGGACGGGTAGGAGTGGGGGTTGTAAGGGAGGCCTGAAATTAAAAATAACGGTATTTCGTTTTCTATTGGGGTTTCGGCTAATATGCACGTAACAAAAGTTATTTATTTTGTTATTTAAAGTAACTTTTGTTATATTCATTTTTGTCGTATAAGAATGTATAAACGAGATATACACTAAAAACTAGAGCTGGAGCCAACAATTTTGTTGGGCACTAACGAGTGTACCGAACTTAACCAAACTCGGAATGTGAATTAGCATTAATGCTTCCATGATTATAAGATATATTAAAATTTTTAGGTCTAAAGGGGAGTGGGGGTTATGAGGGAGGCATGAAATGAAAAAATTGCGATATTTCGATTCCCATTGTTTTTTCAGCGATTTTCTATAAAAATATAAAAATACCATCATTAGTCAGTCAACTATGTTCTCCCGGGCGTCGTTATATACCCAACTCATAGTTGACTGACTAATGATGGTATTTTTATAGAAACTCGTTGAATAACCAATGGGAATCGAAATATCGCAATTTTTCATTTCATGCCTCCCTCATAACCCCCACTCCCCTTTAGACCTAAAAATTTTAATCAATATTGTATACAGAAAATACGTACATTATAGATGATATTTAATAATAATAAATGCTATCCATGATTATGATTTGAATTATTCACAATGTGTCAAACAGTGGAGAGGGAATGATTAGAGACTTATTGTCATTTATTCTTCAAATCTAAAATTTTTTTCCCCCATAATTCGCCCAAATGACCCTAACGGGAAGAAATAAGCCCAGACGGGAAGAGCAGTTGTACACGTCGAAGCATTGCCAAAAACAATATATAATATTTCCGTCTCAAATGATTTCCCGAGAGAAGCCGGGTACCTTGGCTAGTATATATATATATATATGGATTTATATATTTGGCTGTTAACGCTCTAGCGGTCGTAATTTTTGTTTGATCGTTATCAAACAGATATTTAAACGTCTTATGCAAAAATAAAGATCGTTCGTTAATGGCTGAAATCGGACAGGGGGAGGGGGATTAGAGGGGAAAAATTCGTAATATCTCCGTTATTATGTGTCGGATCAAAAAATAGTATAACACCAATCTTATTGCAAAGATAGTGTTCTATAAATGATGCTATGTACGTTGTTTCTTTATCTTTAATATTAACCGAGATATTTGCATTTTTTAGTTTTCGGACTTCAGTAAACCTCCACTCCTACTCATGACATATTACCAATAAGCTTTTATATTATGAAACACTTTATTTGAGGCCTAAATACCAAATATTGTTCTCATTGAACTTTTACTTATTGAGATAAATGCATATACTTGACGCACGTGAGAAATCTGCTTTGTTCACGCAGCCCCTTCGTAACGGATTTTTATATATACTCACGGAGTTCGATATGCTAAAGACAACAATTTGTACACCTAATTTGGAGTCGTGGGCGTCTCTAACGCCACACAGATTCAGAGTTTAAGACCAGGTTTCCGCCCTAAAACCTACGAAGTGATGGGTATTGTAGGGAGTGAGCATTAATGTCTTGGTAAGGAGGATGATGGCCCTAGGGAGACTCCGTGGTAAGGGTTGGAGTAGCCCCTAGAGAGCGAATCGATCAGACGATGGCCATGTCTATAGCAGACCGCCTCAGTACTGCCATGGCGTTCAGGCCGGCAACAGGTAACTCTTCCCTTATCATCCTTATCACTTGTCCAAACTATAGTTATCAATTTAACTCTCCCAGTAATTTTATGCGCTATGAAATTGATAAACAGAATTAATTATTTTTAAATTCAACTTCTACTATTGTTAAACGCAAATCGAATCGGTGTTAAAATCCTTTCAACTATGAAAAACGCTATAAATTTGAAAGTATTCTCATTCTTTTATTTCAATATTTACTACACCAAAGAATATAAAATAACTTACAAATCACAGCTACATCTTAAATAACAGCTGCATTACAAATCAGGGATATATCTTTCTAAATATGTACTTGTACAAACTACAGTTTAGTGGGTAATAAAGTATTCTTAATTCAGGCTTATTATAATACATATAGGATTTGCAGTGATTGAGTAAATTACGTTACATATTGTTTAGTTACTTCCTTATAATTTCAGATTAAGGTTCGTTTGTATACAGTCTTATTAAGCTATCAAGAGTTTTACCATTAGATTAAATTATTTATATATAAAAATAAAACTCTAAAATTTGCATGAAATTCTATTTTAATTCTTTGGCGATAAATAAAGTTGGTTTTTCAAGTTTCAGATCATTCTACGAATAATGGCATAACATAGAAATTATTCTAAGACTTATAATCATTATAAGTATGTTTGTAGATAATTGTATGCATTTTTTATTTACTTCACTTTAGGTGATAGTTTTTTTTTTGTGATATTTACTTATTATACTTACTTTGTTGTTGGTAGAAAATGTCCTTTAATTTTTGAAAATATAAGTTTACTTGCCTTTACTTCTCGGCCCCGCCCACTCTCCAAAGAGCAGACATATACCGTACATTTTTTGGAGGATTGCGCTGAGACATTAGAGATAAGTCACAGTTTTATTGAGTTGCAAGAGAAATATGGTTTTACGGCACAATAAATAATCGCCGCCCTAAATTTTATTAATCCCCTACATTTATTCTATCTAACAGACTTAATGCAATGGAATAAAACTAAAGCACTTTGAATTATTTATACCTATTTCCTTTCTAGAATTAGTTACACAAGTAGGCACATACGTTTTTTACATCGTAATTGTACGGCAAAAGCTACTCGTTCGTCAACACCACTAGCTTTGTTAAGGCTGAAATTTACTTGCTACTTTATGTGTGTGTGTGTGTGTGTGTGTGTGTGTGTGTAAGTGCATGATGGGCAATGATGATTGTAACAGAAGATAAGAGCCACTCATATATTATTACAGTTTGATAACGAAAACAGAATCACCGCTTTCAAATATAACAAGGCTAGTATAATAATTTCTCTGTTTTGATTTAATTTTTGTTTTTTATTTATTCGTTCAGTTCGAGTTTTTAATTATAAATATCTTGAAGACTTTCCCCTAGATGTTAGTTGGGTTTGGTTTTAATTTGCTTTAACTCCAAGTTGTTAAGCAATGAAAACCTGTGTTTTCCTTAAAAAATAACTAGTAGTTTTACATAAATGACTTTTCACTGCCAATTTAGGCCCGAATATATCGAATTTAAAGACACGCGATATAAATACTTTATAATGCATATATTGTAAAATGTATAATGCCTGGTTTCTAGTTCATCACATAAAAAATAAAAATGCATTTGCAGATCTTGCTATTTGTTATTGGAGGATAATATTCTTATGTTTTATAAAAACAATATTTTTGTTGTAATTTATTTAATGAGCACTTCTGTAGTATACTTCCCGGTGGGACTTGGTCGCCGAGGGAAGTTAATCAGTAACCCTAAACTTAGGAGGCTCTGAGATAATAGATTACTTTGTTTGTTTAATTTGTTTTTTTCATAGAGGGAAATTTTAATACTCATATTTATTTGAACGAAATTTGCTGTAGTAAATAAAAGCTGCATTCAATCATTCATGAAGTACGGCTAATAGGGTTGGTTTTCGCAAGTGACAATCCTTTTCTAGCAATTGTTGGACTAAGGATTTTATTTAGATCAGGAATGAGCAACACGCGGCCCGTTAAACGTGTTTATGAGGCCCGCCAGGCATTTTTAAAATTGAACTTATTTTATCTACTTTCTCCCATCAATATTTTGTTATAAAATTAATTATAATAAAATGGTAGTGCATAATAAACCGAAACAATTTTTTTGACTATTTACTCACTTGTCGGCGACTTGTTCAAACATGCAATACGAACGCGCCGCGTCAGTGCTTGTTTGTGTTTGCTTCTGTCAACAAGCACTACTAGCAATTTTAGAAATTCTTGAGTTTCTTGAAAGGCGTGAGGGCAATGTTATTGTCAAAAATGAAATATTAGAATTTTTTTATTCAAAATTAAGTTTTCCTACAAATTGCTTTAAACTTCAAATTTTTAATTCATAATAGCAAATGAAAAAACGGAAGGTTGCGGATGAGCTTAGGCATTTCCAAGAAAAGTGGAAATTTTAGTATTTTTTCACTTTCGTCAAAGATAATGCTTAATATGCTCAGAGACTGTATCGACATTAAAAGAATATAACATAAAAATGCATTACGATACAATACATGTACACCAATATAAAACTTAACGGGACAACTCCGGATAGATAAGTTTAATCAACTGGAGAAAAACTTGAGAAAACAACAGATTATTTTTAAAAATCAAGCTATTTTATCATATACGGCAGTAAAGGCTAGTTTTATTGCAAGTCAAATACTGGCAAAAAATGAAACCCTTTGCGGAGGAAGAGATGATAAAAGAATGCCTGGCTGCTGTTGGAGAAATAGCATTTCCTGGTAAAGTAAATATCATTTCAAACTTCAAGATTCACCACTGGAAGGAGAATTGAAGACTTGTCCGAGAACATAGCAACAACGCTTCGTGAACGCATTGCAAAATTCGAATACTGTTCTTTGTCACTTGATGAGAGTTGCGATATTACTGATGCAGCACAACTGTCTATATTTTTACGTTGTATTGACACCAAATGTAATATTACCGAAGAATTGTGTTCACTGATTCCAATGCAAGGGACGAAAACCAGCACGATAAGATCTGTACGATGAACAAAAGTCTTTGTTGGAAAATGTTTCAATTTTATTAGAAAAGATTATTGGTATGTCGCCAGTTGGAGCACGAGTAATGTCAAGCACGGAGGTAGGAGTATCGGGAAGACTATTTCAAGACATTAAGTCGGTCCCAGGAAGGGAAATATTCGTTAACCACTGCATAATTCAGCAGGAAAATTTGTGTGCAAAAAGATTGAGTTTGCCAAATGTCACAGTACCAATAATTAAACCAATCATTTTTATAAAGTCGCGCGCGTTAAATCACCGTGAATATATGTATACAATTCCTGAAAGATTTAGAAACTGAATACGGCGACGTGGTTTTTAATACCGAAGTACGTTGGCTTAGTAGAGGTGCAATGCTAAAGACAGTATATAACTTAAAAAGTGAAATACAATTGTTCTTGGATATGAAGGGATATGCCTTTCCTCATTTTGGTAATAAAGAATGGATGTGCGATTTTGGGTTTCTTATCGACATGACTCAGCATCTCAATGATCTTAATGTAGAACTTCAAGGCAAAGGACAGTTTATTCACAATTTCTATGATAAAATTCAGGGCATCCAGCGGAAAGCAGGAAACAGCATCTTTTGCAGAATAATGTGTCTCACTTTCCACATTTAGAAAAATAGAACGTTACTACTTCTTAAAAATACGCACAATATATAAACATTTTAATCAACGAATTTCAATTACGATTCCGAACGTTTAAAGCTGAGAAGACAGCGGTTTCCATGAAAATGTTTACCTCTCCATTTAATATCGATGTGGATACAGTTCCCGAAGACTTTCAAATGGAAATGATTGACATGCAGAATAATACCAATTTAAAAAATGTATCTTACTCAGTAATCATCGACAATTTTTATAAATCTTACGTGAGCCCTGAGAAATTTCCGCTTTTGACGACAAATGCAAAGCAAATGATGTCTCTGTTCGGAAGTACATAAGTTAGCAACCAATTACATTCAACCATGAAATTAATCAAAAATGACCACCGATCAAGTCTTATTGATGTACGATTAGAAACTTGAGTACGTGTAGCCACTTCAACAATTCCGGCTGATATTGATCAGGTTTTATCGAAAAAACATTGCCAAATTTCTCATTAAAAATTTCAAGGAAATTCGTTTTTCTGTTTTTTCTTGTTTGTTTTTATTTTGCATTAAAATTTGTGTATGAAATATTTACTTTTTTAAAAATTTTATATTTATTATTATTTACGTCCACTTTATGCTACAATGGCTAATCGGGAAGTTTTTTTATTTTATATGTTTTTTATACATAAAGTTTTATAAACTATTGATAAGTGTTACTTTACGTGCGACCCGCCAAAAAAATTAAAAATTTAAATTGGCCCGTTGGTTAAAAAGGTTGCTCACCCCTGGTCTATTATATAACAGAGTATTGTTTATGTGACATGATTAGGTGTAGGGGTTTGGTGAAGGCTAAAACAGAAAAATGCAAATATCTCGGTTAATATTCAGGATAGAGAATAAATGAATATAACAAAGTTTATTATACATTTATTTGCAATAACATTGGTCTTATACACTTTTTCGATCCGACTTATAGTAATGGAGATATTTTAAATTTTCGAAGATCCTCCCCTCTAACCCCCCCCCCTCCCCCACCCTCCCCGTCGTAATACTGGTCCGATTTTCGCCGTTAACGAAGTTGATCTTTCGTTTTACGTAAAACGATTATATATCGGATTTGGTAACGATAACACAAAAATTGAGACCGCTAGACCGATACCTGACAAAATATATGTATAAAGTTTTGAACGGACCTCATTATCGTCATCTACAAGGTAGGATCGATGGACATTTGAAGAAAGTTTTCGAAAATTTCGTCAAGAGTACGACCTCAATAGCTGATTTACCTTAAGGGAAATCTGCTAAAAACAGAAATGTGTATATAACAGGGCAGTTGCTCAAAGAGGATGTTAACTAACTACTACATTTGCTTCTATTTCCTTCATGGCCTTTGGCAGCAATTTATACTTCATATTTGCGTGTGTGTGTATATATATATATATATATATATATATATATATATATATATATATATATATATATATATATTTAAGTCTGCACAATGAAGTGTTTGGTGGCTAATAACTTTTATACTGTTGATTGATAAATATGTATATTAGCATTCAATGGTACATCGCTTTAATACCACTTGCATCAAGTTAATAGGTGGAAGGGTATTTTTTTCCAACCTACCTTTGGCAATTCGATTTGGAGTTTACACCGTATAAAACATTCCCCACAACTTTGTCTTTAAATTCCTCCTTCAATCGTTTCAAAGCCAGAAGAAATTAGTGAAATTAAAAGTTTTATGACTGTCATTCAATATTACGTACGCACGAGTTTCGCAAAGTTAGCCAGATCAGTCTTTCTCAGCAATTAAAAATGCATATAATAATTAAGAGAAGGCCGTCACAAAGCGTGAAGGAACACGTCACAAAAATCTAGAGGAGAAGGATGGCGATGGCGAAATATCCACCGCGAGGTTTCGAAACGAATACAACATTCGCCACGGATCAATGGTTCTTTTTATTGGATGTTTATCTCTTTGTTTTCATTCAATAACCTCTCGACGTTCATAACTTGAAGGACAACATATTAGTATTTTCACTTTACAGAAAATATCTAGATCAAACTAAAATTACTGGAATAAGCCAAAGTTAACTTTAGTTGACATGCCCGACAATCTAATCATCAACTCATCAGCAATCCATTCACCAATGGATTACCTAATTGCAAAGCTGTAAGATTTTCAGACTTTTGAGGATTATTTTGTGGTTCAAAGAAGTTTCATATTCACATAACTTCTCTAACATTTTCGAAATGATTAAATGATTCTTATTAAATACATACCACCATGGTTCATAGGAGTCTGGAAAAGACACAGGTTGATACCGCCACTAGAGGGCAGTATGTCAATAGATTGTTGTTCAAGTGAACTTGAAAATTTAATTTCCTATCAATCTTGCCATATACACATATGCTCTCTATCAAGAATATTATCCGAGATAGTTACATTTTTTTTAGTTTTCAGCCTTCAGTAAACCCTCCCCCCACGCTTACTCACGTCATACTAACAATAAGCTGTTATATCATGAAACGTAACTTTATCGGAAGCTTAAATACCAAATATTGTTTTCATTGACCTTTTATTGTTTGAGGTACATGCAAATACGTCGCCATTTAAGATTCTACATTCTTAACTCAACTAAACCATACTTGATTTTAGCAGATTTCCCTTAAGGGTAATCAGCTATTGAGGTTGTACTCATGACGCGATTTTCGACATTTTTCTTCAAATGTCCACCAATCCTACCCAGGAGATGACGAAAATGAGGCCTGCTCAAAACTGTATATATATATATATTAGTCTGTTATCACTCTAGAGGTCGCATTATTGTTTAATCGTTACCAAACTCGATATTTAGTCGATTTATATAAAAAGAAAAATCAAGCTCGTTAATGGTTGAAATCAGGCCAGGGGGAGGGGTGGTTGAGAGGGAAGGATTTTCAAAAATTCGAAATATCTCCGTTACCATACGTCGGATCGAAAAAGTGTATAGAACCAATCATATTGCAAATTAAATGTACTATAATTATTGTTGTAAACATTCATTCACTATCTTGAATATTAACCGAGATATTTGCATTTTTCAGTTTTCAGCCTTCAGCAAACCACGACTTATACTCATGTTACATAAACAATACTCTGCTACATAATAAATCACATTATTCGAAGCTTAAATACCAAAAATTGCATCAAGAGACTTTTATTATTCGAGATAAATGCAAATATGTCCTGGTGATCCCCCCCCCCCCGTCTTAAGGTTTAGGACTACTAAAATTTGATTGATTGAGATAACAATTATTCTGACTCATTATTAATTACAGTACTAGATATAGTAAATAGTTCTGAATAAAATTAATATGTTATATTTCAGTAATTGTTTTTTTTTCTGGTATGAGGTAGGAAGACCTGTTTGTTTACATTTCAGACGCTTCCCGTCGGAGGTTTCTAAATTATCGATTGTATTTATTCACTTAATTTTCTCGGTGGTGTTGTGTTATCAGTATTTAGATTTATCTACTGTTAAACTTCACAAGGTAAATCTGGTTAGTTTTCGCAGCCCCTCCGTGGCAGACTTTTATTCACCTGAAAATGAGTGATCTCAATGTTTTGGATTGTCACCGAGGTCCTTTATGAATAATTCACATTCTCAGTACAACTTATTATTTGGAGATGATCAAGAATTGAGATAGAGAGTATATATAGCTACATAAAACTCCCTCGGCGTCCAGTTATAGTATTTATGTTGGCATTAATGAGGAGAAGATTCCTGGAGCAGGTGTCAGCTGAAATAAGGAGTAGTGAGGGATTCCCGACAGAGAGTGGTGGATAACCTTGGAGGAGTGGGGCTGCATCTCGGTGGAAATAGTGCCTTAGGCAGTTAGTTCATTCTCAGCCTTCTACCTCTTTGGACACATACGCGGTGAGTTTGCGCACTTCTCTTCAATTAGATCGAAATAACACCTCACTATTAACTATGAGACTAGTGGTGTTTATTATTTGTACAACGAGGCCTAATGTGTTAACATTACCGTTATTATATTGATCATTGGTTTCGTTCCATTAACCGATTTGTCTGGGAATTTGAAATAATTGATGAAATCATCTCAGAATTGGACATACGTAATAAATGTAGGTGCAAAATCGGGCAAATTAGTTTCTAAGTAAACGATATATTTCATTTTATTAGCAGATTTCGAAAATTTTCTTCAAACGTCCATCGATCCTACATAGGAGATGATGAAAACGAGGTCCGTTAAAAATTGTATGTATACATAGATAGATAGATCTGTCTATCTATCTACTTCTTTGTCTGTTACCGCTCTAGCGGTCGCAACTATGTCTTATCGTTACCAAACGCGATATATAATCATTTTATGTAAAAAGAAAGATGAAGTTCGTTAACGGCTGAAATCGGACCAGTCGGAGGGTGAAGAGGGGTTTAGAGGGGAGGAAAATATCTCCATTACTATAAGTCGGATCGAAAAAGTGTATAAGACCAATGTTATTGCAAATTAAATGTATAATAAACTTTGTTATATTCTTTTATTCTCTATCCTGAATATTAACCGAGATATTTGCATTTTTCTGTTTTAGCCTTCAGCAAACCCCCACTCCTACTCATGTCACATAAACATTACTCTGTTATATAATAAATCACTATATTCGAATCTAAAATACTAAATATTTTATTCTAGAGACCTTTATTATACGAGATACATGCAAATAAGTTCTGTTGATCGCCCTCCCACCTCCTTCTTTCAGTGGTTGAGATAAAAATTATTCTTATTCATTATCAATTACAGTACTAGATATAGTAAATCGATTTCAAGAAAATTGAATATGTTATATCCAGTTATATTTCAAAGCTTTTCGTTGGGAGGTTATTAAAATAGACTAAAAGATTTCTCATTACCGTTTGTATTTATGTACTTCATACTCACGGTGTTGTTAAATGTTAGCAGTTTGTAGATCTATCTATTGTAAAACTTCACGTAGAAAATCTGGTTAGTTTACGCAGCTTTTGCGTGACGGACTTTTATTTATAAATCTATATGATCAGTGTTAGGCGTCGTTGATGGGTTGAAATAAGAACAATTTCCCGTGGGAGTATAAAAATTGGATCAATTAGGGCAAAATCCCTTCATTTTCATCAGAAATCAATAATGTCCTTTCTGTTAAATCATTCAATGCTTTGAAATTCATAAATACACACAATTTATTGATCTGTTCTTTTAATGATAAATAAAAAATAACCTATACAAATATGTGTATCTCTATTTCGTATGTAGAAATTTGAATTTCTTATTTTCGCCCTCTTAAACCCTCCCACCATACAAAATTTTTAAATAGCAGATTTCAATGGAATTATGTGTGTTGACCCCCCCCCCCATTAACATATTTTGACAGGCTCCGGCGCGATCTTGCATTACATCTCAAATCATATTTTATTTCTGGAGAAACTAATGTTAACGAATGTAAGTTTTGACATTGAAGTAATACTCCGTTCCTTCCTGCAGTAGTAATGTATAATACAGCGCATTTGGATAGAATACGTCCTCTTAATACATATGGAAAACATTCTTAATTCTTTACATGCATTCATCTACTGCTAGTTGAAAAATCAAATTCTCATGTATGTTATGTTGCATCTTGGAAATACATGCCCACAAATATATAAGGTCATAGTAATCCTTCAAGCTGTTTTTAAGGGGTTGAGTAATAAACGAGAGAAAAGATGAAAAAGAATTTCGATTCTGATGCATTTCTTAAAATGCCCTATAACGTAAATAAACTTTAGTCTATGTCGAAAATAAATAGAATTTCTGTCAAACATAAGGGTTTTATTTATATGGACAAGAAGTCGTATGCTAAGAAAATATGCATTGCGTTATATTTCGATTGTCTAGGCCTTACAAAGTCGATTATATCGAAATGCACCTATGATGCATGAACACTAATTTTTCATTCTCAATTACATCAAGATATTTCCACTTGTGGGTTAAACCTATTCAATATTGGGGTTCAGGATTCGATATTTGCTTATAACTTCCAGATACATCTTGACATGAACCACATTCTCTAACGTTGGATCGAGTTTTGTTCAGACATTTATGACTTGATACTTATGAACGGTCAATTACTATTGGTCTTCCATGATTACTGTAACAATCTTGATACAAAGGATCGACCTTAATGGCTCATGTATTCATTCTCACCCCTCCATCATATCAGCAAGTCTAGTCTGTGTACAGGTAAAGAACCTTCACCATGAAAATCGAAGTGCTCAAGGCTGACGACAAAATTCCGGTGGGATACACCATTATATGAAATGTTATTGTCTATATTTAAATGAAATAAAGACGATTAAAGAGTTTAAAAGCAATGAGCATTAATCTAAATTTTTTCATAAACAGGAAAGAATGTTGCTGTTGGCAATTAGGTCTAAATTTTATTTATTAGGCCAAATTTCGAGTTCAACCATCTTCAGAGCCTACAGTCTATAAAACAATAATAATAATAATAAATAATAAATTTCTACACAATTAATAAGCTTTTTAACAACCTTAAGTCATCATCATAACATTACTTTTGTTTGGCCAAAAACAATGTATTTAAATGTACCTTTGCAATCCTTTCTTTGCCAATTTTGCATAACATGGTCGATTGTTCAAACATATGAGAGGTTTCAAGGTTTAAATTCTGAAGGACAATCAAATTTTTCAGAAGGGATAAAGTGACCTGTAGTCTAGTGCAGAGTCTAGAGTTATTGTTAAAACTCCAATCGACAGAATTCTCGGGAGGCTGGATGTGGAAGATTTGGAATTCACAGAATGGAAAGTCCGTTTGCTGAGAATATCGCCAAAATTTCAGCGCCGTCTTTGGACGTATTATAATAAACATCTAGTATAGCTCTAGCTTAATAGTTAATCTAATCTTGTACGATTACTTCAGTTACGATTCCAACAGGAGAATGATAGCATAAATGTGAAAGAATAGAAGGTTTGAATCTCATGTAAGATATGTGATTTTTCATCAGCGAACATGTACTAACTTGCCCAAGCAGATTGGCTTATAAGTACTTAGGACATTTTTAGAAAACACGAAGCGAACGGGAGCAACGATAAAATTATTCCCAAGCATTCTGATTCGCATCGAACTCTTGTATTAGGAAGACAATTCTCTAGTTCTATTAAAATAAAATAAATAAGAATCTATCATCAAATCGAAATCACTTTTGAAATTTCTGATCCTCATACTAATAAAGCCATTCTCCATTAATCCATTCTCTATTAATAAAGAATAAAACTTAAAATGATATGATAACAGTGTAGTAAACTGAAACTCTAACACAGTCTTGTATGTTATATCACTTTAGCTTTCATTATAAAAAATAAAATTCTTTAAAACTTTGAAAGTTATTATGTTTTTAAAGGATCTTTAGTTATAGTTTTGTTCACGGACATAATATTCCCTCTGATAATAATAATTTTCAATTTTAACAAAAATTGTTAAACACATCAACTAATGTATTAATTACCCTCGTGAGACCCTCGTTGGTCTTGACACATTGGTAAACCTAGAGTCGAGGGTTAGACTCCCACGCTGGGATTCATTTAGTCCCACCCTGAACTGCAGGTAACCCGCCGAAGCTGCAGTAAGGATAAAGTGTAGCTTAATAAATATCATTTTTGTTGAATGTATTAATGTGAAAGGTGGAATCAAACATATACATAATAAAATTAAAAAAGATATTTCATAGAAATTCATAAGCCTATTTTTTTATTATTTCCCGGCTTTATGAATATTAATGAGATATTTCCCAAAATCTTCTAAATAAGAGAAGGTGAGGCCGACCATAAGTGGGGCAAAGCAAGGTTAATCACCACACGCATATCTAATCACTGCTTCCATTCACCTCAGTGGTCTTTTCTGGTTCAAGGCTGTCTGATCTCTGGACCACTCTTTGATTCCAAGGCGAAGGTTAGCCGGATTGTGGTATTTATTGGAATTTTCATGCGTAAAACCTTGGCCGAGTAACTAATACCATTTTCTTTTGTTATTTGGCCTCCTGTAACAACATTTATTTTTGGCAAAGGTATTTTGGAGTGCTCGAATAAACTTTTAATTAAAAAAAAAAAATGTCCGTCACGCAGGGGCTGCGTAAACTAAGATTCCCACGTGAAGTTTTACAATAGAGAAATCTGCCCAATAACAACTTTAGTAGTAAGGGATCTCTAAACCTATTCATGATGGACGACTAGTTACGGAAACGGCCGCCAGAGCTCTCGGCTGAAGTCCGGAACAGCCGACTCCTGCCGACCACACACAGAATATAAATGCAAATATCTCGGTTAATATTCAAGATACAGAATAAGTGTATAGAACAATATTTATAGCAAATTTAATTTGCAATAAGATTAGTTCTATACAATGTTTTGATCCGACGTATGGTAACGGAGATATTTCGAATTTTCGAAAATTCTCCCCTCTTAACCCCCCCCCCCTCCCACTAATCCGATTTCAGCCATTAACGAACTTGATCTGTCTTTTTGCGTAAAACGTTTAAATATCGAGTTTTGCAAGATGATTTAAAACACGTTCCACTTTCTCAAGTTGAATACCACACCCAAGGCTTTCCAGATGTTATATAAAGTCTAATGATATCATTGGACGACAAAATAATCGTGTATAAACAAACTATATATGTGAAATAAAAACCTAAAATTAAAACAAAAATATCTCTTAAAACTGAGTTTCTCTCACTTGATTTGAAAATCAGTTCACTTTAAACTATTAATAATAGCTATTGAATAAAAGTGACTAGATAATTGGATATATTACGTACACTTATTATGTGTTTTTAATTGAATTATGATGTTCTGTACGAAATGTTGAATGTCTAACCTCATAATACACACAGCTTATGGGAGTTTTCATTAATACGATTTGCAATTATTTACTCATCCGAGTTTTTGTTATCATTATTAGTTTGAGTCTGCTGCTATGCTCTTCGAAATATTTTTTAAACTTTTTTTTTTTTGGTGGTTTTGAAAAAAAAACGAGTTTGCCCCTGAAAGTAAAATAATGGGACTAAATAATCCTAGAACTATTACACCACAGAGCACTCTTACTTAAATTGTATTTACTTCTAGTAAAAAAAACGTAGTATAGGAAAATTCATATTTTTCCTTCGTAATAGATAAATATAAAAATATACACCTAAACAAAGTTTTTTTATAGTAATGTATAAAATATATTACATTTTCTCAAATGTACTTCCGATGTAATATAATAATACTCTTTCTACTTGTGAAAATCATCTGAATGTATGGATATTGTATACAATTTATTCTTTCTATTTTTCAATTGGGCCATAACAGCCACCAATTAGGCACAATCAGTAGCACACATTGACTCCAATGAACTTGTAACAAGGTTAATATCAGTGAAATGATTTCCTAATCAATCTTTTAGTTTCGAAAAGTAATGAATTTACGTACACGTGAATCTATTCACAAACAATCAAATTTTTTACTAGCATTATAAACTACAGTTAGTATTTATTTACCTATGTGCTGTTGTTTTCTGTAAAGCAATGTTACATCATTTTAAATTCTGTAAATGGACTTATATCTTTCATTCATCATGTATTCTGTACCGAATTAAAAAAAAATTCAGAATAAATGGGAAAAAACTAGGAATTTCATTAAAAAAAATAAGTAGACATATAACTTGATATGGAGTATACCATATATGCAAGCAGTAAGAAAGTCAGTGCCTAAATAACAGGTAGCATCAGAGAATTAATGCTCCTTTAGAGAAAGATTGAACACAGAAATACGAAAAGAAAAAAGATTCCTACAAGAAAATGAAGTTTTAACTCATTGAAAATATTACTCAGTCTATATTTTTTCGATTGGAAGGTCTTGTAACAACTTTAATAAGACTAGTCAAATGAAAGAAAAAAAAATCTTGACACGTCCAAAATTCCATAATTACTCCTAGGCAGACAATAACACCATGAATAACGACGTTTAATTATTCTTCTTTTTATGAATTTGAATTGGTCTACAACAGGTCCACCTTTGACATGTTGCGGGCCAAACTTTAGAATGCAAGTACGTTTGCGGGCCGCTTTTAAAAGTAGTGCATTTTAAAGTAGTGTTCATAATTTTTAATCAGACATGAAATTATAGGACAGTATTATTATAATACAATTTATTAAAATAACAAAATGAAATGAAAAAAATAGGTACATTATAATTAAATCGTAAAATTTGGAATTATTACAGACAAACAAAGTTAAATAGCGACACCGAAATCAATGAGACACTTGAGCTTGAATTTGAGAAACTAATCCATCGATGTTTGGATTAATTCCACTGATACAAAGACGAAAAGAATTTTCCAAATTATCGTCAGTCAGCCTTGTAGGATGTTTTGATTTATTAACTTTCATCATTGAAAATAACTGTTTGCATTTATAACTACTGCCAAATGCACAAATCTCTCCTCATCTTCCTCATTAGGAGTAAGTAGCGTAATATTTTTGTTTAATTGGGGTTTTCAAAATGTCTCGAGGCCGGATCAAACCTTACAGCGGCCGGTGGTTACCCACATATGGTATACAACATTCTGGACAAATATCTGTAAGGAGCCTTCATGGAGCGATTAGTAGAAAATACTGCAAATAACTATTCAAGTTTCTCATTAACCCTGAACGAGGAAATTACGACAATCATTAGCAAAAGTACCATTTTCAGCCATTCATTTCCAATTGTTCATCCACCAACTATATTCATCACCAGTTTTTTTTTTAATGTTCATTTATAAAATGTTTATCTATTTCACCTTTGTTATTTGTCATTGTTTTTGATATTTGTTATTGTTACTTGTTGTTATCTCTTACCTATTTTACTTTTGTTATTTCAATTTGTACGATTTTTGACTATTGAAAGGGGAAATCACCTAGGATGTGATGTCCATAAATAAATAAAAATAAAAAAGTTTCTCATAGATTTATGATCAGAGATTGTTGCTTCTAATTTTGCAATAGATAATTTAAAAATAAATTAACAAATAATTAAATATCGCAAAATACAGAATAATACTGTTAATTACAATGGATCGCCAAGATTCCAGAATATCCATTGTGCAAGTGTGGTCCTATCTTGAGAACGGCTAATGCACTTCCTGACTTTCGTAACTTACTCTCCTTGGCTGTACACTTCTACTTTCTCCCTATTCGGAGGTCACTGGGGAAGGCCAAGGTTTCGAGCATGACTCAGGTATTAGTATCTTATTGACTTCTACAACAGTTTCTCCATACAAGCAGTTCTTAGGTTTCGTCAAGTGCGTAACAAGTGCGAAGGACAAATAAAGTGTGTCAGAGAAATGAGGAAAAGTTTCAGGGGCTCACCAGGAAAGGTCATCCGGTACAAACAACTTGAATATTTGACAATCACAAGATTTATGGTGTGGGGGGGATTTCTGTAACGTCATTTTCAGTGATAAATTTAATTAAAGGAAATGAGATGCTGAGGACCCAGTTAACCAAGTCTCAAAGATTGAGTTCACTCAAGAACAAGGAGAAATAACCTGAGTACACCAAATCCAGACAAAAACGTGTTTCGTTCACTTAACTGAGTTATAATGATGGAACATAAATAGCCCTTGAATGCGCATGCCCTGCCAACATTTTCTCAGTTAAGCCAGCAGCATACATGACCTTGACCACATTGTAATCTGCTACCACCCATTACGTTATCAAGCAAGGTATAATGAAGTGGAACCTGCAGTATAATTGAAGCAATCTGAGGATTTGAAGCACCAATCCTTACCTTGGGTGTATAAAGTTTAAACATGAGCCAATACAACATATTCCGCTTGAACATCAGTGATATAATACTGGTCTCTTGCTGGGATAGCTATTTGATGGAGAATTATGGAAAAGAGGGAATGCGTGGTTTAGCAAACTATGGAAGAAGTTTTATTTTTAGTTTTTCAAGAAGCCATTCCAGTCATTTATACTTTACACTTACCACGCGGTCACTTCACACAACTGTGACATTAAAGTTTTCTGCCACTTTTCCGCAGCATAATTAAACTCGTCCGGAGTAACAGTAAATGAGGAAACGGTGTTTTGAGTTGTATTAAATCGAGCTTTTGTAAGATACAAACGGTATTAAAAACACTTAAGGGAGGAATAAAGTAGCTAAATAAGCGGGGAGTATTAAAATAGATTATCTAACAGGTATTACTATTAAAATATATTTAATCTTGAAAATTATTTTTAATTTATAGAAAACTCAATAATAATTTTCACAGTTTTCAAAGCTAAAAAGTGACCTTGAGGGACAAAACGGTACCTAAATCTCGAAAATCCACCCAGCGGTTTGAGCTACACAGCTTTCAAAGTAATCGGTTTGTGGCTTTGAATAACAGTATAGTTATTATGAGGATTGCAGTATTCTTAATTTGCGTCAAATTAACAAAAAAATTAACGACATTTAAAAATAACCAAAGGTAATAAGATTTTTTATACAGGCTACCAACTTTTTTAAAGAATAGAAATCCAGCAAGGATGTTTACCTGATTCGTTATGTTAGTGGAACGATTATAGAGATTTACTAGAAGCGAGGATATGGCTCTATAAATATGTAGTTGACCTTCTCAGCTACTAAGACAGGTGGCAGGAAATATGGACTCTCTACTTATTCTCTTCCAATATTTTGTTATCTTTTATACACATTAAATTAATTACAGATTTATCTGAAAGCATCGATTAACTAATTACGGACCAACAAGTTTCATTTGATAATGTATATAATAATAATAATAAGTCGAGAAACCGACCCAAGGAAGACTATCTCAAATTAATTTAAAAGAAGCTCAGAAATACTCTGAAGTATTTCAATATTTACAAGAAAATTAGGTAATAACAAAGTAATGCTTACTTCTTCAAAAGTGTAGGCATAAAACATTAAAGGTAATGGTTAAATTATATGCAGTTTACTGCCTAAAAATGACATTAATATATTTTTAATTAAAGTGGGATATGAAACTTAAAAATAAAACTTCCAATTCAAATGGTGCTGAGTAAACTCAGCAGAAAAAAGTAGATTTCCCTCGTGAAGTTTAGCAATAGATAGATCTACTTACTGGAAACACAACACCACGGTGAATATTAAGTGAATAAATACAAATGGTAATAAGAAATATATCGTTCAATTTTAACCTTCCGATTGGAAGTGTTTGAAATGTAAACAAACAGGTCTCCCAACCACTCATAGGAAAGAAAAACAATTACTGAAAAATATCAGAATATAACATATTAATTTTATTGAATACTTTTTACTATATGTAGTACTGCAATTTATAATGAATCAGAATAATTTTTATCTCAGTCAATCAAATTTTAGTAATCCAAAAACTTAAGTCGGGTGTGGGGGTCATCAGTACATATTCCGTACATGTATTTCGTATAATAAAGGTATCTTGAAAACTATATTTGGTATTTAAACTCCGAATAATGTGGTTTATTATATAACAGAATATTGTTTATGTAACATGAGTAGAAGTGGGGGTTTTCTGAAGGCTGTAAACTGAAAAGTACAAATATCTCGGTTAATATTTAAGATAGAGATAAATGTATGTATATGACATTGTTTATAGTACATTTAATTTTTAATAAGATGGGTTCTAAACAGTTTATCATAACATTATTTATAGTAAATTTGCAATAAGATTGATTCTATATAATTTTCCCCCCCCCTCCCACTGGTCCGATTTCACCCCTTAACAAACATGATCTTTATTTTTGCATAAAACGTTTAAATATCGAGTTTGGTAACGAGCAAACGAAAATTGCGACCGCTAAGGGAAATCTGCTAAAATTGTAATGCATAGCATTTTTACATGATCAATTTCAAAAATTTTCATTTTAAAATATGTAAGGCATGTGCCTGTCACTACTGGGAAAGTATTAGCGTCTTAGCGGACACCATGAGCCTCTGTATTTTATTGCTTCCATTATTGATAAACTCTGGTTACATGAAACTGATATAGATAATAGAATAAGGGAATAAATGTCTGCTTGCCCCTACAGTTTCCTTTTACCTAGATATTGTATTCTATTCGAAGGCTATGCAATGTCCTGCTCACCTTGTGCTCTGATCTTGCAACTAGTTCAGGTGAAAGGAATTAGGCGCGCCCAACAGTGGAATCGGAAATAGGAGGTGATATGTAAATAAATTAATGAAATTTATTAGTTTGGCTGTCAGCCTCACATATCTATGCTCGCCATTCTTCACGAATTATGCTAACTTATGAACAAAGTCACTGTTTAAAAACTAAGATCTAGTTTACGAGAATGACAATCAGATATGATGGATTTTAAACCGTTTGGAAAAAAGTTCTCTAGCACTAATTGGAGCTATGCTATAATCAGGCCGTATTATCATAAATAAATACCCTAAATTACACGTATAAAAAAATTAGTAAAGTTATCATTTATTTGATATTTCACAGACCAAAATTAAAATGAACAACAATAAAAAATATAAATTAACATGTAATAAGTCGGATCGATGAAGATTTGAGGAAATCTTTTGAAAATTATGTCACGAGAACAATCTCAAAAGCTGAATCTTTTTTCCCCTTCTAAAAACCTGCCTGCCATTAACATTGGGGAAGGCATTAGAGGAAGATTTCGTCCGGTTACAATATTATTAACCATTATTTAAAGAATTGAGAAAGAATACAAGCTGAATAACTCTAGTTTAAAGAAATAAATAACATTAATGAAGAAGGATATTTGTTTTTAGTACATGAGAATTAATCCAAAATTAAAGTTTATAGTTTCTATCGATTCCTATCTAATTACCTCCTTTTAATACATATTGCTGGTTTACGATAAACAGTATAAATTATTCCACTTTTATTTTAGCAAAATTTCTTTTAAGAAAAATCAATCATTGGGGTCATGACTCGATTTTCGAAAAATGTTCTCAAATGTCCCTCAACCCTACACAGGAGGATAATAAAAATCAGGTCCGTTCCTGCTATATATATATATATATATATATATATATATATATATATATATATATGTGTGTGTGTGTGTGTGTGTGTGTGTGTGTGTGTGTGTGTGTGTGTGTGTGTGTGTGTATGGAGCCTGTCTGTTAACGCTCTAATTGTCGTAATTTCTTTTTGATCTATACCGTAGTCAATATTTAGCTGTTTAATTCAACTTAAATACATACTCCGTTATTCTTTGAAATCGCACCAGAAATACGGGGAGGTTTAGAAAGGGGGTCGTAATTTCAAAATATCTACTTTATTATGAGTAGGCAAATTTTAAAGAAACAATCTTGTTTAACTGTTGGTGTTCTACAATTGTTGTTCAATACATTTTTCCGTAGCGCATGTATTAAGCGAGCTATTAATGCTTTCATGTTTTCAGCCTTTAGTAAACCCCCACTTCTTCTCATTGGGTTGGTTTTTACATACAACTGTAAAATATATGGTGAGATAAGATCGAGAGTGGGAAATCTGCTTAGTTGACGCAGCCCCCACTTGACGGACTTATAATCATAAATAAGTGCAATCACAAAACGGTGATGTTTCACATATGACAGTAAATAAGACTGGTAACAGGTTTCAGAACTGGAATGGACTCTTCACTGCGGTATTTGACGGCGTTGGTTCTCAGCAAGAGAATAACCTGTTTGAATTAGTATTATTGTGACAGTATGAGATATGCTATAATTACAGCAATACATTACGAAATTGTACACTCATGATATCTCTTTTCTTAATTAATTTTACGTTACTGTTTGTTGTAACCTCAAGTAGGTGTCGTTTTGCTTAGTTCACTTTATTTATTTTTTGTAGACATAAACACTTCATGTCATTAATAAACTAAATTAAGATTTTAGATATATAACTTACCGTTATTATAATGATGATTTTTTTTTCTTTTTCAGATTCCGTAATGGACCACAAAAACTTCAAAGACTTTGCCAATGCTATGGCAGAATATATAGCTAACTATTTAGAAAATATTAGAGAGAGGTAAAATTAGTTAGTTTTTACTGTAAAATGTTAATATAAAATATGTTTGAAGGACTAAGAAAATAATAGCCTTTTCCCGTCTTGGCAAGAAAGTTCTGCTTCGTGTTTAACCGACTCTGCCTGACCGAATATTGACTGATTTAGGGCAGTAAGTGGGTAAAACAACGTCATTGTAACATGGGGATGAATGAGATATGTGAGGAAACTTAATATTGTGTTTTCACAAGAAAGGAAAAAATCTTAGGATGGCGAGATTTCGGCGTTATCCATAATATAAGGATACAAAGAGCTGCTTTGTAGCTTGGTTATTAGGGATAAGTATGCTGTTTGTGTGTGTGTGTATATATATACTTATTATTATTAATTCGCATGTTGGTGTACAAATCTTTTATACGTTTTTTTAGTTAAAAAAAGAAAATGTATTTTTATTCATAGATACTATAAGGAGGAACTTCAATTTCCCTGGAGAATTAACCCAGCTGGAACTTATTTGTTTCAAAGAAAATGTAGAGAAGTTATTATCAGCGCCTCTGATAATGTCTTATAAATTATTCATGAATTAGGGTGCTAGAAAGTAAAAAACAATAACTGACGTTTGGCGAGGATGTGAAATTATAGATTCAATGCTTACTAAACTCTTTTTCCCAGGAATTATTTTAGGTTAAGGTTTGCTTAGCTTTATTTGCTTTTAAAGTCCTTTATTTTCATTAACGAATGTCTAAATTTACCAAAATCACCATTCATATCGTTGGTAGAAATGCCAAAGACCGGATTGAATAGCTAAAGCTTATCTTTATAGCAAATTTTCATCTTAATCATGAGATGGCATATGCCCATCGAAGAGGTAGATCAGTTTTCTAAATTCCTGTGTATGTATCTGTGTGCATGATTGTATGTGTGATAGAGAAAGTGGTAGCATATGATTGTAAATATTTTAGATATTAGAAAATTTAATCTGTTCATTTTATTAATGTACATAATAATTTTTATTTATTTGATTTTAGTTTTAATTTTACCATTGAAAGTATATAATTGTTTCCGTAATTTTAATAGTCGTTACAGGTTTTAATTATCTAGTTTTTTTTTTTTTTTTTAATTTAATGATTTGTTTTTGTTTATTTTTTTTATTTATTAATTTTTGGTTTTTGTCTCTTTGGTTGCGTTTTGTTATTTGGTTGCGTTCTGTTATTTAGTTGCATTTTAGCAGATTTCCCTCAAGGGAAATCAGTTATTGAGGTCGTACTCTTGACGCGATTTTCGAAAAATTTCTTCAAATGCCCATCGATCCTACCCAGGAGATGAGGAAAATGAGGTCCGTTCAAAATTATATATATATATATATATATATATATATATATATATATATATATATATTTGTCTGTTAACGCTCTAGCGGTCGCAATTTTTGTTTGATCGTTACCAAACTCTATATTTAAACGTTTTATGCAAAAAGACAGATCAATGGCTGTAATCGGACCAGTGGAAGGGGGAGGGGGTTTAGAGGAGGGGATTTTCGAAAATTCAAAATATCTCCTTTACCATACGTCCGATTAAAAAATTGTATAGAGCCAATCTTATTGAAAATTAAATTAACTATAAATTTTGTTCTATACATTTATTCTCTATCTTGAATATTAACCGAGATATTTGCATTTTTATTAAGTGTAACGGACGAGTGAGTTTCCCGCCAAAAGCTAGTTCGGGCGTAACTGTTGGGCTCTCGTATGGAGATTTCTCTATTGTATAACTTCACGTGGGAAATCTGCTTAGTTTACGCAGCCCCTGCGTGACGGACTTTTGTTATTTGGCTGCGTTCTTAGTTTTTCTGTTCTAAATGTATTGTTTAATTATTTCTTGTTACTGTTTTCATTTTTGTATTTTGTTTATATTCATTGTTTTTTTTTGATGAGCACTATCGCCTCGCAGCGAACGCTCCACAATAAATAAATAAATAAATTCATGATGCCCTGTTCAACTCGATCAGCAGGACAAACCGCAACTCCATTCCCCCGACCCCATGATACCTCTTTATTGACAAGAAAGTTGGATTTCCGGATAAATATTTCAAATTGGAATTTTTCCTCAAATCAACAATCCTTGAAATGAGATTGATTGCTCGATGTCTCCCTCTGAATCAATATTATTTCAGAGTCAGGATAGCGAGAGGTAACAAACATTCACGCCTATCACCGTGATGCATACACCAATACTCTATATGTGTTATTATCTAGCCATATGTGCAACTAAGTGGGTTAATGAAAGATAATAATGAAAATAAATGAAGATGCAAGTAATTGTGTTTTCATCATCTCGTGTTGATATATGGTCATCTTATTGTGTTGTTATGTGATCCTCATGACCTGAATTGTGGCAATAGAAAATGAAGCAGACTGCTGCATGATGCTGTTATTTGAGCACATAATCTCCATATGGGGTATTTAAAATGCCGAGGGCCCAGACAGCTCTCCATGTAACTATAATAACTGAACCATTTTACACAGAAAACCACTTTAAGAGATGACATCATCAGTGTGAGCAATATATAAATACTTTTAGTAACTATATGTAGCCAATAAAAATGCAGTGCCCAAAATGAAGGTTACATATTTCTTAATCAATCGTAAGTGATTGCTTAATTTATTCAATAAAGCGGTCATACTTGATGGGAGCTACCAAATAATTCAGAGCGTTGCTCGTGACTGGTTCCTTGATTTCATGTAAATAACTCACTTTTAGCGAACTGGTTAGGTTAAAAATAGAAACAGCGCCAGTGCAGTACGGCAAAACACCTATTAATGCGATATGCACTCAACTGAATCACTAAAGATTACATATCCAGCATAAATTTTAATTATTGTTTATACAGACTTCTTTTTGGATTTTCTTTTGCATTTTTGTACCACAAAGGGATTTTAAAAAACGTTAAAACGTTTTTTAGAAACAAAGAAGAAAATATAATGATAAAATTAAAATTATCACAAAAATAAAATTAGCAATGGACTACGTAAAAAATAAAAAAAATAATTTAGAATTAAATTAATAAAATTAACAGTAGAAAGCAAGGGGTACATAACATTTAAATATTTATTCATAATGATAATGAGATTATTCACTGTTTTATGGATTCACGGTATTATTATTTGGAGCTCTAGCTACCATGTGAGTTAAAGCGTTGGCTTTAATCTCACTTGACAAAACTAGAGTGGCGAATTCGATTCCCGACTGGGCTATAGGAATTTTTTATTTAGTTACGAATTCAATAAATAAAATATGACGCCGTTATTTAAGATTTTAAGTTCAGAACTACAAATTTTTAATTTGTTTTACACCACTCTCAATATTTAACCGCTTTATGGAAAACTAAAGATGGTGTTAGGTAATGGTTGAAATCCGTCTGGGGAGAGAGAGGGAATAGTTAAAAATTGATAATATCTCGGTTACTACTAGTCGGATCGAAAAATGTTATATAACCGACGTTGTTGGAATTCTAATTACCTACAATATTCCTAGAACTCTGACTCTTCTGTTTCCTGTTCCTAGAAATCTCAGTTCTGTTTTCTCTGAATCGAATATTAACGGAATATGTGTATTTTACTCAACCGATTTACGCCTAACTAACTCTTACGTTAAACATCTCAAGCTCAGCTAATATTAGCTGATTTCCCATGAGGGAAATTAGGTAGTACTCATGACGTGATTTTCAAAAACATTCCTCAAATATCCATTGATCCTACCCGGGAAAATGAAGACCGTCCAAAAACAATAGCTGGTTTCCCTCAAGGGAAATCTGCTAATATATATGTATATTGTATTTGTCTGTTAACGCTCTAGCGGTCGCAATTTTTGTTTAATAGTTACCAAACTTGACATTTAAAAGTTTTATATAAAAATAAAGCTCAAGTTCGCTAACGGTTGAAATTGGACCTGGGGCGGGGGAGTGGAATTTAGAAAATTCTTAGTACCTTCGTTATTTTGCGTCGGATAGAAAAATGGTATGTAACCGATCTTATTGAAAAGATAATGTTCCAAAAATATTGATATGTATGTTTTTTTTCAATATCTTGATTATTAACTGGTATATTTGTATTTTTAGTTTTCAACCTACAATAAACCCCCTCTCCTACTCATGTCGTATTATCAATAAGCTGGTGGTTCAATTATGAAGCACTTTATGAAGACTAAATACCAAATATTGTTCTCATTAACTTTTACGTTTTGAGAGGAATGACGTACGTGCGAAATCTGCTTTGTTAACGCAATCCCTGCGTGACGGGCTTTTTTAAATTTTTGTTTAGATAAGCTACTAACTACAGGAGAAATAGGGAATAGATGATGGGAAGAGATCATCTAGTGTCATATTCTCACAAGTGGAAAATCTGCTTAGTATATGTAGCATCTACGTGACGGACTATATCTTTATATTGTACTGAGTAATATAGTAATGAGAAATCCGTTTGTAGTTTATCATTATAAAGGCACTGAATAATTCTCACTAATCCTTTACCTGGTAATGTTTGTCAGGCCGGTGCTGCCTAGTGTCCAGCCAGGATACCTCCGCCCTCTTCTTCCTTCAGATGCTCCTGAGGGAGCAGAGCAATGGCAGGACATCATGAAGGATATAGAGAAAGTCATCATGCCAGGGGTATGTACAAATACTACACACAGAATTTATTTTAAGTTTTGTTTCATTTTAGCAGATTTCCCCTAAAGGAAATTAGCTGTCGCAATTTTCGTAAACGCGGTTTGTAATGAATTCGTTTAAAACAAAAATCAAGTTCGTTAACGGCTGAAATCGAACCGGGGAAGGGAGGGCTTAGAAAGAAGGAAAATCGGACTCATTATTATGAGTGGCGTAGAAAATTTTTATAAAAACCAATCTTGTTGCAAATTTAGTTGTCTATAAATTTTGTGCTATACACTTTCCCTCTATCTCAAATATTATCCGAGACATTTGAATTTTTTACTTTTCAACATTCTGTAAACCCCTAATTTAGTCATTTTACTTAAACAATAACCAAATATATTATGAACCGTCTTATTTCATGGTTAAATACCAAATATTGTTTTCAACGGACCTTTACTGAGCGAATACATGCGAATACGTTGTGGGAAGACGTCATCAATTAAGATTTTACGTTCTTGACTAGAAAAAAGTCATGGCCTATACCGTACTCCATAATGTTTCACTCCTTATGAAATATCATTTTCCATAATGGCTGAAATTGGACGCGGAATGGGGGGGGGATTCGAAAATTCAAAATATCCCCGATATTATGAGTCGGAAATAGTGTTATAGTACCAATTTTATTTAACACTTAATTTTCTACAATTGTTGTTTAATACATTTTTCTTACCAAGAATAATAAGCGAGAAATGTTTGCAGCCTTTAAAAACCCGGGATTTCTAAAAGTCCTATATTTACTTTAAGTTACCAAGTCACTAAACATAATATGTACATTTTAGTGTCTGAATACATAGGCTGTCTACTACGGGAGAATAGATTGCCAGGAAGGGAACGATATATATAAAAATGTGTAAAGACTAAAAATAGAAAAACGAGAAAATTAAGGCACAATACCTTGTGAAGATGTTAAGTCATTGTCTCGCTTCTCTATATTTCCTCTTTATACGTTTTATTTGTATCGTTCTCTGTAGCTCCTCAGGGGTGTGTACCTCCACTTTGTGGTTTTTTAATTTTAATTTGACTACTCGGTTCTTTGGCAATTTATTCAATGTTTATACACTTTATCTCTAAATATTCATTTTTCTTATTTCTTTCTTTAATATATATATATATATATATACAATCTATCGCATAGTACAAATAACTGTGAAGGAAAGAGGCCTTTGTTTTCATACCTGTGATATTTATTTAGTTTTAACTCAGCGTCTGCTTTGAATATTTATTTAACATGGTTTCAATTTATTTTGCAGGTAACCCATTGGCACTCTCCTAGATTCCATGCGTACTTCCCCACAGCCAACTCCTATCCTGCTATAGTTGCTGACATGCTAAGCGACGCTATTGCTTGCATTGGATTCACTTGGGTATGTATTTGAATAAATGTAATATATTATAGTTATATTCAATTAATGCTTGAAGAATCAATCACAGAGATGGATTTTATTTATTTTTTAAATATATTGATGATAATTTGAAATTATTATTATTAAATATATATATACTCATAATAAAAACCTTAGGTCTACCCTACATAGGAAAGGATTGTAACCTGTAGATAACCCGTCCCGGTTAACTGTAGGTGTATAAGGTGGACTTAAATAATTAAAATATCGTTACTTTTTATACATATTAAAAAAATATCTTTTTCAAGCCACAAAGGCAATTCGAGACTAGTGAATAGAGGATTTTCTAGTGAGTTAGCCACTAATTAAAATCTTATTGCCCATGTGGAAATCGAGCCAATAACTCTAAGTTTACAAAGAACATTATGACTTAAGCCTTCACGCAAATGACAAACCCAGCGCTTCTTTATTGATATTTATAATAATTTATTTCAATAACGTAAAATATTTCTTAGACCATTTTAAGTGAAAGCAATTTGCATTTCTGGGATAGAATGCACATATTTAAGAGACTATTACAAGAAAAAAATAGATGGGCAGAAATGGCGGCTTGTGTTCCATGAAATGTCTGTTCAGTAGTTGTATTCAACTTTTACCCCAGCTGATATGGCAGAGAGGCTCAGTTGCCTGGAGGTGACACGGGGTCAATATAGACCAACACATTCCCCTTCACCTCATAGCATAGCAAAGTTATGATTTTCATTGATAGTAAACCGTTATTTATTGGCATTACAAACGCAAAAATATATTTGTTTTTTTTTTTTCAACTGTAACAGACATTTTTCTAAGGAAGGCATCAAGATATATGTAATAAAAAAAGTCCTACTCGCAGGGACTGCATAAACTAAGCAGATTTCCCTCGTGAAGTTTTACTATAGAGAACTCTGCCTACTAATAACAGTTGTAGTAATGAATCTCTAAACCAATTCACGAGGGACGAACAGTTGCCGAAACGGTCCAGGCGAACTAGCTTTCGGCGGAAAGTCCCGAATATAGCAGACTTCTGCCGACCACACACAATACAAATGCAAATATGTCGGTAAATATTCAAGATAGAGAATAAATGTATAGAACATTATTTATAGTAAATTTAATTTGCAATAAGATTGATTCTATACAATTTTTCGATCCGACGCTTATTAACAGAGAGATTTCGAATTTTCAATCATCCCCCCTCTAAACCCCCTTCCACTGGTCCGATTTCAGCCGTTAACGAACTTGATCTTTCTTTTTACATGAAACGATTATATACCGAGGGGGTGGGGCAGAATGGGAAGTCCATTCAGAGAGAATGGGAAGTTTAAATCAGGGAATCCATTTTGCCCTACCATATATATATATATATATATATATATATATATATATATATATATATATATATATATATATATATAAATAAACTGCTCAAAAATGAGTAGGGATATTGGTAGGTTGGTAGGTTTTGTGGTATTTATGGGTCCTAGCATTTTTTTTTTTTAATTATAAATATCATTAATATTTAATAGAAATTATTGTCTCCCCACCCCCATAAAAAAGTTATTTAATTAAAATTAATAGGATAAGAAAAAAATAACCAATATCCCTATTCATTTTTGATCAGTATATATATATATATATATATATATATATATATATATATATATATATATATATATATAGTTTTGAAAGGACCTCATTTTCGTCATCTCCTGGGTAGGATCGATGGACATTTGAAGACATTTTTCGAAAATCGCGTCATGAGTACGACCTCAATAGCTGACTCCCTTAAGGGAAATCTGCTAAAACATATTTCAGATGTTTACCCATTGTCAATTATATCTAAGAGGCTTATTAAGTACTTTAACTGAACAGAATCCCATAAGTGTTTCTCAGAAATGCCCAAATAGAAATTTAATATCATTCAAGTGGTTGTAAGGAGTATTCTAAAACTCTACACTTGTAGTCTTGAAAGCAGAGTCATGCTCAGAAATTATTTTATATTTTACATTAAAAATACTTTTTATAATGCAGAAGAAGATTGAGGCTATTATTAGTATTGATCCGCATAATGTTATGATTCTTGAAGACTTCTTTGAGGAGGATGCAATAGTTTAGAAGAAAAAGAACGAATGAGAGGCCCCAAAAGTAATGAGGAAAATATTCTATTAAATAAACTTATAAACATTAAATTCAGACCAAATTGAATTCATGATTACAAAGAGACATTACTTAAAAAAAGTAAATATTCGCTTACTTAATAATTAAAAAAAATATGGTATCAGCCAAGAATTGATGATTAATTAGACGGTGTTTTAAAAATGTTTTATAAAGCTATTAATAAACGAATTTTTTAAAAATATGAATTACCATGAAACAATGAAAATAGCTCGAAACTTGCACAAGGTTATGTTAATTTGTGGTTAGTTATAAAAAAATTAAAGGAAGAAATTATACTCATTAATAAGTGATATATTTCAATGTGTTTAGACATCGCCGTCCAGCAGAGGGTGGTCTCTCCTTTAGCAGATTTCCTTTAAGGGAAATCAGCTATTAAGGTTGTACTCATGACGCGATTTTCGAAACAATTCTTCAAATGTCCATCGATCCTACCTAGTAGATGTCGACAATGAGGTCCGTTAAAAATTATATATATATATATATATATATATATATATATATATTTGTCTGCTACCGCTCTAGCGGTCACAGTTCTTGTTTAATCGTAACGAAACTATATACGTTTTATGTAAAATGAAAGATCAAGTTCGAAAATTCTTAATATCTTTAATATTATGCGTTGGTTCGAAAAATTGTATATAACCAGTCTTATTGCAAGTGTAATGTTCTATAAATGTTGTTAAGTACTTTTTTTCATTACCTTTAATATTAACCGAGATATTTCGTTTTTTTTTAGTTTTCGGCCTTCAGTAACCCCCCCCCCCCCTCCTACTCACGCCATACCAACAATAAGCAGTTATATTATGAAGCAATTTATTTGAAGCCTAAATAACAAATATTGTTCTCATTGAACTTTTACTTCATGAGATAAATGCAAATACGGGACGCAAGTGAGAAATCTGCTTACCTAACGCAGCCCCCGCGTGATGGACTTCTATACATTACGTTTAAAGTTTAGTTAGTAAGAGTGTTCTTGAAAAAACGTAAGTTAAAATCATCAATATAGAGCAAATCGAATAATGAGCTACATTGTTTTTAATGATTTCCTGTACATACCTGACGTGTATATTATTATATTTAATTAGTTCATGATACAAATTATACGAATTTTTTTTATACGAATTAATTAAAAGCTATTCCCTAGTTTTGCTACTATGGGTAATTCGAACAGGTTATCTACATGTTACTATCCTTTTTTACCGAAATCGATATAAAAGCGTTTCATGTAAAACTAAAGATCTAGATCATTAACGGCTGAAATCGGGCTGGGGAGTGGGGGGGGGATTTAGAGAGAAGGGGTAATTCGAAAATTTGAAATATACAGCTATTATAAGTCGGATCAAACAATTTTATATCAATTTTATTGAAAATTTAATTATCTATAAATGTTGTTATATACATATTTTCTCTATCATGAATATTAACCGAGATATTTGGATTTTTTAGTTTTCAGCCATCAGGAAACCCCCATTTCTACTAACGTCATAATAACAATAAATTGTAATATCATGAACCATTTTATTGTAAACTTAAACACCAAATATTGCATTCAAGAGGCCTTTATCACGGCAGAAAAATGCTTATTCACCATCCGTTATGAGATGACTTCATCAATTTGCGTTCTTGTCTCGACAATGTTTATTTGATTTATACCATATTCTATACTTGACCGTTTCATTCAACACTAAAGATCGCATTTGTTATTGGCTGAAATTGGACTTGGAATAGAGGGGGTTTCTGGGGAGGGGGGTTGTCGGAAAATAAAAATATCTTCGTTATAACGCACCGGCTCCTAAACTTGTTAAAATGTTGATTGTCTACAATCGTTTTGCTACGCATTTTTTAGTAATTCAAGTTTAAGCAAGTTTTTCATACTTTTTCAGACTTCATTGACCCCCCCTCCCGCCCCTTCTTAGGTTTTTTACATAGAAATATATGGTGAGATGACATCACAAGTGTGTTATACCAGCAAGTGGGAAATCTGCTTAGTTTATGCAGCCCTGCATGACGGACTTATGTATTTTCAAATTAAGGCAATGACCCCCTCCATTTTGAATCCATTCATAATCCGTCCGTGTGCTAATTCAAATTAATAGGTATTAGAGGTAGAATAAAAGCATTTGTGCCCCCTCCACCTTCAGAATCCCAACTCTCATATTTACATTACGAAATTGTTAGTCAATCTATAAATAATAAGCTAATGATCTTGTATCTTTGTATCTGAAGTTACTACAGAGCCTTGGAGTGAGGATCTAGCTTTTGAAACAATACAATCTCCATTGTAATCTCTTAGTTGCTTCACAGTGTCCCTTTCACATCTCAGCAACTAGGCTGCAAATGACTGTTTAATTAGCTCAACATCAAACCAATTTATACTCTTGTAAATTGCAAAGAGGATGTTTTTTGAAACCTTGAGTATAAAATCTTCCAGTGTTGTTTGCACCTCTTATACTTACCAGTATTGGTGTATGCAGAAACCGTCATTCTCGAAATTAATTTAATATGGTTAAATCTTTTGTCCATTCCTTTCAAATATTTAATTTTATGTAAATCTAAAACGTATAGCGATTTAAAAATTAGTTTACAGACTCTCATATACAGTAGCATAAATTGTATATCCATGTAAGGGGTATAACCACCCCTAACCACCTCATGTACTACTCAACTTTTCACAACTTCCTTCAAGTATCCACCAACTGTACCGAGTGATGAAAAAAAGTCCGTCACGCAGGGCTGCGTTAACTAAGCAGATTTCGTAGATGTGGTTTCGAAGACGTGCGCGCACGTATTTGCATTTATCTCAAAACTTAAAAGATCAATGAGAGCAATATTTGGTATTTAAGTTTCAAATAAAGTGCTTCATAACATAATAGAATATTGAAAATATGAGATGAGTAGGAGTGGGGGTTTACTGAAGACCGAAAACTAAAAAAATGCAAGTGTCTCAGTAAATAATCAAGATAGTGAAAAAGTGTACGTGACAATATTTATAGAACATTACATTTGCAATAAGATTAGTTCTATACAATTTTTCGATCCGACGCATAATAACGGAGATATTAAGAATTTTCGGAATTCTCCCCCTTTAAACCCCCCTTCCCCCTGGTCCGATTTCAGCCATTAACGAACTTAGTCTTTCTTTTTGTCTAAAACTATTATATATCAAGTTTGGTAACGATAAAACAAACATTGCGACCGTTAGAGCGGTAACAGACAAATATATATATATATATATATATATATATATATATATATATATATATATATATATATATACTAGCTCAGATACCCGGCTTCGCCCGGGAATTGATTTGAGGCTGAATGGTGATGGTATTTTTTTGGCAAGGCTTTACTTTGCACAATTTTGACATTTACCCGTCCCAGTGTTTAGGGTTAATACCCGTCGTTTCTGTGGATTTGTTAATAATAAAATAAATTTTTGATGTAAGACTTCACTGTCCTCCATATTGTCATATTTCCCCTTTCCTGTGCATTATGCATAGATTTAAATTATTAAGGACAAAATATTAACATACATTTGAATTAATTTTTCCAGGTGAGGTACCTGGTAATTCATATTGAAAAGTATGACAAAATAAACAACTTTTGTATTGTGCATATTTGCCGAAACCCTAATAGGAAACGAAATATCACTATTTTTAATTTCAGACCTCCCTTATAACCCACACTCCTGCCCGTCCCTAGAAATATTAGTATGGCTTGTTATAATGAAGGCGTAGTGCTAATTCACTTACCGAGTGTTTTATTTAGTTCGGTCCAGTCTTTTGTGTCAAATTAAATTGTTAACTCCCGCTATAATTTTTAGCCTATAACGCCTTTATACTTCGGTATACGACGTTAGTGTATATAACAAAAGTTTCTCTAATTAACAAAATAACAACTTTTGTTATGTGCATATTTGCCGAAACCCTAATAGGAAACGAAATATCACTATTTTTAATTTAAGACCTCCCTTATAACCCCCACTCCTGCCAGTCCCTAGAAATGTTAGTATAGCTTATTATAAGGAAGGCGTTAGTGCTAAATCACATACCGAGTTTGGTTTAGTTCGGTTGAGTTTTTTGTGCCAAATAAAATTGTTGACTTCCGCAGTAGTTTTTAACGAATAACTCATTTATACTTAGGTATACGACAAAAGTGTGTATAACAAAAGTAACTCCAAATAACAAAATAAACAACTTTTGTTATGTGCATAATTGCCGAAAATGCAATAGGAAACGAAAGATTGCTATTTTTAATTTCAGCCCTCCCTTATAACCCCCACTCCTGTTCGTCTCATATAACATAGCCTAAAGTCTAAGTTGGGCTAGTAGTAATATATATACCAAGTTTCATAAAATTCGGTTCAGCCGTTTATGCGTGTAAAGGTAACAAACAAACACACACGAAAGAAACAAAATGCCGTTATGGTGTCTATGAAATGTGAAACGAAAAGTTATCGTGAAATTTCAATTTGAAAAAAATCAATGTACAGACAGAGGTTACAATTTTATATAGATATAGATATACAGTTTTGAACGGACCTCATTTTCGTCATCGGGTGGACATTTAAAGAAAAATGTCGAAAATCTCGTCATGAGTACAACCTCAATAGCTGATTTCCCTTAAGGGCTATCTGCTCATATGCTGACGGGTGAAAGAGTATTTTAGTCCCCCCCCCCCCTGGGCGCACACGATGAGTACGGCGGCCATTTTGTTTTTCTAACTTTATATTTTTTAACACTATAAAATTTCCAAAATACGCCATCGGTGGTTTTAAGGGAGGGCGGGGATTTTGTTTTTCTATCTTTATATTTTTTAACACTATAAAATTTCCAAAATACGCCATCGGTGGTTTTAAGGGAGGGCGGGGATTTTGTTTTTCTATCTTTATATTTTTTAACACTATAAAATTTCCAAAATACGCCATCGGTGGTTTTAAGGGAGGGCGGGGATTTTGTTTTTCTATCTTTATATTTTTTAACACTATAAAATTTCCAAAATACGCCACGGTGGTTTTAAGGGAGGGCGGGGATTTTGTTTTTCTATCTTTATATTTTTTAACACTATAAAATTTCCAAAATACGCCACGGTGGTTTTAAGGGAGGGCGGGGATTTTGTTTTTCTAACTTTATATTTTTTAACACTTTAAAATTTCCAAAATACGCCGCGGTGGTTTTAAGGGAGGGCGGGGATTTTGTTTTTCTAAATTTATATTTTTTAACACTTTAAAATTTCCAAAATACGCCATCGGTGGTTTTAAGGGAGAGCGGGGATTTTGTTGTTCTAACTTTATATTTTTTAACACTTTAAAATTTCCAAAATACGCCATCGGTGGTTTTAAGCGAGGGCGGGGATTATAACGAAACAAGATGGCGGCGTAGGGGGGACTAAACTACACTTTAGCCTCATGACGTAAAAGAATCTAGATGTGTTACACTTCTTCTGGGCTAAAATAAAAGTGGTTTCTTGTGGAATTATAGAGATTAGATTAATTTATTCACTTAATATTTCCTTCTGAGTTTGTCTACACAAAATTTGTGCTATGTGATAAAGGGCATTTATTGTCCTGTAGGTGGTTCAGGAAGCTTATATCTACGAAGTATCGAGTGAAATTCAAACTTATGTTGACGAAAGTATGTTTTACAAATACCGTTTCCCATCGACGGCGGGTTGAAGTCAAAATTCCTACATTTTAATCTCATTACAGCCATTCTCCGATTTGTGTTCATTGACGGGTTGAAATAAATATTGCTCTTTATCAGAACATAACGATTGCATCATCTTAATATTAATAGAAATACGGTTGTACATTAATAGAAATATTCCACACGCGTAAATTAAGCAGGTTTCTCAAGAGCTGATATATGTGCCCCTGGTGATATCAACTAGCCATTTTTTCTCTCTTTCTCCAATAATAATTAGCATATGTAAACTAGAATTGAAATGCCATCTGGATATTAGATGCTTAGAGACTCACTCACTCAAAGTGAAAATCGAATGAGTAGGAGGGGGGGGGGTTACTGTGACTGATTACTAAAAAATACATAGAACAACATTTATAGGAAATAACATTTGCAATTATATTAGTCATATACGATTTCCCCATCCGATTAATAATAACTGAGATATCTAAATATTAAAGGCCCGTTGAAAGCAAGCTTTGGCATTTAAGCTTCGAACAAAGTGCTTCATTATATGACAGCTTATTGTTAATATACAAGGGTAGGAGAGGTCGATTACTAACAAATTACTCTCGTTAAATCTACTCTCTTGCCCAGTGTGGAAGGGTTGTTTCAACGAGTCTAAGAGGGGTTGTGCTCCTCATTACTAAAAGGAATGGCCTCCTGAAGAGGTGATATATAGGCAAGGAAACATGAAAGGGTATCTTTAATAAAGTTTCTTCAAAAATGGAGCTTTTGTTGGTGACCCATGCCATTGAAGTATGAAGAATTTTTGAATATTGGGTTCAGGATAAGTAATATATGTATATATATCAGAGCCGGACTGGGCTGTCGGCCCGAGGACAAGTGCACCCTTTGGAAAAATTCAACGCTCCCCCGACCTCCCGGATTGCGCCCTTTCTTAAATCAGAGGGAGTGCTCTTACAGAGTATCCAGTCTGGTGCTCATATACTATATATATATATAAATATATATATATATATATATATATATATACACACACACACACACATATATCAGCGTAGGCTGTGTATATTTATCTTAAGGCAAATCTGCCAAAATACTATTCATTCAAACTTTTTGTGATGTCTGTTTGCGATTTTGATTTTAGGCTTCCATCAGATAGGTATTATACCTCAGCTTTGTACATTTGATGAGAGAAAACATTCTGTTACTTCTTAATAGTTTGAGTTACATGTTTAATAGTAAATTTCCTTTCAAACAATGAAAACTCTAAATGTAAAAGATAATTCATTAAACATAATAAATTGTTGAATAATGCCTATTATTTTTATTTTTACAGATTGCTTCCCCAGCTTGCACAGAACTTGAGGTAGTCATGCTTGATTGGCTTGGAAAATTGCTGGAACTCCCTAAAGAATTTTTAGCCTGCTCAGGAGGGAAAGGAGGTGGTGTAATACAGGTCAATTTCTATTATACATCTTTCAGTAGAATAGCTAAATATAAAGTAGTCAAAGATAAGTTCCAAAGCTTCACTAATAATAATTCACTAAAACAACAACAATTCATATAATTCAAGGTAATAAGATTTAGGATTATGTGTTCTTGACTACTTCAAATGCATTTAAATTTTAAAAAAAAAGAAAAACAAGGGAATGAAGTATAAAAAAATACTGGAATTTTTATCTTTTCATCTATTGAGTAGAAGTTTTGGGTTCACAAATGTTTTAAACTTTTTTTAAAGAATATAGTTTATAAATATTTGCCCTCGTTAATAATTTGGGAAGGGGGGGAGGGATTGAATATTTGGCAAAAAATGGAGTACTTACTTTGCAATTGTTGTAAAATAAGGTAGGTACTCAAAAAGAATATATCTTTTCTCCCTTAGTGTAAGTTAATTCAAAAATTGTTTATAACACCTTCTGTTTCTTAATTTGCAAACATTAGACTTTGTATTTATTTATTCCTCCTTCTAACCATTTATTCTTTAATTCTAGGGCACTGCAAGTGAAGCAACATTGGTGGCCCTTCTAGGTGCTAAAGCCCGTGCTCTCAGGAAGGCGAAGGAAGAACATCCTACCTGGTCTGATTATGAAATTATTTCAAAATTCAGGGCCTATGCTTCAAGTAAGACACACTAATAAAGATAATAATCATTTTGTGATTACTTAATTTGAATAATTTCAATAACTGTTCTTTGGTTTCCAAAACCTGGGCGAATGATCCAATTTATTATTGTAAATAATAATAGAAGGAGATAAACTATTTTAAAAAAATATGCTGCAATAGGTATCATATGAGTTTATTGAAGCAATTAGAATATACCTATCAGTCATACTGCTTCAATCTCTGTAGAAGTGTCTTTGTTCACAGCTGTGTGAATGATTATTGTTGACTTTAAAGTATAACCTTCCAGCAGCAATCAATATGTTACTCATAAGTGGGATTTAGTTGAGTAGTCTACACCTGAATAGAAAAAAGAAAATGAAATGTCCTACTGTAGCCAGCATCCCTAAACAAGGCCATAAGAAATAAGTAATATACCCCCCCCCCTCCCAGGAATAACCTACATTCCATTCAAACATCTGGTCTCAATAACAATGATGAACACCAAGGGCATCTTCTGGGAGGGGAGGGCAGGTGTGCTTCCACCTAGGAACTCAAGAAAGAAGGATGAGTTAGAAAAAAAAGAAATAAATGAAAGATAATGTTTATATAATTAAAAAAAGAAAATAATTAACTAGCAAGATTATTATTAATGTTCCTATCTAAATTAATTGATAAATAGTACATCAAATATAATCTTAAATTTGAGCCTGCCCAAACCTCGTTTCCCCAGATTCTGAACCTATGTACACCCATAATAAATACTGAAAATGGCAGGCACAAATTAGGTGTTCATTGTCCAGTTCAATGTTGATCCAGTAAGTAATGGAGGACCCAGAGGAGTAATCAGTTTTTTGTTTATTATTATTTACGTCCACTTTATACTACTAGGCTAATCGGGACGGGTTATCTACAGGTTACCATCCTTTTCTAGCCAGGGTGGGCTCAATGAGTTTATTTCGTGAGTCTGTCACTAAATAAATTTCTACTGCCCAGGGCGGGAATCGAACCCGCCACCCTAGGTCTACCACGCGAGATTAGGACCAACACCCTAACTCGCACGGCCAACCTGAGCCCCCAAGAGTAATCAGGATAGTACCATTCCTAATTAGAGGAAGACAATGATATTTTGTTCTATTGTGCATGCTATTTTTTTTATTCTATGAACATCTTATCTAAATTTTAGGACAATATTTTCAAACTAAACATTTATCTAATATTATATGATTATACTAGCGGACTCGACAGACGTTGTCCTGGATGATATTTCAAGCGATTAGGATATTAAATTTAATAATATTATGTTTAAAACTAAAGCTACATTTAATAACACATAAAAAAACTTTTGTTATGTGCATGTTTGCCTAAAAACAAATAGAAAATGAAATATTCCGAATTTTTTATTCAGGCCTCCCTTATAACCCCCACTCCCGTTCGAACCTAAAAAATTTAATATAGCTTATAATCATGGAAGAATTAATGCTAATTTACATATAGTTTTTTTATGTTCGGTTCAATCGGTAGTGCCCAATAAAATTGTTGGCTCCTACTTTAATTTTTTAGTGTATATCTCGTTTATACTTTGTTATACTACAAAAGTGAATATAATAAAAGTTACTCTAAATAACAAAATAAACAACTTTTATCCTGTGTATATTTGCCGAAAAACCAATAGGAAATGAAATATCGCTATTTATAATTTTAGGACTCCCTTACAACCCCCACTCCTGCTCCATCTGTTGGGCTGGCTTGTGAATCTAAACCATCCAGGCTGTCACCCAAACGCATTCAAAAGAATTCATTCAAATCGATCCAGCCATTTAGGAGGAGTTCAGTGACATACACACGCACAGTAGAATTATATATATATATATATATATATATATATATATATATATATATATATATATATATATAGATTTATAAACATGAACAAAACACATGTCTCCTATTTATTGGTAATACAGTTTACATAAATATTTATGCAGATATATACCATACAAGCCCCTAGGGCGGAAGGAAGTCCGTGGGAAAGTATGGGTACTTTTCCATGACAATTAAATTACTGTGGAACCAGGTGGTCTTCAGGTACTGCTTTGCTAATTTTGATTTAAAAGGGAAATAGTGCATACTCTTACTTCATAGACTTTTGGATAAAATTTAAAAAAATACTTTGGCCTAGTACAAACGTTTCTAATCAATATACTTTTAGATTCCCTCAGCTGAATGAGTTAAATTAAAATATTAATTTGTTTGTTGGCTAAAAATAGTTGTAAATTGAAAGGAATAAGTTTTTTATTAAATAATTTTAAGTAATTTTAGATTTTGACACTTGAAAATTTCATTCTGACTTGAGAGGAAGCAGAGGGTGGGTCAGCAACATCTGACTAAGACACTGTACACCTTTGATGGAAATCAAAAATTATTATGAGGAAAGAAACCTTAACCATATAATTGACGTTACAGAGTATTTCCTATTTTTAATAAAATATAATTTTTGGTACTAATTTCCTGAAAATATTACTTGTAGAGCAAGCCCATTCTTCAGTCGAAAGAGCTGGACTACTGGGTGGAGTGCAGTTTGTGCTTCTTGATACTGATGACAAACATAGGTTGAGAGGAAATACTTTGGCAGAAGCTATACAGAAGGATCTTGACAATGGGCTAATACCATTTTACGTGAGTAATTTTCATAGCAGCCCTCTAACTTACTATTTCTACATTACATCCAGGCCAGTAACGGCATTCTCTTTTCAGTGGAACAACAGCGTAAATTAAGTTGTGTTGTTAGTTATCAAGATTATTTAGCAATTATATGTTATATCTGCTTTTTGAATCATTGTTTACATAGGACTGCTAATATATTTTAATTGTATATGAGGGGGTGAAAAAAGGGGTGGGGTAAATTTCATGAAAATTATGTCATCTTAATATATTGGAAACAACTGAATGAGTAGGTGCTATTTTATTATATTAAAAATGTTTAAGTTTTACAAATATAATTTCAATTATTTATTTCAGTTGTTTCCTACAAATTGGTGTATTCTTAGCTGTGTTATTGTTGAACTGAATGTACGATTTATATTGATATATTTTCTACTTCTAATTTATTTTTTGGCATGCATTAATACAATAAATAAGTAGGGATTTATAAGGGCTTATCCCTTCAATAATAGGGAAAATATTTTTTTTCAAGCTGTGAAATCTCTTCAGTAATTTGTATAAACAATGGCTCATCAAGAATATAATTCTATAGAAAATGAGCAGTTACTTATAACATTGCACAACATTTTTGTTCCCATTTTAAATATTTGTATAACCATTGTTATCAAGTTGTTTTTTCCCTAAGCAACTTTCGATACATGTTATTATTAGCCGTAAAGCTCTAAAGGCAGAGGCTGAGAAGTGAGGCATCGCTAATGTTTGGAGCCTCTCGTTCTTTTTATTATCCACCAGGTTTTCATTCTTTGCAGAAATTTAGATCTTCTTTCATCACTTCATATTGCTCCAGTTCTAGGGCTATTATCATTGGTTTTACCTCCCATTTTTGAGCTTTTATTCTAAAATTGTCGCTTGTGTCCATTTCTTCTTTGGTACTTTTAGTTAATTCCAAATCTCTTTCATTATTATTATTATTTATTAACGTCCACTTTTTACAACTTAGGCTAATCGGGACGGTTTATCTACAGGTTACCACCCTTTTCTACCCAGGGTGGGATTTTAGGACGTTATTTAATGAATTTCGTCACTCAATAATTTCCTTTACCCAGGCAAGAATCGAACTCGCCACTCTAGGTTTACCTTGTGAGATAAAGGTCAACGCTTTAACTCGCATGGCTAACCTGAACCCCTAATCTCTTTTAACATTTTGATCCATTCTGCTGCATTACCGAGGGGTGCTATGGATTTTACTATTCTGTCTGTTTTTATGTTAGAATATTCTTCAACTTAACGATATTTTCTGCAGTCTGTATCCATTTTCAGTCCTTCTTGGTCCTAGAATTTCATAATTATTTTTCTTTCTTCTTTCGTGTTTCCATGTCTGTTTTCCTGTTTAGTTAAAAAGTTTTGTTGGCATATAGCATCATTGGTTTAATTAGTGTATTGTAATGTTTAATTTTGTTATTTAGAGGCACAATCAATTCTAAGCCTTTATGAGTCTTTTGTACTCTTTCTTGTTGTGAATATTTTTTATATATATTATAGAAGTAGTTTGATTTACAAGTAACAAACTTTTATATCAAAATTGTGTGTGTGTGTGTGTGTGTGTGTGTGTGTGTGTGTGTGTGTGTGTGTGTGTGTGTGTGTGTGTGTGTGTATGTGTGTCTGTGATTAGACTGCTCTATCTATAATTCAAATCTTTTTGTAGTGTTTTGAGTTTTTTTTTGTGTGCTTTAAGTTTTATTTCTTATAAAATAGGAAATAATTGGATTAAATAATTGCAGGTCGTTGCTACGCTTGGCACTACAAGCAGCTGTGCTTTTGATGTGTTAGATGAAATAGGTGATGTCTGCGAGTCTAAAAATGTCTGGCTCCATGTAGATGCGGCTTATGCTGGTTCTGCATTCATTTGCCCAGAGTTCAGATATCTCATGGCAGGTGTTGAGAAGGCAGATTCGTTCAATTTCAACCCACACAAGTGGATGCTGGTCACTTTTGATTGTTCTGCAATGTGGTAAGTATAAAATCTAGTGTAAATAAATTTTGGAAATAACCAAAAAGCCAGTATTGGTTCTGTTCTTAATACAGAGTCAAAACAAGATTGGTGGTGTATAAAATATATATATATATATATATATATATATATATATATAAACATATCTATTAATTGTATGATCTATGTCTAGGAGTCATATCATATACTCATGTTTCTTTAACTGTTCATTCATGGTTAGCCCTGCTAGGTAAGCAGTTACCTAGGGGATCCACTAATTCATAAACAAAGATTTGTAAACGTACACCTATAGCATTTGGCATTGTCATATTCTTAAAAGATTAAAAATACTATGATTTGGGCCATCTGTGAAGTAGAGGGGTCAGATGTTGCACAGACTCGTTTAAAAATTTAAAGGAATTATATTTCACTCTTTGATATACTTTACCAAACAAAATGTGACTTGTGACAATAGGTGTACTTAATAATCCTAGTAACCGAAACTGTGGGGTACACCCGGATAGGAACTGTCTTTGCTCCTGAGGCCAAACAATTACCTCAGTGGTTTATTCTGCCAAAGCTAAGAGAATAATTGCAACTCTAGCCCAACAGTTTCAAGAACTGGTGAAGAAGAAGCAAGTTCTTTTGAAACAAGTCAACTATAGACTCCAAACATCCAAGATTTCTACAATAAAAATCAAAGAGTTGAAATTAGATTTTCTTCCTCATTGTGCCTTTAATCGAAATATTGCACCTTTGGATTACAATCTATTTGCATCCATGGGACTCTTTTTCTATGGTAAGTGTATTGACGCATATAAAGAAGAGGAAAATGACTGTAAAGAGTTTTTTTCATGAAAAGATTCATCATAGTGCCAGAATGTCAATGATCATTTGCCATGGAGTTTGCTTCAAGTGATAGAAAACAATTATTTAAATTTTGAAGATTAAGACTTTGTTAATCTCAGAGCTAGTCAAAAATATGTTTAAAAAATGATTTAAAATGCACAGACTTCTGAATTGTGCTGCCATATTAAATGGTTAGATAGCAAACCACTTCCATTTTTTGCTAATTGTTTGTGGAACATATATCTATCATATCTATTATTTTGATTTCAGGCTCAAAGATCCATCAGATGTAATTGATGCATTCAATGTAGATCCTTTGTACCTGAAGCATGACCAGCAAGGCTCTGCTCCTGATTACAGGGTATAACAATTCATACTTTTTATTATAATATTCTCACAGATAAGTTTAGTTTTTGTTTAATTTCAAGCTAGTGTGCACGGTTAATTTATATTATTGATACTGTTACGTTTTTATTACCGAAACCAGTAATACACGTTTTTAATAAGAGTTCTTTTGGATTGCAAAATTAAATACTCGCAAGTTTCACAGTTTTTATCACTGCACAATTTATTTCACAATGCACAATAAACTTGGTAATTATTCTTAATTACTACTTACAGTATACACTGATAGCGTCACTGTTCTTCAGATTACACAGTCCAATAATTCACTCACGGTCACTGAAATTCACAACAAGACGGCACTGCACTGTCCTTTACTTCGCGGCACTGCACTGTCCTTTACTTCGCGGCACTGCACTGTCCTTTACTTCGCGGCACTGCACTGTCCTTTACTTCGCGGTACTGCACTGTCTTATACACGACACTAAACTGTTACTTATAGTCACGGCACAACACTGTTCTTCTTATAAGAACACTTTACCGCACTGCACTAAGTCGCACTGTAGCACTGATGTGAACATCAAGACAGGTGAGAATAAAACTGACTGGCTTTTTTTTTTTTTTTTTTTTTTTTTTTTTTTATCTGAGACCCAGCAATCTGTTTAGATGGTAATAAGGTGGTGTAACCCACTGGGGGTAAGAAAGATAGTTCTCCTTCTACTGAACATGGTTCCATTATAAGGGAGGTGGTAATATGTATGGGGTGTAATGGAACTAGACGAGGGTGGGTTACCCGGTAGCTGGTGATACCGGGTGCACTGACTGGCTCGCAGCTGGCCTCTCTTTATATAGGTTGTCGGCATACATCAAAGGGGAATTGTCTGGACCCCTCGACGCCTGGCTGGAAGGTACTAGTAGGAACTAGGACATTCTGTCGGTTTCTTTGATCTATGTCACACTTTCCAAATACGCGACTCTCTCTGAAGGATTATTCATCTATTTAATTTTTGCAACAATACGTTTTAGAATTTTTTGTAAACAAATATCACTTAACATAATATTGTTATAGCATTGGCAAATCCCATTGGGAAGAAGATTCAGGTCACTGAAGCTGTGGTTTGTCCTAAGACTCTATGGAGCAGAGAATTTGAGGGCACACATCAGGAAGCAAGTTGGCCTAGCCCATCTTTTTGAATCTCTAGTATTGGAAGATGACAGATTTGAGATTTTTGGTGAAGTCATAATGGGACTTGTTTGCTTCAGACTAAAGGTTAGTTTGAACTTATGTATGACCATCCTTTTTATTTATTTATTTTTAAATTGTGGAATCAAACACTGGGTAGGTGAAGTATAGTCCTTTGATCATTTCTGTGCAATAACAGGCCCTGCTGAATTTTGTTTAAACTACCTACAGTTACTTTATTTCATGACAAATTAGTTGAAAAATTAAATTACAGTTAATTCAAACAGAATGATGCCTTGAAAAATTGGTGAGCTTCTTGGAGTGTACACTTTTGTCAGAGTTTATTTTCTTTCATGACCAAAACCCAAAACTTCTCACTTCCTTGGTTACCTTTAACAAATTTTCAATTTAAGTTATCTAAAGGGAAAACATTTCTGTGCTCTATTATGTTCTAATTCATCTAGCACTAATTTGTTACTATTGCAATACAATACTTTTATCCCTCTGTGAACTTACACATGAAACTACTAAACTTACTTTAAAAGTTAGAATATGTTGACATATATTAATGATTTTCTAATAAGTTACACTCCGTTCATGAATGTTGTCCTAGCTGGCTCACAGCATCTACATATATCCTCTTTTTGGTAGCATTTTAATAGTTTTGAGGATTGGGCAAGAACTTCAATAAGTCAGAAATGAAAATTCTAAAGGAGAAAGGGGAGTTCTTCACGATGCATTAAGAGAAAGCCTATGTCAAGCTAACTATCTTAAGTATTCCTTTAATTAATTGTCTCAATTTTATTAAAGATAAACCTTTTAAAATCATTTAGGATAAAACTAACGATAACTGGATCATCAGATTCGATTTCTGTGAAATATCTTTATATCAGTAAGCATGTACATTGTGAGGATTCAAAGAAATGTGGGAAAGACTTCTTTTCCTGTTAGGCCAAGACGTTTGATGAAACATAAGTAAAGCACAATTGTTTTGGGCCACTAAGATGTATTAATAGAAATTAAATTACTAATATCTAAAGGTCACAATTTTATTTAATTACTAAAATCCTTACAAACGGATAGAATAGTATTTATGTTCTATTATTATTAAGAAGATTCATCTGTCTTTCAGGGTTCAAATGAAAGAAATGAACAGCTATTGAAGATGATAAATGGTGCTGGTAAAATCCATTTGGTCCCATCAAAAATAAAGGAAACATTTTTCCTGAGGTTGGCAATCTGCTCCCGCTACACCGAAGAGGAAGATATCCGTGGGTCATGGGCAGAGATCCAGACGCAAGCATCTAATCTTCTCAAGTGAGGCCTATTAAATCACACTGACTGTCTTCTTCTCTAATACTGCAACAAGCTCCAAAAGTTGTTACTTTTACTTTATATTTTAAAACAGATTTATATTTTAACTGAGATGATTAGTTTATCTTTAACGGTACTAATGGATTGAATTTATTAAATGTGATATTTTTAGGAATAACATTAGGGATTATTCAGTATTTAAATTGACTACTGTTGTATTTTTAAAGTTTATAAAATATTTGAAGTTATTAAATTATTTATTTATTGGTCATCGAGCTTGAAACGAGAGTTTTAAAAAGTACATGTTCCAGCATGTAAACTGGGAGAATGAACTGAATTTTGTTCTTGTTGAAATTTAGGTCAGTGCTTGAATGATTATTTAAGTCTAAATGACATAGAGTGGCCCAATCTATAAACTACATTCGTGTATATAATTTATTATACTCAATGAGATACTTCCAAAGGATGTTCCTCTTTCTTTACTCCAGTTGATAAAATTAAAAATTATATTAGTGTATTTTAGATGTTTATGATCTACAAGATTGTGATCAAAATTTGCCAAAAGCTTTATTTCACTTCTAATACATTTAATGCTACAGAGGAAGTAAGTGGCAAAACCTTATCAAGATGTGTAGTAGTTTGACATTTAGCCACTCAATAAATGGATTAGGTTTAGTCAATGAATATTTTAAACAACAATTTAATAATTATAATATTGTAATTAATAATAAGAAAGGTTTGTAATTATTAAAAGTTAATGCGTATAGAAATCATAATCTTGGAATTGTTGTAAAACAATTATTATGTAATGGCTTGGCAATTTTATTTATATTCACTATAATGATTTCTAAAATATAAAGGGTGTTCAAACTTCCTGCTCATCCACTTTTTTTTTTGTTTTGAGAATTTCGAAATGAAACTCGGTAGGTCTAAGATGTGGACAATGAAAGTTTGATTGTTGCTGAATGGGACTTTGTAGCATCTTCCTAATGTGGTGTACTGCAATTTCTGGTGATTTACGCCTTCAGGAGACGTCAGGGATCAGTGGTTTTCAGGGAAATAATTAATATTATACCCATTATAATAGAAATGTAAATAACAATGGACATGTTAGCTGTCACTTTGAAGTATAAAAACAGAATACTTAACATATTCTAATGAGTTATAAATTGTCAATATTTATGATATGTACTTAGTCTTTTCTCTGGTTGTTTATCAAATTGAGTATGATACCAGAATCAATAATTATACGATTCATACTATAAACTAAATATTACGTTTCTCTTAAATGACCTTATTCGGGGGGTTTAAATGGTGGTTAAAAAGTGAAAAATGTACACCGCCAAAAACCAACGTTAATATGAGTCTGGTGATTTACGCCTTCAGGAGACGTCAGATCGATAAAAAATCGATGAGCTAAAATTGTTTTAAAATTTAGTTTTCAATAAAAAATTGAAAAAAAGGAGGGTGAGCAGTGAGTTAGAAATGTTCTGTATACGACAGAGGGAATAGCTATGAACAATATTTTAGAATGTAAAGGCTACTAGAATTAATATGAATTATAGTTACCGTGCTATATCCTATGTAGTATAAATATGCTATTATGCTAAAGTAATGCCATTGAATATTTCAGTGTTGCTTATAATGTATACAAATATATAAGTATTGCAAACATATTACTAACCACAGGAATATTAAATTACAAAATCGAAGCTAAGCCTGTAAATTGCATTTAATTATCAGTGTAAACAAGAAGTATAATACTATAATGAAAATTCATTATTAACATTAAAATTTATTTCATGAAATGAAATATTAGTAATTAGTCACTGAATAATTCAGTAATAATTTACGAAGTATAATTGTAAGTACATTCTAGTTGAAAAAATGTCAAAGTTTTTTTTTTAGTTTTCTCTATCTTTAAACTTATTATTATTAATAGAGATCCTATTTATAGAATGAAATGTTTCTTTCACAGCTTCTTATTTATTTGTTTAGTTATTAATCATAAATTTTAAACTGATTTGTATGTTACAAATAATTGTTTTTTACAATTATTTTAGCAAGAAAAGATATAGTTTTTCCTGGGACCAACATATTTCTTATTTAATTGGTACTATAAGTAATTTCATGTTCTATATTTATAAATCGAGAAGACAATATATTTTCATGACAATAATTTATTTTAGTTAATAATTTATGTACTTAATTTAATAAAAAATGTTTTGAAGGACCAATTTCCATTACTTATAAGTATTTGTATTTATTTTAAAAACAATAAATGTGTTACAATCAGATGTATTAAAAAAAAAAACGTGATGCATTATTCACTTGATTTTTTTATAACTCCTTTAGTTGTACCTACAAGACGATAAAGAAGAATGTCTCCGAATTCAATATTCAAGAAGCTTCTTAATTTATTTATAAGGTAATGTATTGATCATAGTTCATCAATGAACTATATTTTTTTTCAGTTTTAGCAGATTTCCCCGATGGGAAATCAGCTGTTGAGGTCATACTTATGACTCGATTTTTGAAAAATTTCCTCAAATGTAAAACTATATATATATATATATATATATATATATATATATATATATATATATATATATATATATATAGGTGTTAATGCTCTAGCAGTCACAATTTTTGTTTGATCGTTACCAAACTCGACATTTAAACGTTTATGTAAAACTAAAGATCAACTTTGTTAAAGGCTGATATCCGGCCACTGGGAAGGGAGATTTAGGGGATGGAATTTCTTTCTCTGGAATATCTTCGTTATTAAGCGTCAGATCGAAAAATTGTATAGAATGAATCTTATTGCACATAAAATGAACAATACATATTGCTACATAGAATACATACATGTATTTTCTATCTTTAATATTAATTAACTCCAACTCATATATTACCAAAAAGTTGTTATATCATGAATCACTTCATTGCAAGCAAATACATAGTGTGATGACGTCATGTGTTAAGATTTTGCGGACGTGAATTGAAAATATTTATTTCTAGTATGCCATACTCAATATTTAACTGTATCATTGCACACTAAAGATCATATTAGTTAAAGGCTGAAATTGGGCGTGGAATTGGGGGAGTTTTGAAAATTCAAAATCTCTTCCTTATCATGAGTCGTAATGCAATATGTTAAAGAACCAATCTTGTTAACCTATTTATGCTCTACAATTGTTGTCCTATACATTTTTTCTTTACTCAAGTATTAAGCGAGTTATTTGTAGATTCTTGTTTTCAGCCTTCAATAACACTCCCCCTCCCTCCACCCACAACCTTTTTATCATCGGGTTTTTACATGGAGATAGAGAATATGTGATGAGATGAGATCACCAGGATTACAGTTTCTAGTCAACTCCCCAGTTTCTTCAACTCATAGGAAGATTGGACTTTGAGTAACTGAATCAGTAAACTTTTGTCCTGTTAAAATTCAAGTCATGATTCATAGGCTTCATATTATAGAAGAAATAGAGAACAGAATGGCTGATGTCGTAATCAATGTGTATTATAGGAAGTGGGAAATATGTTTAGTTTACTCAGTATCTGCTTGAGGGACGTTTTTTTTTTTTCTTTTTTCCCGTTTTCTCCCTTTGTTTAACGCACACTCCTATTTATTAGATTTTCACAGAAAGTAACTGTAACACCAATCACCTCATGCCCAGCTTGAATTTCAAGTTACGTTTACTTAGGCTTCTTATTAAGGGAGAAATAGAAAATCAAATCAGACGTAGCATACTTACCTACGTGGCGGACTTAATTTTTAATCGAATTCTATGAATTTTGTACGCAATACTTGTTAAAAAACAACGATTATTGAATATTACGTGAGCTGTTGATTTAAGATTTAGAGCAACGTAACTAATTTGTGAAGCACGTTTTTCTTTAAACGACAGACTCTCTTCCTATGGCTGAAAACAATAAGTCATTGTTCGTAATGGACTCAAGTCCTTGTGCCTGTGACTGTAAATAGAACCAGCTGGAAACAATTTCTCAGTGTCATTGAGCAGTGTATATGCATCTCATTTCTGTTGACTACCTGCCTGTAGTTTATGAGACACACTATTATTGGAAGGTGCGCCCAAGCCTTGGGCCAACGAAACATCCAGCTCCGGGGGATTCCAATCACACCCCTACTAATATGAATCTCTGAATGTCTCTCACGCAGGTGCTGGGTATAAACAAGCAGATTTCCCACAAGCAGCACTAACCTGATAGCACATTCTATTCTCTATTTCCCCCTAATAATAAGTCTATGTAAACAACACTTTTTACTGAACGGTTTACTGAAGGATGAAAACTAAAAATATCTTCGTTAATATCAAATTTGAAGCTTGGCTTGAGATGCTTATTGATATAGATGCTTGTGAGTGAAAATCCCAAGAGTAGACGTGAGGGTTAAATAAAGGCTGAAAACTATAAAATACAAATAAATCAATAAATATTGGATTTAAAGAAAAATTTATTATAACAACAATTGCTAAATATGGCGTTTTCAATGAGATTGGAGAACGTTTTTCGATGCGAATTATAATAACCTAAAAATGTCGAGTTTGGATATCGCCCGTTTCCAAATTCTCGTCCCCCTTCCGCTTGGTGGGCAAGTGTTTTCCCACCAGAAAGAGAATTGTCTTCGTATGTCTTTTTACTTCCTTCCTAATAGATACCACACAAAAACACACACTTTTGTACATACTGTTTTATAATTGATGCTTTGAAATAGCTATGGTTTCACATATAAATATTACGATTGAATTAACTTATGCGCTAAATAATCTCTGCTTCTTCTTCACATGTGTGGCAGGGTTTCTGATATATTATATGAATGCGATAACAAATATTGAAGAGTTTTGTATAGAATAGCTGTGTCATCATCAGTTTTCTGGTTGAAATAAATATCGCTTGTTTCCCATCGAAATATAACTCATGTCTAATCTTAGCAAGAGTATATCTATGTACATATATATATATATATATATATATATATATATATATATATATATTTGCGCATGTGTGTGTGTATAATAATAATCACCCAATTGTCAAGGAGCGAGGAATAGAAAATTTAGTCAAAGGTGACAAAACATTGACCCGCCGTTATCATTCATCATACAAATTCTTGTTGTTTTTTTTTTTTTTAAATATGAATGTTGTTATTTTTTTACCTTAAGAACATTCTAATAAGCCCATTTAACTTCAAATGAATTTGCATGCATAAGTACTCAAGCTTCAAATCATCATCATTTACAAGCAAACGAGCCTTAAGAATGCCATGTTTACTTTTAATGTTCTAGACTCATAAACTAACTATCTCTTAGGAAATCAAAATGCTTGAAAATTCTATCTACTTAAATCTATGTAACTGTTTAAGGGCTTGCCTAAACTATAGGTGACCATGGTGACAACATTTACATTGTCTAATGTTTAACTTATATATTTCATTATCAAGTATTTCTGCTACATTAGTAAATTTCCCCTGAGGGAAATCAGCTTTTGATGTTATACTCCTGGTACCATTTTCGAAAAACCTCTTCAAATGTCCATCGATTCTACCTTGAATACGAAAATGAGGCCCGGCCAAAATTATGTAATACATATAGAAAACAATAAATATATTACACACACACACACATTGAGACAGCACACGTGTGTGTTCCATAGTCTATTAGGTCTGATGTCACTAGCTCCTTTAGACCTAGCAATTAACACGTTAAACAACTCTGAATCACTTCCATAATAAAAATTTGCTTACGAGCGAAATATTCCCAGCTTTGTTAGTATGGGAACTCCATGGAAGAAACTAGCAATTACTATTTCATCAGTTTTTAAATATAATTGAGAAAATTTCTCTTGAAATATTGCCTAGATCACATCTAGATAGAGTCGCGTAGAGCTTCCCAGGTATGCGTCATTTAAGTTGAATGTGATACGCCTAACTTCTTGAAACATTACGATGTAGATTACAAGTTGCAATAACTTTCGCCAATTATGAATTAAGGACTTCTCACTGCTATTTGGTTATTTATTTTATTGTACGCTACAAAGTAGATCCAATATAGAAAAAAAATCTGATATGATATGACATGACTTCTTATCCCCTCCCCCTTAATTTATTTCAATTAAAAGAGGAGGTGCACTATTAAATGCTACAACAATGCTAAGTATGAACTGTCAACATTCTAAGGATATCCGTTTAAGCAGATTCCCCATAAGGGAAATTAGCTGTTGAGGTTGTTACTCATGATGGGAATTTCGATGAATATAAATCGAGATATTTGGATTTTTTAATTTTCATCATTTAGTAAACCGCCCACTCCTACTTATAAGCTAATGAACCACTTTATTCTATGCTTGTATGCCAAATATTGTTTTCAAGAGACCTTTATTATGCGAGATACATATATGCAAATTCGTTGTGTGATGATGTCATCATTTAAGATTTTATATTATAACTCGAAAATGTTTATTTGATTTACACCATACTCAGTATTTAACCTTTTCTGTCAATACTAATGATCATATATTTTTTAGTTGCTGAAATCGGACCTGGAATAATGGAGTTTTAGGGGGGGGGGATTCGAAAATATATCCGTTACTATGAGTCGGTTCGTATAATGTTACAGAACTAATCTTGTTAAACTATTGTTCCTCTACAATTGTACTTCTATGCATTTTTTTCGTAACCCAAGTACTAAGCGAGTCATTTGTACTTTCTTGTTTTTAGTCTTCGGTAACCCTCTCTCCCCCCGCTTCCTTCTACTCATCGTTTTTAGCAGATTTCCCTCAAGGGAAATCACCTATTGAGGTTGTACTCTTGACCTGATTTTTGAAAAATTCCCTGAAATGTCCATCGATCTTACCTTCTAGATGACGAAAATGCGGCTCTGATATACGATATATAATGTGTATATATATACTTATCTGTACCGATATAGCGGTCACAATTCTTGTTTCATCGTAACCAAACACGATATATAAGCGTCTCATGTAAAATTAAAGGTTAAGTTCGTTAAAGGCTGGAATGGATCAACTGGTAGGAGGGGTTTAGCGGAGGAAATTTCGAAAATTCTCAATATCGCTGTTATTATACATCAAATCGGAAAATTGCTAGAGCCAACCTTATTGAAAATAAAAAGTACTGTACTATAAATATTGTAATATACATTTATTCCCTATCTTCACAACTAACTGTTTTTTATTTGCATTTTTTAGTTTTTAGTCTTTTGTAAACCCCCACTCCTACTCACGTCACATAAACAATGGTTTATTATAGAATTAAACACTTTATTTGAAGCTTAAATACCAAATATTTCTTACTTTGTAATAGAGAAGATAAGGCGAGATGAGACTAGTAGTGTGTCATACCAGAACGTGGGAAATCTGCTTAGTTTACGCTATCCCTTCGAGACAGAATTTTTTAACTACGAGACACATACATACATAGTTAAAGACCTTTCTGTTAGAGATATTTTGGTACTCAAAGTTATTTGTACCAATATAGTTATTTATCATTGGACCTCAACTATAAATCTATTTTGTACACCTCAAAAGCCACATATTTTTTCTCTTTTGTATGTACTTAACTTCTATTTTTGCTTCTATAAATGACAAATAAATATTTTTTTAGAAGTGATCTAGCACTTTTAGTTAATAAAAGTAATTCGTATTTTGAATCTAACTTGTTGATTCATACTATTCAATGGACTGGTTTACAAGGATAGAATCAGAGCGAAACCTTGAAAATTTACGTAATAGACTGCATTATTATCCGTATGAGTCATTTTATTTTCACAGTTAAAGCATAAATACTGGATTCTAATACATTGGATGTATTTTGCATAGACTTCACACTTTAACGGCGGCATAAAACTACAGTTTTTTATACTTCGACAGTTAACTGCCGTATATTTATTTAAAAGCTCCCTACATACAGATAATTAATTTTTTTTTTCTGAATTTATATAGAACTTTCCTTTGAAAACCGAGTCTTTACGTAGGGAAAATATACATTTCTACTTGATTTTTTAATTTATCTTTCATGGAAGTGGAAGAGAAGTCGCATTCAACAAGTAATAAAAGTAAGTTGTCATCTTCTATGACTTAATGGAATGGCGAAAATAGTTTTGGAACTAAAGAAAACACAAAGCAGACGAAATATAAATATTAAAATTGAAAACGTACTAGCAAAATTGGAAGAGTTGTTTGTTACATATGAAGTATTATCACTGAAGTTCAGGACTGTAGGTCTGAAGCTGACAGAAGAATAGCACATGCTAAACAAGCAAAAGGACTACTTTATCAAAGAAGCATTTAAGTATGAATGAATGAATTTAGCCTTTATTATAAAGAGTAATGTGAAAAATAATAGTTAACAAAATTAATATATACATGATTATAAGGTACAAAATACAAATACACTAATAAACAATATTACTTACATACTTTAAAATTTATAAAACAACTTATGTTTTACTCTTTATAGGCCTTCCCCGAAGGGAGTACGGTCTAAATTCCCGGAGTGACCAACTCTGTGTTTAAGTATATGTTCTAATAAAAAGTTTGCTAAATCATTCGTTTGAAGTGTACTGCTTTATGGGAGCAAAAGTTAGGTCTTCTCAAAATGGAATATAATCAATTAGGAGCAATGGAAATGTGGATTCAAGCTGTGCTTTAAAGAATTTCAACAAGGATGTTCTCGAAGAGGTAATTGAAAATAAATGTCTCGTCAAATTCATGGAGTAAAGGAGAGTGAAACATCTGGGACATATCTTGGGGCACAACAATTTCTTCCCCTAACCATCCCTTCACAAATTTATTTGAAGGTAAGATTATTGTGCAGAGGGATAGAGAGAGGCCTAGAAAATCTTTGCCGAAGACATCATCTCGTGGATTTAGGTGGGTATTGTATTATGAAAAGAGCAGCTTCCCACAGAACCCAATGGTTGCAACTGGACAGCTTAGCATTTAAGATATGATGCTCAGACCGACCGTTGAGGAGTCATGGGGAAAATATTTGCACAGTAAAAGATCGAAGGAATAAAGATTTTGGTGTTTAGCTTGGAATAAAGTGGTCCATGATATAACAGCTAGTTGTTAATAAGTAGGGCTAGGATTCCTATGTAAATACATATTTGCTACTGACTTCGATATCACCTTATATCAACTCATAGTACCTGTTTTAACGCAATTGGGATCAAATTAAGCCAATTTAATTTTACATATTATTACATATTTGACTAAATTTACATATTTCTTACATACTTTGGGAATTTTTACATATTTTCCTCCATATTTGTTAATTTTTAAATTTTTCTATTTCTTTCCAACAAAACTGAATAACGAGTGAATGAAGAAAATTTTTTCACAAGAATTGGCCCTTCTATTGCCACTGTTGATTGCTTCTTAGAACCAAACCCTACAAAACAATTCTGAGATTCCATCTCCCTTGGTTTTGGCTCTGAATAAACAAAACCAAACCTATTTCATAATTAGTGTTTATTTGTGAGTGGTAAAGTGCGTGCCACTCTTGTCAAACACGATTTGAAAATTATATTTTGTGATTAATTCAATTTTCATTTTTGTCGAAGTGGGGAAAGTCGCAAGGAAAAACAAAGAACGAGTTTTAAAATATCTTCGTGAGTTTCCAAACGAAACATTTAGGGGTGATGGAGAAATGTTATATTGCTCTTGCTGTGACAAGGCTGTATCCACTACGCAACGATTCCAAGTAACCCAACACATTGGCACAGGATCTCACAAATCGAACAAAGAGAAAAAGTCAAACCTGAAGCAAAGTTTCATCACACCATCTACCTCATGCGGAGACAGTAAGTCCACCTTTTATACAGATTGATGTCGAGCGTTTGTGCAGGCTGACATTCCGTTAAGCAAAATTAATAATCCGTCTCTTAAATTTTTTTTGGAAACGTACATTGAAAAAAAAATACCTGATGAATCCACCTAGAGAAAAAACTATCTACAAGATATATATCAAGAAACTCTTGCCAAAACACGGGAAAATATCAAGGATGGGCCAATTTGGGTCTCAGTTGACGAGACAACCGATGTTGAAGGCCGGTACATTGCGAATATTATTGTTGGAAGGCTCTGCCCAGATTCTTTTTCAAAACCATTTCTTTTAAATTGCCAGGAGTTAGAAAAATGCAATCATGCAACAATCGCACGGGTTTTCAACGATTCTACGAGTCTTCTTTGGCCAAACGGTGTACTACACGAAAAAGTCTTCTTGTTTTAATCAGATGGAGCTCCGTACATGGTCAAAGCAGGAAAGCATCTTAAAGTATTTTTCCCGAAAATGCTTCATGTCACATGCCTTGCTCACGCATTTCATCGTGTAGCTGAATCAGTTCGGTCTGCTTTTCCTGAGGTAGACTCATTGATCTCATCAATAAAAAAGATTTTTTTAAAAGCTCCAAACCGAGTTGAAATTTTCAAAGAAAGTTATCCTGAGCTGTCTTTACCTCCGCGACCTGTAGTTACCAGATGAGGAACTTGGCTAGAGGCTGCTCTGTTCTACTGCACCAATTTCGACAAAATAAAGGACGTCGTATCAAAATTGGATGGCGAATCAGCCTCAGCCATTTCGCAAGCTCAGAATTTGTTGGAAAACCCGAATTTAAAAAATAATTTGGCATTTATTTCATGTAATTGTGCTCACATCCCTTCCACTATAACGCAGCTTGAATCCCAGAATGTGCCTCTATTGAAAAATATAGAAATTGTCAATGAAGCGATTCGCAAAATCCACACGATCCACGCGAAACTACAAGATGTCTTAAAAAAAAATCCTGGCTGGAAAGATATGCTGCTGATTGCAGACATCATAAGTGGAAAGGAGGTGACAGCAAAGCTTTCAGTTGAATGGAACCCTTCTGAAATAGCCGCTTTCCGAAACGCTCCAGTTACATCCGTTGACGTCGAACGCTCATTCTGCAGATTCAAGTCGATACTAAGGCCCAATCGACGTAGTTTTACGTTTGAAAATGCATTTAGTCTCAAACTGTTTTCCTTACAGTGATTAAAAAGTTTTTGTTTTTGTATTTTTATGTTTAAAATAAAACCGTTTTTGAATTGTAATAAAAAAATGAGAGTACAAACTGTTTTAGAAGGTTATTCACTGTTTACATATTTAACTAATTTTACATAATTATTTACATATTTGTATCAAAATCAATACATATATATTTACATATTTGGCATTTTTAATTACATGAAAATCCTAGCCCTATTAATAAGATATGATTAGAATTGGGGTTCCCTGAAAGTTAAAAACTAAAAAATCCAACTATTTATGTTCATGTTCAAGATAGAGAAAACGTGTATAAAAATGTAAAGGAAATTAAGTTCGTAATAAGATTGGTGATATACGAGTTTTCGATATGACATAATAATGGAGGTATTTAGAATTTCAAAATCCACTCCCTCTAAACCCACCACCAGCAATTAAGGAAATGATCTTTAGTTTTACATAAAACGTTTACAAATTGAGTTTCGTAACGGTCAAACAAAACCTGCTACCGCAAGATCGTTTACAGACAATTAAATAAATATGTGTGTGTATACATTATATATATATATCTATATATATATAAAATTGTAACCTCCGTCTGTACATTGATTTTTTTCGCGAAATTTCACGATAACTTTTCGTTTCACATGTCATAGACACCATATCTGCATTTTGTTTCTTTCGTGTATGTTTGTTTGTTTGTTTGTTTGTTTGTTACCTTTTCACGCATAAACGGCTGAACCGAATTTTATGAAACTTGGTATGTATATTACTACTAACCCAACTTAGACTTTAGGCTATATTAATTTTCTCTGAGACGAACAGGAGTGGGGGTTATAAGGGAAGCCTGAAATTAAAAATAGCGATATTTCGTTTGCTATTGGTTTTTCGGCAAATATGCAGATAACAAAAGTTGTTTATTTTGTTATTTAGAGTAACTTTTGTTATATACACTTTTGTCGTATACTGAAGTTTAAATGCGCTATACGCTAAAAATTATAGCGGGAGTCAACAATATTATTTGCCAAAAATGACTCAACCGAACTAAATAAAACTCGGTATGTGTATTAGCCGTGAGACCTTCATTATAATAAGCCATACCAACATTTCTATGGACGGGCAGGAGTGGGGGTTATAAGGGAAGCCTGAAAATAAAAATAGCGATATTTTGTTTCCTATTGGTTTTTCGGCAAATATGAACATAACAAAAGTTGTTTATTTTGTTATTTGGAGTAACTTTTGTTATATACACTTTTGTCGTATACCTAAGTATAAATGAGTTATACGTTAAAACTTTAGCGGGCACTAACGGCTGAACCGAACTAAACAAAACTCGGTATGTCAATTAACATTAATTCTTCCATGATTATAAGTTATATTAAAATTTTTAGGTTCGAACGGGAGGGGGGTTATAAGGGAGGCCTGAAATAAAAAATCACCCTATTTACATGTATAAGAGACGGGAAATATAAAAATATCCAAGACTGTGAAGCCTTATCGAACAGATTATTCTATTATTAGCAAATCCACGGGAAAGCCGAGTATCAATCCTAAACTCTGGGACGGGTAAATGTCAAAATATTGTGCAATGTAAAGCCTGCTAAAAAATACCATCACCATTCAGCCTCAAATGAATTCCCGGGCGAAGCCGGGTATCTCAGCTAGTATATATATATATATATATATATATATATATATATATATATATATATATATATATATATATATATATATATAGTTTTAACGGACGTCATTTTAGTCATCTCTAGGTTAGGATCGATGGACACTTGAAGAAAGTTTTTGAAAATCGCGTCCATAGCTGTTTTTTCATAAAGGGGGACACCCCCCCCTCCCAGGATCTACTAAAACTTTATATACGGCCATTGTTTATAAACTAATTTTCGAATGCTGGTGCTTTAGCATATTTCTCTTCAGGGAAATCAGCTATTAAGGCCGTATTCATGACGTGATTTTCGAAAAAAATTTCAAATGTACATCGATCCTAACTAGGAGATGACGAAAATGAGGTCCGTTTAAGTTCGTTATTGGCTGAACAACAGCAAACAATACTCTGTTATATAATAAATGACTTTATTCGAAGCTTAAATACCAAATATTGTTTTCAAGAGATCTTTATTATACGAGATATATGCAAAAATGTTGATCCCTCACCAGTCTTAATTTCTTGGACAACTAAAATTTGAGTTATTGAGATAAACTTTATTCTGATTCGTTATAAATTACAGTACTTGATATAGTAAATCGTTTTCAATAAACTGATATGTTATATTCAGATATATTTCAGTAATATATTGAATCGTCCATATACCTTCTTCAAATGATAATGGTGGTTTCTTTCGTAATATTATCTCGTGATCCGGTTGAATGAGCATCCAAGGTTGCCATTGAATGGTTGGGGCTGAAGTGGAAGGATAATGTAAGCAGTAGTAAAACTGAAGAATAAGAGGTTTCCCAGAGGCGGGTCTAGGGAGATGGTGGGAGGCACATGTGGGTCAAGCTGATAGCTCAGTCAGTGCAACAATGCCCTGTGATAACAAAGCCTTCTTGAAAGCATCGCAAGTAGTAAGTCGAATTTTCACTCACAATTGTGTATTATGGTTCTATTTGAAAATAAATATCTATCAACTAGTAAATAAATAAACGTTAATTTATATTAAATAACGATCATTTTATCAGTGAAATAATTGATATGATTTTACAATAGAGTTATGGTGAGAAGTATAATTAGAAATGCAAATACATAAGCACACAGTCAGAAAGACGAGCCCAATTCATATATTAAATAAAAAATTAAACAATATTTAAAAAAAAATATTTTTATTTTCTGAAGCCATTTTTATATAATTAGAAAACTAGATTCTTATTATTATCATAATTCTTATGGAATAATAAATGTAGCTCGGAGAAGACTGTTTTGGATTATTTTTCAGCTTCGGACGCATGATACATACACCTTGACGTTTCTTCAACTATATACGTCAATTTTAGACGATTTTCGATTACAAAATTCTCTAACACATAAAAAGCCAGTTAACTTCATGCGTCTTTTTCTGGTCCATATTAAAGGGTTTGGTGAAACAAACAGTGGTTTTCAGGGAAATAATTAATATTATACCCATTATAATAGAAATGTAAATAACAATGGACATGTTAGCTGTCACTTTGAAGTATAAAAACAGAATACTTAACATATTCTAATGAGTTATAAATTGTCAATATTTATGATATGTACTTAGTCTTTTCTCTGGTTGTTTATCAAATTGAGTATGATACCAGAATCAATAATTATACGATTCATACTATAAACTAAATATTACGTTTCTCTTAAATGACCTTATTCGGGGGGTTTAAATGGTGGTTAAAAAGTGAAAAATGTACACCGCCAAAAACCAACGTTAATATGAGTCAAATTGAAAAAAAAAATTCAATTACAGTCAATTTTATTAACAAAGTAATTCATTTTATACATCATTTTTTCAATGTAACATTAACCCAGTTAATTGTGTATTAGGGTTTTCAGCCTTGGGTAAACTCACCCCTACTCATCAGATTTTGATTAAAAGCTAACACATCAATAGACATCTTATTGGTGTCTTGCGTACTTAAAGGAAATCAGCTATTGAAGTTGCGGAATTTTTGAATTTCTTCAAATGCCCATCGATCGTAAATAGAGGATAAAAAAAAGTGTGTGTGTGTCTATATACTATACATATATATATATATATATATATATATATATATATATATATATATATATATATATATATATACTAGCTCAGATACCCGGCTTCGCCCGGGAATTCATTTGAGGCTGGATGGTGATGGTATTTTTTTGGCAAGGCTTTACTTTGCACAATATTTTGACATTTACCCTTCCCAATGTTTAGGGTTAATACCCGTCGTTTCTGTGGATTTGTTAATAATAAAATTAATTTTTTATGTAAGACTTCACTGTCCTCCATATTGTCATATTTCCCGTTTCCTGTGCATTATGCATAGATTTAAATTATTATATTATATGTCCGTCTCTAGAAATGTTAGTATGGCTTATTATAAGGAAGGCGTTAGTGCTAATACACATACCGAGTGTTTTATTTAGTTCGGTTGAGTCTTTTGTGCCAAATAAAATTGTTGACTCCCGCTAAAAAGTTTAGCGTATAACGCCTTTATACTTCGGTATACGACGATAGTGTATATATAGCAAAAGTTTCTTTAAATAACAAAAGAAACAACTTTTGATATGTGCACATTTGCCGAAACCCCAATAGGAAACGAAATTTCACTATATTTAATTTCAGGCCTCCCTTATAACCCCCTCTCCTGCCCGTTCCTAGAAATGTTAGTATGGCTTATTATAAGTAAGGCGTTAGTGCTAATTCACATACCGAGTTTGGTTTAGTTCGGTTGAGTTTTTTGTGCCAAATAAAATTGTTGACTTCCGCAGTAGTTTTTAGCGTATAACTCATTTATACATAGGTATACGACAAAAATGTATATAACAAAAGTTACTCCAAATAACAAAATAAACAACTTTTGTTATGTGCATAATTGCCTAAAATGCATTAGGAAACGAAATATTGCTATTTTTAATTTCAGCCCTCCCTTATAACCCCCACTCCTGTTCGTCTCAGAAGATATTAATATAGCCTAAAATCTAAGTTGGGTTAGTAGTAGTATACATACCAAGTTTCATAAAATTCGGTTCAGCCGTTTATGCGTGAAAAGGTAACAAACAAACAAACAAACAAACACACACCAAAACAACAAAATGCAGTTATGGCGTCTATGAATTCATTTGGGGCTGAATGTTGGTGGTATATTTTTGGCAAGGCTTTACTTTGCACAATATTATGACATTTACCCGTCCCAGTGTTTAGGGTTAACACCCGTCGTTTATGTGGATTTGTTAATAATAAAATTATTTTTTTATGCAAGACTTCACTGTTCTTCATATTGTCATATTTCCCGTTTCCTGTGCATTATGCATAGATTTGAATTATTAATGAGAAAATATTGACATACATTTGAATAAATTTTTTCATTTGAGGTACCTGGTAGTTCATATTGAAAAGAAGTGTTGAGAAAATTTCTCTAAATAACAAATTAAACAACTTTTGTTATTTGCATATTTGCCGAAACCCCAATAGGAAATCACTATTTTAATTTCAGGCCTCCCTTACAACTCCCACTCCTGCCCGTCCCTAGAAATAGTATGGCTTATTATAAGGAAGGCGTTAGTGCTAATTCAAATACCGAGTTTGGTTTAGTTCGGTTGAGTCTTTTGTGCCAAATAAAATTGTGGACTCCCGCTAAAGGTTTTAGCGTATAACTCATTTATACTTCCGTATACGGTAAAAGTGAATATAACAAAAGTTACTCTAAATTACACAATAAACAACTTTTGTTATGTTCATATATGCCGAAAAACCATTAAGAAACGAAATATCGCTATTTTTAATTTCAGGCCTTCCATATAACCCCCACTCCTGTTCGTCTCAGAGGATATTAATATAGCCTAAAGTCTAAGTTGGGTTAGTAGTAATATACATACCAAGTTTCATAAAATTTGGTTCAGCCGTTTATGCGTGAAAAGGTAACAAACAAACAAATAAACAAACAAACAAACAGACACCAAAGAAACAAAATGCAGTTATGGTGCCTATGACATGTGAAACGAAAAGTTATCGTGAAATTTCGTGAAAAAAATCAATGTACAGACAGAGGTTACAATTTTATATATATATAGATATGTATACATACACAATTTGTATATTTTGTCGCTTTATATATATATATATATATATATATATATATATATATATATATATATATATATATATATATATATATATATATAAATCGAACCTCTATTATTGTTACGTTACCAAATAATTCACTTGCACTCCTGTAAAATTAAGTCTCCCATGTACTAAGGATTTTCATGGGAATATGTATCAGTTTTGAACTGCTAGCACAGCCACATTAAGACTCAAAGCAACTGTATCAATAAACACTTTATTTCTTCTTCTTTTTTTCTCCTCATAGTAACCCTATGGGAAGTTATTTATTTGAATACATGTTCCATTGCCACAGGCATATTATGTGTATGATTATGTTTAAATAATTTTTTACAATATATACTATTTAATGGGTTATTAGCCATACAATCAAATATACTTTGGGGCTCAGGTTAGCCATGTGAGTTAAAGCGTTGCCTGTAATCTCACATGATAAACCTAGAGTGGCGAGTTCGATTCCCGCCTGGTTAAAGGAATTTATTTAGTGACGGAATTCATTAAATAAAATCCTGAGTGCTGCCACCCTGGCTAGAAAAGGGTGGTAACTTGTAGATAACCCGTACCAATTAGCCTTAGTTGCAAAATGTGGACGTTAATAAATAATATAATTTAAATATAATACACAAATAAATAGATAAAATAAAAATAGAATGATATAATAAAAAATGGTAAACAAAATAAAGTAAAATAAATTAATGAAATAAGTAAGATAACTAGAAATAAAATTAATAAATGAAAATGATTAAAATAAATAAACAATAACACCTTGTGGCAGGTTTAAATGTCAAGCCCTGATTATTACTTAGGCTTGTATTATTGGCGTAAAAAGAGAACCGCATATGAGAAGATGTCATTAGCCTGCCATACAGATAATGGGAAATCTGCTCAGCTTAATTTGCATCTTACTTACCTAATTATACAATAAAGTATTTATTATATTATTTAATTAAATGAAATAAATTATGACTGAAGCATAATTCGAACCAAGTCTCTCTAAAACGTTTGATATTATTTTGTTGGTACTCTGAGCATGAAAGGGAAAAAATGACTGTAAAAGAATAATGTGAGTGAGAAAGAATGCCTTTCCCATAATGCGCGTATGAACATAGAACAATGATGCAATGCATACGCAATGGATAAAATATACACACGGGATAAATGGCTCAATGGCGACATACTGGGAAGCATGGCAACAGCGCATATGATTCTACATAAGGATAATAAGAGAAACGCAAATATGTGTATTACCATGTAATTAAATAATAAATGAGGAAGCAATGATGCTCATACTTTATATTACTTTCTGAGGACACCGTACTCCACTATTCCTTGTTCAGTTTTACCGTCAAATGTAATCTTCTTTTCGATAAAAAGTAATAGTCTGAAAACAGAAAGTTGTCACTTTTGAGAAATATAAGAACCTCTGGTCTCAAATTGAATACCATAATGGATTCTCTTTTTACTTCCTTGTACAAAGTAAAGTCTTTCTTGACCTTCTTAACAAGATGTATGAAAGTGGTACCTATCCTCATTCATGGAATGAAGCCATTGTCATTCCAATATTAAAGCCTGGCAAAGATAAAAAACAAGCTTCTAGCTATCGCCCGATCTCTTTGACCAGCTGCACCTGCAAGATCGTTGAGAAAATTTTGAATAAAAGGTTATTATGGTTCCTTGAAACTCATAACCTCCTAGCTCCCTATCAATGTGGTTTTAGACCAGCTCATTCTACTATGCATCACATAGCAAGAATAGAAAGTGACATTTTAAATGCTTTCTTGATGAAAAAAAGTGTCTTAGCTGTGTCCTTTGATCTCGAGAAGGCATATGACAGAGTATGGAGGAGACTAATAATATCACAACTGATTAAATGGGGAGTTCAAGGAAAATTTATTTTATTTCTTAAAAATTACCTTTCTCAGCGAACTTTCAGGGTGAGGATTGGTACTGCTTTATCTGGGATATTCTCTCAGGAGAATGGAGTGCCTCAAGGAGGTGTACTGAGCACAACGTTGTTCAATATAGCTGTAAACTCAGTCATTGCATGTATACCCAAAGAAGTATCTTACTGCCTGTATGCTGATGATTTGCTAATTTACCACACATTCTCCAATATTGATAATGCACAACACCATATACAGTTATCTATTAATTCGTTAGAGCAGTGGTGCTTAAATACTGGTTTCAAATTTTCAGAGGAGAAAACAAAATGCATTATCTTCACCAAAAAAAGAACAATCACTCCACCACATTTATATATCCATAACACTAACATAAAATACACAAATATTTTACAATTTTTAGGACTCACACTAGACAAAAAATTAACATGGTTACCCCATTTAAAAAATATCCTTAACAAATGCAAGAAATCCTTGAATTTGCTAAGGATACTTAGCAATACGCAGTGGGGAGCTGACAGATTTTTAATGCTTACACTCTATCGTGCCTATACCAGGTCATTGCTGGATTACGGTTGTATTGCTTATTCTTCTGCCAGCTGCAGTACACTAAAACTCCTAGACACCATTCACTACACAGGACTTAGAATCGCTACAGGGGCTTTCAGATCAAGTCCCACTGACAGCTTATGTGTTGAAGCTGAGGAACCCCCTCTAGAGTATAGACGGCAAATGCTGAGTTTTAAATTTTTATCCCAGTCAAAGGCATTAGACAAACCATGTGTAAATACATTTTTAAATAACATGTTTTTAAATAAATATTCTCAAACCTGCCCCAAACATAAACCGCTTTTAATCCGCCTCCTTCAAAATAACAACATTCATCAATTTTATCAAACACCAATGTACCATAACACTACTCTTACACTCCCCCCTTGGAGAGTAAAGAACTATCAAATTGATTTAAAACTAACACAATATCAAAAATCAAACCCACTTTCTTCAAAATTTTATCAGACTTCTTTCAAGGCTGTAATTTCACAAAACCCTAACAGTTTATTCATTTTCACGGACGGATCTAAGACAGAACACGGGACGGGCTCAGCCGCCACTATCAAAAACAAAACTTACAAAGTTAAACTACACGACGAATCAAGTACTTATACTGCAGAACTACAGGCCATTATACTAGCACTTTCAAAATTAGAAAACAGATCACACCAAGTAATTTTATGCACAGAATCTTTAAGTTCTTTACTTTCCATGGGAAACATCTACTCCAATCACCCACTAATTACAAATATACTAGAACTAATTCACGGACTAAACACTTGCAATTTTAAAATGTTGTGGTTACCCGGACACAAGGACATTAAACAAATGACTGATATTGACAAACATGCAAAACTAGCAACAAAAATGACTACTACCGACATAATTACACTAACACCAACAGACCTCAACAAGATTGTACAAACAAAAATACTCCAAGACTGGCAAATACACTGGTTACGTACTGACAACAAACTATTGGAAATAAAACGCAATGTTACTGGATGGACAAAGAAACAGAACGTATATTCAAGAAGAGACCAAGTCGTGCTCACAAGACTACGTATTGGACATACATACCTGACACATTCTTACATAATGAACAAAAAAGACAAGCCTACTTGTACTCATTGCAACACTGGGCTAACTATAAAACACTTACTAACAGAATGCAGATTACGAGCTTACTTAAACATTCCACATGACGAACGAACTACTGACTGAGGGTAGCCCACATATTGCCACGATTCTGACATATTTAAAAACAATAGGGCAGTTTGAGAATATTTAATTACATATTTTAAAATTTTTAATGTGTGTGCGTGCTTATATGTTTGTGTGTGTGTGTGTGTGTGTGTGTGTGTGTGTGTGTGTGTGTGTGTGTGTGAGTGAGAGAGACCTATTTAGTTTTTGTTTCAAAGTTATCAAGTTTTCTTTTCACTTATTTATTTACCGACTGTTTTTATTTCTATGTTATGTTCGTGTTTCTTCTTTTGTTTTGTGTTGCGTTCCCTTAGTTTTGTTCTATATATTATTTCGTGTTCAATTTTCTGTTATTTTGTTTATGTTGTTTGTTGTTTTTTGTTTTTGTTTTGTTTACCCCCACGTCTAAGAAGAGCAAAGTCGCCATAGTTGCGGAGCTCTACGTAATAAATAAAATAAATAAAGTAAAGGAAGTATTTTAATCACGAAAAATTTCAGATTTCAGTGGAGTTAAATCAAAAACTAAAATTATATCTATCTATCTATCTGTCTATCTATCTATCTATCTATCTAGCTGTCTATCTATCTATCTATCTATCTATCTATATATCTATCTATATATATATATATATATATATATATATATATATATATATATATATATATATATATACTCAATTATAAAATTTTATTTGATTAACTCGATATTTAATCGTTTTACGTAAAAAGAAAGATCAGTTTTGTTAATGGCCTAAATCGGACCAGTGGGAGGAGGAGGGGGGGGGTTAAAAGGGGAGGATTTTCGAAAATCTCCGTTACTATACGTCGGACAGAAAAATTGTATATAACCAATCTTATTGCAAATCTTTATATATATAATTCTACTGTACGTGTGTGCCCCTGAACTCCTCCTAAACGGCTGGACCGATTTGAATGAATTTTTTTTTTATGCGTTTGGGTGACGCCCTGGATGTTTTAGATTCACAAATTAGCCTGGCAGATGGAGCAGGAGTTGGGGTCGTAAGGGAGGCCTAAAATTAAAAACAGCGATATTTCGTTTCCTATTGGTTTTTAGGCGTGACGGACTTTCCTTTACTTAACGTAGTAATAAAACATCAGGTTTTAACAAGCAGCCATGTGTAACTTACCAATGTGTGTTTTAATGTAACAGGAAATACCTAGTCTTGTGAAAATGCATGCAATTATTAGTAAGAATTTGATGTACTAGTTTGCTTGACTAAGGAGCCTGACGATACAGAACTTGAATCGGCCGTTCCACAATCAGGTAGAATCAATTAACATTATAAAATAACTTAGTGTTTTACATTTTAAAAACATACAACCAAACGCCCAGCGTTCGTTTAATTCATAAAGACAACGTAATGTTCAAGCGTTGATCCCCTTGTGTCATTCCTCTCAGTTGGTCTCCAAAATATTTCTTACATTAAATTTATATCTGTATGAATGGTTTTGAGATCCGTAGCAATTTAGTTGGTTTCTATAACTGTGCAGTATAAATGTTTATATTATAGTTATTTTAATAACTACGAAACCAACTAGGACGTTATTTGTGTACACGAGTGCAACTCTGTGTGTACACATATTCAGAACACACTAGGGAACTCCTCCAATTTTGCAGGATACCAATCTACGATGAGCGGTTCTCAGATACATACTAGATATATATATATTTTCTAGATATAGATATATTTTCCAATTTTTAACGCCCCTCTTCTTATTTTGAACCACAGTTTTTCCAATTCTCGTGCAAACTCTTCCTGAGACCCGGTCAATACTGCGATTCTTTAGCAGATATAAAAATATCTACAGTATACACCATGTACTGATCGGACATGTTGTTTGTCATAACACCAGGATTTGTCTTAATTGTAAATCCTCACTCCCGTATCCATTTCGGTCATAAATGGACATGGTCTTTAGTTTTACATGAAACGTTTAAATTTCAAGTTTGGTAACCATAACGCAAAAATTGCAGCCGCTAGAACACTTCCATACAAATCCAAATAAATATATGTATTTCCATGTAGTTTTCATTTTATACAAATGTATAAGTTTGAACATACTTCATGTTCATCATCTCCTAAGTAGGATCGATGGACGCTTGAGGAAATATTCTGAAAATCGCGTCAGGTGTACATCCTCACTAGTACATAACGTAAAGGGAATCCTAAACTAGATATAGGAAAATGAAAAAGAAAATACTGCCGTTTGATGATGATGATGAGTACCTTGAAGGGGAGAGCGGGAATGTCCTGGAAATGTGGCAGTTGAAGGCTGTGGGAACCCGAGGCTAGGGATATGATTCTCGCTAACTTGCCAACATGGAAACTATTACTATAGAACAATCACACCACCAAGGCCCACTCCAACAGGGTCATTGTCATATCTCATCCCTCCTCTTATCAGAAAGACACTTTATCATCAGTCAAGTAAATATAATATGAAAGTATCTATCAATAAAAGGAATATAGATTTTTTGAGTTAAGAAAATGAGGGTCGTAAGCACTTGAATTAATTGTATAGCTAATTGGAAGATCTATCAAACTTTTACTAGCCTATGTCATTTGAGTAAAACGGCTTCTGAGGTTTCATTTATGAAGCGATTCTCCAAAAATGTCTATCTATGTACATTGATTCTACCAACGGGTTGAGGAAAATGTAAAATACGTTATTTATTAACGTCCACTTGAACTGCTAAGGCTTAAGTGGGTCGGGTTATGTACAGGTTACCACCCTTTTCTAGCTAAGGCCGGGACTAAGGATTTTATTTAATGAGTTCGCCACTAAATAAATTCCTAAAGCCCAGGTGAGAATCTAACTCACGACTCTGGGTTTTCCAAACGAGATATAGGCCAACGCCTTAACTCATATGGCAAACTTGAGCCTCCAGATGAAAACGCCCGTCACGCAGGGGCTGCGTTAACTAAACAGATTTCCCACGTGCGCCAAGTATTTGCATTTATCTCAAAACTTAAAAGTTCAATGGGAACAATATTTGGTATTTAAGCTTCAAATAAAGTGCTGTATAACATAATAGAATATTGTTAATATGAGATGAGTAGGAGTGGGGTTTTACTGAAGACCGAAAACTAAAAAATGCAAATATCTCAGTTAATAATCAAGATACTGAAAAAATGTGCATAACAACATTTAAAGAACATTACATTTGCAATAAGATTGGTTCCATAAAATTTTCGATCCGACTCATAATAACGGAGATATTAAGAATTTTCGAAATTCTCCCCCTCCCCCTGGTTCGATTTCAGCCGTTAACGAACTTGATCTTTCTTTTTGTATAAAACGATTATATATGAAGTTTGGTAACGATAAGACAAAAATTGGGACTGCTAGTGCGGTAACAGACTATATATACATGAAGGGCCAGGGGAAAAAAAAGGTAAAAGTCACTTTTTCGTTGATTTTTAGATATTAGCGCTATCTAGGGGCTATGAAGGAGTAATATCATCTGGTAGAACAACAAGGGGGGGGGAAGATGAGAATTTACCGAAATTTGCAAGAAAAGATTCGGGGTAGGAGGGAAAATAGATGAATGTCACAAGCGCGGATGGAAGAAAGATGAATGTCAATTTAAATGCCCGGGCTACCGGTAGAGGCCAGCAGTGTTGCGGAAACCTCCTCGCAATCAGCTTATCACTTGTTGAATCGTCTATCGCTAAATTCATATTGCTTTTGTGGCTTATTGTTTTTCCTGAATTGTTGGTGTATAAAAAAATAATATTGGGTACCAGCATCATGGATAATCTGGATTCTGCAGAGAGTAGTGATGAGGTCGGGAAAGTTCCGACCAAACTGACAAAAAAGAGGAAACCGACTGGGAGAATGAATGAGGTGATGAAGAAACTAAGGCTCTCTTCGCATGAACCAGGACCTGAGTGTAAGTATTCTCGGCTTAAATGTTTTCAAACTGTATCTGAATTTGCGAGGATGAAATTGATAAAGGAGTTCAACGAAATTGACTCCTATGACGAACAAAGTTCTTTTCTTTCTGGACTCATTACTGAGCTAGCCGTGCAGAAACGAAAGAGCATGAAAGGCAGTAGTCGCCAAAAAAAGGCTTCTTACGCTTTTAGAGTGAGGATCGATGTTGATGGGACCAACAGATATTTACCTGTTTGTTTCAAGGTGTTCACGTCTATTTTTGGTATTACGCTTAAATGAGTTCAGACCATTCAACAGTCATTAACTGTGAAGGGTTGCAGTCCCAAAGATAATAGGGATAAACATGCAAATCGACCTCATAAAATCACGGATCAAACTCGTGATCTTGTGAAGGATTTCATAAATTCGTTGAAGGGACGGAAATCCCATTATTCTTTAAACGATTCAGAACGATTAAACGGACAAAATATATCTACCCGAAGATCTTAATTTGTCCAAATTGACCAAGATGTATAATGAAATTCACAAAGAGAACATCGTACATTATGACACATTCCGATCAATTTTCAACAATGAATTTAATATATCGTTCTGCTATCAGAGAAAGGATACCTGCAGCACGTGTGACGCCATCAGGTCTCAGAAATCAGCAATTGAATCAGGCACCGCAACCACTCTTCCAGACTGGCAAAAAATATTTAATCCCAAATAGTAAAAAGTCCGTCACGCAGGGGCTGCGTAAACTAAGCAGATTTCCCACGAGAAGTTTTACAATAGAGAAATCTGCCTAATAACAACTGTAGTAGTAAGAAACCTCTAAACCTAAAACATTATTTAGGGCGTAATAACCCAGTAGTTTCTAGCCCCAAAAAACAGTTAACCTAACCTCTAAACCTATTCATGAGGGACGAATAGTTATAGATACGGCCGCCAGAGCTCTCGGCGGAAAGTCCAAACATAGCCTACTGGTGACCACACGCAGAATACAAATGCAAATATCTCGGTTAATATTCAAGATACAGAATAAATGTATAGAACAATATTTATAGTAAATGTAATTTGCAATAAGTTTAGTTCTATACAATTTTTCGATCCGACGCATAATAACGGAGATATTTTGAATTTTCAAACACCCCCCTCCCTCTGGTCCGATTTCAGCCATTAACGAACTTGATCTTCCTTTTTACATAAAACGATTAAATTCCGAGTTTGGTAAAGATCAAACAAAAATTGCGACCGCTAGAACGTTAACAGACAAATATATATATATATATATATATATATATATATATATATATATAATTTTGAACGGACCTCATTTTCGTCATCTCCTGGGTAGGATCGATGGACATTTGAAGAAATTTTTCGAAACTCGCATCATGAGTACGACCTCAATAGCTGATTTCCCTTAAGGGAAATCTGCTAATACAAAAACTGGAAACTGAGCACAAACTTCACCTATCGAAAGCTGAAAAATTTTATTCAATTAAAAGGAATTTCAAAAAAATTAGTAAAAGAAATCATGCTGTTGCTGCCATTGCCATGGACTTTCAGAAGAATCTACCTACCCCCAACATAACGACCAACGACGTTTACTATAAAAGACAGCTCAACTTTTTCAGCTTCAATATCCAGGTTCTGTCTACTGGAGATGCAGCTTTTAGCAGATTTCCCTTAAGGGAAATCAGCTATTGAGGTCGTACTCATGACGCGAGTTAAGAAAAATTTCTTCAAATGTCCATGGATCCTACCCAGGAGATGACGAAAATGAGGTCCGTTCAAAATTGTATATATATATATATATATATATATATATATATAAATATATATATATATATATATGTGGTTCTTTTCGGAGTTTTGGTCAATGTTGGTGAAATGAATCTTAGTTTATCCCGATATTTCGAGAATCTTTATTTTCTCTTCCTCGAGGCAAGGAAGGTTACTATAACCCTAGTCATAGTGCAATAAGAATGAATAATAGTCTATAAATATATTTAGTCTTGGTAAGTAATAATAAGGAAAAAACACCCTTTTATAACAATGTATAACAACAATGTGCAATATTATAATGTAGTACATGTAATTTTTACAGCCCTGAGGAAGAGAAAATAAAGATTCTCGAAATATCGGCATAAACTAAGATTCATTTCACCAACATTGACCAAAACTCCGAAAAGAACAACACACCACACACACACACACACATATATATATATATATATATATATATATATATATATATATTTGTCTGTTAACGCTCTAGCGGTCGCAATTTTTGTTTGATCGTTACCAAACTCGGAATTTAATTGTTTTATGTAAAAAGGAAGATCAAGTTCGTTAATGGCTGAAATCGGACCAGTGGGAGGGGGGTTTAGAGGTGGGGATTTTCGGAAAATTCGAAATATCTCCGTTATTATGCGTCGGATCGAAAAATTCTATAGAACCAATCTTATTGCAAATTAAATTTACTATAAATACTGTTGTATACATTTATTCTGTATCTTGAATATTAACCGAGATATTTGCATTTGTATTCTGCATTGGTCGGCAGGAGTGAGCTGTTTGGTACTTTCCGAAGAGATCTCTGGCGGCCGTTTTCGTAACTATTCGTCCTTCGTGTATAAGTTTAGTGATCCCTTACTACTCACTACACTTGTTATTGGGGAAATTTCTCTATTGTAAAACTTCACGTGGGAAATCTGCTTAGTTTACGCAGCCCCTGCGTGACGGACTTTTTACACGTACGATGAGACTGTTACTCGTAAAGGATACGAAGACGTTTGCTCCATGATCGATAATTACGTGACCAATTATTTTTTGTCAGAAGAAGATCGTAATCTCGTCATATTTTGCGATTCCTGTGCTGGGCAGAATAAAAATTATACCATAATTCGTTACCTTCATCGTTTAGTGACTGAGAAGCATCGTTTCGACAGTGTTGAAGTATATTTTCCCATTCGAGGGCATTCATACCTCGAATGTGATAAAACATGAGTTCCATCAACCAGCAGACATACGTTGAGTTGCCGATGAATGGAGGGGTGTTATAAGAAATAGCAGAGAGAGGCCGTCGCCCTTTGCTCTGATCAACTGCCAGCAAGAACTTTTCAAGACATGGACAGAATTCTTGAATCCTAGGTACTTAAAAAATTGTCCCTTTCCCACTAGGCCCGTGCGTTGTTTAAAGGTCATGAATGAACATCCTTCAAAAAAGTTTCACCGAAACACTTTTTCTGGTTGTTATATGAACGCTGAAATCCTTTGGAACCACCAAAAAGTGGGAAAAACGCAAGAAAACGTCCTGCTCCACGTAGACCTTTAACTAACCCATATGATGGACCATTGGCGATTTCTCAACCAAAGTTCAACGACTTGCAACAACTAAAAATATTTTTGGTTAACCCTTTGCGAAGGCGTTCTTTGAGAATTTGCCCACCATAAATTCAGCAGCTGTTCACGATGACAGCGATGATGTATACCTGGAGTACCCAGATGAATAAATTTTCATAAAATTTTTTGTTCATTGTCAGTAAAATTTAAGTTGTTCATTAAATTCATTAAGTTTTTTTGTTCACCTTCATCATTTCACCTAGGAGCTACATGGAACTGCATATATTGATTACTAACATCTATTAGGAATTGATACACTAAAAAAAAAAGGTATGATTATATTACAAAAGGAGTTAATAGAAATCAAACTTTGTTTTTCATTTTTCTTGAAATCACTTTTTGGTCACTTTCATCTTTTTTACCCCTGGCCCTTCATATATATAAATCCTTTTGGAAATTTAATGTTTTATAGTTTTCCCTCTAATTCGAATATTAATGCAGATATTTTTCATTAATTTTCAGGCTTCAGTAAACCGCACTACTCATCTACACATTAGCAATAAATCCATGTATCACCAAACATTTTATTCAAAAATTAAATCTAAAATGTTATTTTCACAGACATTTGCAATTTGAAACATTCCCAAATTTTTACTTTTGACTTCCGATTGTCAAATGCTGTTACCTGGGAATGCATCAGTAAAGCTGTGATTTTTTTTGTTGTATATGAATTAAGGGAACGTATGTTGTAAATATATTCTATTCTATACTTTACTACTACAGAGAGGAAAGGGGGGTTTACTTGGAAGTCAAGTACTTTGAAGTAAGCATTACAAAGCTCAGCATGGGGGCTGATAGAATCTTGGATATAAATGAGCCAGTTTCAACTTTAGGGAAGTGACCTTCATTTGCTCCCCATGCGTCCTGTACTCCAGCTGATGTAAGGCTAACAAAACAGATTCCAACTTGCTGACCTCAATAGAGTAAATTACCTCACAGATGAAGAAAATCTTAACAAGGGATATACAGTCTGTCAAAATCGTAATATTGAAATGCCACTTAATGTAGGGAACTATGCTTTGGACAAGTCCCTTAATGTAGAGGAAGTTTCGTCCAAGCGGTATCGTGATACAAAGAAAAAAAAATGGTTTTTGTTTTTTTACATGTAACTATGCAGATGGAAAAATGTATTTCTTTTACAAATAACTACTACGTAATTACTTTTAAATAAATCCATGCTAAGACCGTTTATTTAGATTCATTCAAGAATACTTCTGCTTATTTTGTTTCAAATACTTATTTTATTTATTTTTTAAATTAGAGAATCCATTTCTTTCCCCGTAGACATGTATCAAAAATAATTTTGTTGACTACAACTTTTATGTTCCAGAATTTTTCGGTTAAAATGGGCGGTTTCTGAAATAAACATTTGTGCATTTTAGGGCTAAAGGATGCGTCAAATCGGATTCACCAATATAAGGTCGTTTTAGAATTGGGTTTTCTACATGAATCCACTATAAAAAGTAGGCCATTCCAAAGTTATGGTCGCTGGAGAAGGTTACAAGGTTGAATATGAACTGAAAAAATGAGATAATTCTCCATGTTTTATGTCAACGTTGGTCATTGCCATCTTTTAATTAACAGAGCTACCCTATCACTATTTTGGACCTCAACATATGGCAGAATCATAAACACACAAAAATTGATCTGTGTAATCCATGTATCTGCTCTTTAATACATCATGATATGGTGATACATCCATGATTATCAGGGATCAAGGGCAATAACTTGAATCTAATTTCTATAATTTGAGGCTAAAACAATTTCAATAACATACACAGCTCCCATGGCATTAATGAACATATAGTCAATCTGTTTTTTATATTATTTTGTTAGATAGCCTTTCTGCAAGAATAGTCCACGCATATTTATAGATGTCCTTATGCAGGATGATACTAATGGCCAGATTTTTAGTTTAGTAGTGACCAGATTTAGGCTCCTTTAATTTAGCAATGGATATTTTCAACATTTGGCAGAACACTACTAACTTACTACTTTACTAATTTGGATTGTTATTCTTGCAGTAACTTTTAACTAATAAAAAACCCAATAAAGTCATATATATTTAAATGATGTATAAACACCACATCCATTCTTTTGAATTTTTATTTTCAGTCCCACTCATTTAATTAAAATGATCCCGACAGAGATGGAACTCTTGTACTATAATAAACATACAATATTCCTTGAGGGGTGCTGTACAAATTTGATTAACAAATCAACTTTTTTTTTAGGCAGTATGTGGTGTGGGAATGGTTTACAAAGTTCTGACGACTTGGGAAGCAAAGCGAGTAACACTATCACTCCAGAAAGAATCAAGAGATTGGACAACCCAGGACAGGTGGAGAGGATTTGCCAACCCAAGATCCTATGCTTCCATCTTTATTGATCTAGCTTTTGGCACATTCTTCATTGTCACTCTTTGTCTTTTCATTGGACATATTTCAGGAGACCCAAGGACTGTTGCCGTAAGTAAAATTTTGTTAAACCTTATTTTTTCATTAGCATTCCTTAATTAGGTTTTAGGGAATTTATACTTTTAAAAAACATGAATCATTTTTTGTAAGTAAAAAAAAATTGCTTATTAATTAGAATAGAATATTTATCTGTAATAGAAACATCCCTTTCTAACCATATAACATAAGGTAAAAATAACGTGTGGATACCTACATTTCATCTTGTGTCCTTGATTAATTATACAACAATAAAACATGAAACATATAGCTTTTAAATGATGATCTATTTTTTTATTGTAGTTATTTTAATTAATTTATTTATTTTCTCTTCATGCAACTAAAGCATATGTAGTCTCCATTAAAACCAGAGAAGGGGAAAACTGTAAATTCTTAAATATCTGGGTTGTTATATCTTGGCTCAAATAGTTTTATATAATCATTATTCTTGGTAAAAAAAATGTATAGTTACAATTCTTGTTTTATACGTTTTTCTCTGGACCTCAGGTTAGCATGTGAGTTAAGGGGTTGGTCTTAATAAAATTGGTAAACCTACAGTTACTGGTTTGGTTCCAGTGGGCAATAGACATTTTTTTTTTATTGAGGAACTTACTAAATAAAACCCTGAGTGCTAATTCCCGGCTAGAAAAGGGTGGTAACCTGCAGGTAACCCTCCCTAATTAGCCATAGTAGCACTATGTGGTCGTAAAATAACATAACATTTTCCTCTAACTAGAAAATTAACTGAAATATTTGTATTATTTCATTTTCAGACTTGAGTAAACCTCCATTCCTGTGATTTTCAATTTTTTTATTTACTTATTAACGCCCACCTTGGTATTAAGGCTAATTGGGATGGGTTATCTAGAGGTTACCACCCTTTTATAGCCAGGCTGGGATTAAGGATTTTATTCAATTCCTATTTGCCTAGGCATGAATCGAACTCGCCATTCTAGGTTTACCATGAGAGATTCAGATTTTCAATTACTTAATATTTACTGTCCCATATCCAGCGTATGTTTCAATTCTTATTAGATTGTCCAAATGACATTGTTTGTTTCAATTCATAAAATACTAGTTAATGTACTTCATGTGGGTTCAACTTGAAACAGTCTTTATATGAAAAATTAAGATTTGTGCTAAATTGTTTATGCAGTTTCTTCTACAACTTTTTTAACAGGTTTCCCTTAAGGGATATCAGCTATTGAAGGTTTACTTATGATGAGATTATTAAAAAATGTGTTCAAATGCCCCACAATCCATATATATAATATATATGTGTGTGTGTGTGTGTGTGGGAAAAGAGAATAGTTGATGAGATGAGATAACTAACATGTAATTTTAGGATGTGGGAAATCTGCTTATTTCATGGAATCCCTGCGTGACATACTTTTTTCCTTGGTACCTTCCTCTTTCAAGTGTTCCGAATCAGAATCCTTCCTATAACATCTAGCTCCCTCACTTATACTAGTTTCTAACATCATTCTAATCAGTTCTTTCCTTTAGACTGCTCATCGTCTTTCGAAAAACTGCTTGTTTTTTGTGCACTGGGCACATCCTAGTGGAATCCCCACCTTCCTGTTGGTCTCACAAGTTGACCTTTAAACCCTAAATGGGACAAAATTCATAATTTATCAAATATATAAACTATTATGATTTATTAGATATGTTTTTACCTTTTGTTATTCGAAAGAGACACTCCATAGAATAAAGATTTCTTTTCATTCATTCGCCTTATTCAGGGTGCATTAATAATTGCAGTCATCTTTCTTTTTTTCAGGAGAAACTACTAATGGTGACAGGCTTTATCATGATGGTAATTGTTGGTGGGATACTCATAACGTCAGTTGATGTTGTGCCGGAGAGGCTCTATGACAATGCTATTATTTTAGGGGTTCTAGCTTTTGTAGCTGGAGTTCTTTTTCTCGCAGATGCAGGGACCAAATGTCAAACGAAGAAAAAAGAAAAACAAAAGCCTATTGTTAAGCAGAAAAGAGAGATAGAAATTGTTCCAAAAGTAGAAGAAAAGAAAGAAGAGCCAGTAGTAGTAGAACAAAAAGAAGAGGAGAAGAAAGAAGAGACAGTGCAGAAAACGAATGGAATAAAGAGTGTAGAAATAAGGATAAAAGATCCCCCAAAAAACTGGCCTCTTTTTGGGCAAAGATCGAAAACGATAGCTGAAATTGAAAACCTTTCTGAGGCAGAGAGGGTAGACAGAATGCTCCAAGATGTACCAGACATAGAGCAGGAGCCTGTGCTTCTGCAGAACAGGAGGCAGACTGCAACGGTCAGTAGTTCCCCAATAAGGCACACATCTTCCTTTTATATCGGTGGGCCCTTCTCCTGGAGAAGGCTCAACGATCAAGGAAAACAATGAAATACAAGACTGCATAAAGTGCAAAAGTATATTTTGAGGACTTTGAAATAGCCATGAGTAAAAGGTTCTGTTAATGTATAGAGGAATGATTTTGTTTAGTTAGACATTAAAACCAAACAAAAGAGCATTGACTGAATTAAAAATGGAATAAGTTACTGAAACAAATGAGTATAAAGTAATTGTAAATAAAAAAGAAAAAAAAAACAGTACCTACTGAATTACGAGCAATAATCAAGCTTTAAGACTTCTGAGTAAGTTAATGAATCAAATCCAGAATCTTCTTCAAATAGTAACAATACAATTATATTCTTTTGTGTTTTTTTGTTTACTAGTTTTTCCCTTCCTACCTTTAAGAAGAGCTATGTTACCATAGCTGCTGAGCTCTATATAATAATAAATAAATAACTTAACAATTTGAATAGAGCCTCCTAAAATGAAATGCAGAGAGAGATACTGAGCATTTCTCTTATGGAGAGTTCCTACAACTTCAGTAAAATGTCTTTCATAGGACTAATTTCATAAAGCAAGTTGCAAATTTTATTGGATCTAGAGATAGAGGAGAAAGAAGTATTATATTTTCTTAATGATTATTTTATGCATGTATTCTTCAGAGATAATCAACTTCTGAATTTGTACACAAAAAGATATCATTTTGTTTCTAAAATGTGACTTGTGTTTTTATTACTAATAATTTTAATTGCTAAAATTCAATTTAATGAATGTAATAAGAGTACTAGATATTACCAAAAAGTACAAATAAATATTGTATGTACATAATTTCGTCACAAGTCCATTAATTAATCATTATGTATCCAACTTCCTATTCCAATTAAAAGACAAAACGTTGTGCAACAAATGTAAAGAATTTTGACACTTATAATGTATTTTTATGATTAAAGCAAAATAATTATTTCATGTTTTTATTTACCTTCTTCTGAATTTAACTACTTTGTATACCAAAAAGGCATAGGAGTACGTCAAAAATATTTTCTTGAATTTAAAAATGTTCAAGAATTACGCTTTTTTGCATAAGTCTTATATAGAAGACTAAACACGTGTGAGCTCTTGAATAAACATTTGGGTTCACAGAGCTATATTTAACAATAGGTACTGTTTTCAATTTTCAAAATCCTGATCAGCTCATAGGTGTTTTAGCAAATTTCCCTTAAGGGAAATCAGCTATTGAGGTCATACTCATGATGCAATTTTCAAAATTCAAATGTCCATCGATCCTACCTAGTGGATGACGAAACTGTGTGTGTGTATATATATATATATATATATATATATATATATATATATATATATATATATATACTAGCTCAGATACCCGGCTTCGCTCGGGAATTCATTTGAGGCTGAATGATGATGGTATTTTTTTGGCAAGGCTTTACTTTGCACAATATTTTGACGTTTACCTGTCCCAGTGTTTAGTTTAAATACCCGTCGTTTCTGTGGATTTGTCATTAATAAAATTATTTTTTTATGTAAGACTTCACTGTTCTCCATATTGTCATATTTCCCGTTTCCTGTGCATTATGCATAGATTTGAATTATTAAGCACAAAATATTAACATACATTTGAATTAATTTTTCCCGGTGAGGTACCTTGTAGTTCCAAAGAATTGTTGAGCAAATTTCTCTAAATAATAAAATAATTAACTTTGTTATGTGCATATTTGCCGAAACCCCAATAGGAAACGAAATATCACTATTTTTAATTTCAGGCCTCCCTTATAACCCCCACTCCTGCACGTCCCTAGAAATGTTAGTATGGCTTATTATAAGGAAGATGTTAGTGCTAATTCACATACCAAGTTTGGTTTAGTTCGGTTGTGTCTTTTGTGCCAAATAAAATTGTTGACTTCTGCTATCACTTTTTGGCGTATAACGCCTTTATAATTAGGTATACGACAAAAGTGTATATGACAAAAGTTTCTCTAAATAACAAAATAAACAACTTTTGTTATGTGCATATTTGCCGAAACCCCAATAGGAAACGAAATATCACTATTTTTAATTTCAGGCCTCCCTTATAACCCCCACTCCTGCACGTCCCTAGAAATGTTAGTATGGCTTATTATAAGGAAGACGTTAGGACTAATTCACATACCGAGTTTGGTTTAGTTCGGTTGAGTCTTTTGAGCCAAATAAAATTGTTGACTTCTGCTATCACTTTTTGGCGAATAACGCCTTTATAATTAGGTATACGACAAAAGTGTATATGACAAAAGTTTCTCTAAATAACAAAATAAACAACTTTTGTTATGTGCATATTTGCCGAAACCCCAATAGGAAACGAAATATCACTATTTTTAATTTCAGGCCTCCCTTATAACCCCCACTCCTGTTCGTCTCAGAGAATATTAACATAGCCTAAAGTCTAAGTTGGGTTAGTAGTAATATACATACCAAGTTTCATAAAATTCGGTTCAGCCGTTTATGCGTGAAAAGGTAACAAACAAACAAACATACACGAAAGAAACAAAATGCAGATATGGTGTCTATGACATGTGAAACAAAAAGTTATCGTGAAATTTCGCGAAAAAAATCAATGTACAGACAGAGGTTACAATTATATATATATATATATATATATATATATATATATATATATATTTGTCTGTTACCGCAATTTTTCTTTGATTGTTACCAAACTTGATATTTAGTCGTTTTATGCAAAAAGAAAGATCAAGTTTGTTAATGGCTGAAATCGAACCTGGGGGAGGGGGGGGGGTTAGAGGGGGAGAATTTTGAAAATTCGAAATATCTCCATTACTAAAAGTCGGATCGAAATTGTATAGAATGAGTCTTATTGCAAATTAAATGTACTATAAATATTGTTATATACATTTATTCCCTATCTTGAATATTAACCGTGATATTTGCATTTTCCAGCCTTCAGTAAACCCCCACTTTTACTTGTGTTATGTAAACAATACTCTGTTATATAATAAACCACATTATTCGAAGCTTAAATACCAAATATTGTTTACTAGAGACCTTTATTATATGAGAAACATGCAAATATGGTCTTGTGACCCCACCCCCCTCCCTCTTAAATTCTTGGAATACTTAAATTTGATTGATTGAGATCAAATTTATTGGATTCACTATAAATTACAGTACTAGATATAGTACATAGTTTTCAATAAAATTAATATGTTATATTCTGATATGTTTCAGTTATTGTTTTTCTTTTCGGTGTCGGAAAGAAAAGCAATAACTGAAAGCTATTGGCAGACCTGTTTGTTTACATTTGAGATGCTTTCCGCTGGTAGGGAAAAGATTTCTTATTACTGTTTGTATTTATTCACCTAATATTCACGGTGGTGTTGTGTTAGAAGTATGTAGGTTTATCTATTATGAAAATTCACATGGGAAATCTGCTTAGTTTATGCAGCCCCTGCATGACGGACTTTTCTATATTTCTATTTTTTTTCTTTGTTTGAAGTCATAAGGTTGCTATCATTGCTCCATGTAACTGTTATTATGTAGTCCATTAGTACAGCTTTATTTCAGTGAAGGCTTATTTCTAGTGTGCAATTTATTTTCCTAGATAGAGGTGGCACATGACAATAATATGGAATTTGATCATTTTAGCACATTTCCCTTAAGAGAAGTTCAACTCATGTCGTACTACTGCAGTTGTACTCAAGACATAATTTTTGAAAAACTCCAATCCTATCTAGAAGATAACAAAAATGAGCCTGTTCAAAACTATATAGACTTGTCTGTCAATATTATCACATCATTCCTAGTGTAAGAGGTTACTAAAAATGAGCATCTGCCATAGTCAATTGACTCAATTGTTTTCATACACCTCCTGCAAAAACATCAGTGATATCAGTATCCTGAAATATATGCTTTCAATAGTTTAAAGTTGTTATAAACCCTGGGCAGCAAGTATAGAGCTAACATTTTCTACAGTTGAACTATCAAAAATCAACCATGACTAGAAAATTATGGTTAACGCTATAGTGATGTTTGCTAGCCTGCATTTTATCTCATCAGGATTATAGGATTTTTATATTATTACCATGCAAAGTTGCAGTTAGGAAATAGGCTATTAACATAAGTCATATGTTAAGATCTATAGACAAACTCACCTATTAGACAAATGGCTTAAATTGATTCAGATCACAATTCTGAAGAACTTTCTAGGCACTATATATCTGTATAACTTAGTTAGGCGTTATCCATAATAAGTAATTAGAGAATGTCTCTTTAAAATTTGAATTGGGCTAGATTTTAAATTCATGAAAGCTTTTATTAATATTGTTAAAACAAAATAATGATGTTCTATTGTCAATTATGATATTTTAAAATTATAACTCGAAGTTGGGAATCAAAGTCTCATGAGCCTTTTGATTAACTTAAAATAACAGCAATGTTTACTCTTAAATAATGAATAATATTGAAACTAGGTACTGAGCTAATTCGAAATGAGCCATTTGGCTCGGCCGATACAGATAGCTAGATAGAACATACGTAAAAAAAATAAATATATTGTTAATTAGCTCTTTTATTACAAATAAACATAATACTGTACTTTTTATAAATCATTTATACACATGAAATATACATTGGTAATACTCTTTACAACAACCACAATACTTATACTTATTACATAAATATATATATATATATATATAAACATCAAAATTGTTCAAAGCCAAGTTCATCAATAGACACACATTTCTTACACTCATTATGTACAAGACAGTTCCTAAAAATGACAATACATAATAATATATATTCAATAATGAGAAATCAGGTATAAATAAAAATATATTTTAAGTACTAACAAATCAGATCGATAAATACAGTCCCTAAATTCATCTATCTACGAGCGATTATGGAATTTGTTCAACTAAACAGATTAGAATATTTCTCAAAAATTTGAATAGAGGATCATTTTCAAATATAATTAACCTTTTAATAAATTGGCACAATTGTTCTATTGTCACAATTACAGAAATAAATGTTTAAAATGGAGCTTAACATAAATTAAAAAAAAAACCACAACACATTAATATAACATAAATATTATCGGTCAAAGAGTATTAAGTTCAACCTAAATCTAAAGAATATTTAATAACAACAACAACAATAATAAACATTTAAAAATTGAAACACATAAAAAATTATAAAAATAATTATTCTTTCAATTACAACACACCAAGGATATACACAACAATAAAAAAAAATAAAAGAGTATTTTAATGGAATGCTTCATGTATTCTTAATCTAGAGGTAGCTAAAGCATTTAATAAATCAAATCAGGCAGGTATTTCCAAAACTTTGATAAGTATACATTATTTGGTGATTAATAATATCACAGCACAATAGGGTCTTTCATGGTAAGGAACTACATGATTGCATTTATTTTATTATAACATTAAGGAATGAGGAGAAAAAAAACTTAAATTTTTAAACAATAAAATACATTTAATTGTTCAAGAAAGAAGTGTATAATGTGAAATTAAATGGCACTAAAAGCAAGCTCATTCCAAGGAATTTTAAATGCCAGTTAAGGAAATCCTGCTTTACAAAACAATAAATTGCTTGGCAAAGTTAATGTTAAGTACTTACAAACTATTATACTGAATTAATAACCTTTAAATATACTAGCTTTCAGAAGAAAATAAAAAAAAAAAAATGCACTAAGAATCATTGCTAAGTAAAGATACATAAATACTTTAAAATTTGTCAATAATTTTGACAAATAAAAAACTTTGAGCACCAGTTGAGAATTATTTTTTTATTGTACTAATCAGTTATAAAATTATTTGAAAATGATAATTTTGTGTTCATATTCCTAGCACCCCATTAATAAAAAGTGAAAAATGAAAGATTATAAGAAAGAGATAGTTAAAAAACATTCTCCTACAATGTCAAAAAACATTGTTTAATAATAAATGTGTATTTTAAAAAAAATAATTAATTAATGAATATCTATAATTCAGTTGCCAATGAAAACTCTAACAAAAAGAAAGAGAAAGAGGGAAAAAAATCATGCACAGGTATAAAAGCTAGTATATCTAAAAGTCTGTATCACTGTCGGTAAAAATTAAAAACGTATATTATGATTTAGTACTAATATCAGGGAAAACCCTGAGAAGTTTCGACAATTTGATTTATATAAGTTTTGTTTTTGAAAGACAATGGCAAGTTAACATTCATTAATTTGGCCTCATAATTCCACTAATTTGAAAACTAAATTTGAACGATGTTAAAAATAAATAATTATTCATGAATTATTGCACATTAATATAGATTATAAGGTAAATGAAAAGCTTGAAAAGTTAACATTTCATTTTATAAATGTGGGCAAACATTAATATATATATTTAAAAAAAATAAAATAAAATTAGCCCAAGCTTTTAATTAATTATTATGAAAAGGAGGAAGAGATATGACGAACTAAAAATAGTTTATGAATGACAGATTCAGGATGGGTTCCCTAAGGAATAAGGTATCTTAATTAAAATTAATAAATGACCAACACAATAAATGCATTTTGGACAAAATGTGCATGTGTCAAGATTCACAAACAAGTATCAAATCTTAAAGGAAATATATACTCCTATTGATTTCACTTGTTTGAACACTAATTAATTATTTGTTCGTAAAATTGAAATGAAGATATAATACTAATTCTAAAAACTGGATTAGTAAAATAAAAGATTTTGAGGAGATCAACTAATCGTTTCAAGCCATACTAACTAAGGACATCCAATTAATTATTTATATTACCCAGTTTAAGTGAAATTAGGATTCAATACGCAAAAAAAATCTAAACAAAAATTAATAATATGTCACGAATATTTGCATCTAAAAGTCTGAAAAGATTCTTAACAATAAAATAATGGAAGACAATGTATATTAAACTCTCCTGTTTAGGTTGTATCAAATATATAAACAGGAATTTCAGTTTATCAAAACAAAAAAAATAATATATAAGAAAAGAATTATCACCACCAACACTTGAAAAGTTTCAATTTAAGACTAACCCAATTGATGTGAAAATATATAATTTTTTTTTTTGTTTAGATACTAAAGGACTAAATCAAAACAATTTTAAAGTTCACTTTTACACAAACGGTACTGATGAATTGTGAAAAACATGCCGAAAGAATTGATGGACACAAAAGTGTTGAACAATAATCTACATATTATTTACGAAGTTATTCGAGAGTCAATTTGGAGCCACTGGAACAAATGAAACTCACCTTCTCAACCAGGAAAATGAAAACTTAATTTAATTATTAACTAAATATTTTGGACACAAATAGACAAATATTTGAATTGTTTGTAAAAACAATTATCTTCTATATCAAGAAAAATTATTGGAAGACCATTTCTCATAAATATAAGAGGAAGAAGTTGCAAAATTTGAGCCAGAACAATATTTACAAATATATGTTTGCCAATCACAGAGGAATAGAAATAAATTAAAAAATCTATACTCCAACTATTTTTGTATAGTTCATTAAATGAAAGAAAACTGATACTTAACTGATTTAAATACCTATACACCTACACTATATTAACATTGTTCAATTTAAAATACGCCTAACAATATTTTTAAATTGTTGTAAGGGATTTCAGATCCATATACTCAATTCAAATAAACTATAAATAAAGATTTACAACCAGGTACATCATAGCCAAAATAAACCAAGCTATTGAGAAAGTTTGCTAAAACATGCTGTTAGCCTTACAACTGTAAAAAAAGTGGGTTTGAGAGGAACCATTCACACTATAAATTGGGCGGCATCATTGGTATAGTACAAGGAGAATTCCTTAACATACAAAAAATTGGTGAATTTATCAATAATATATATGTACAAATGCATGCCATTGGAAAATATTGATTTACAGGAATATGTGCACAATGTCCTGTAAAAGAAAAATTAGTATTCCAAAAGAACTTAATGAAATATTAAAGCAAAGAGTAATAATATCTTTGGCTAATTTTAATAAGTACTTCAAGAAAAAAATAATCACTAGATCACTAAAAATAAATTACATTTTAAATAAGTTCCAAATAATTTACATATGAACTTTATGGATTAATTAAAACTGAAAATGTAACAAAGCTAAAATTTATAAAGCTCAGTACTTTTTATATGAAAAAAAAATGTAAAAGGTAACTTCAATGGAAAAAACAAAAAAAAGATAATAAAATTCTTTAAAAAATATCTATCCCAATTAATAAGTGGTTTACAGAATAGATGTCCATGCAAACTCAATTTCATGTTGTATGCACTTACATTTTAACAGAGATTAATTTATGATTAAATAATGAAAATATGTGGCTAATAATTATTTATTCCAGTCAGGCAAAAGGAATCAATGAAATATTATACAGTCTATTTTGTATTTTGATTTCTTGCAATTATTCAATGCTTTCGTGATTTTTTTTAGAAAACTTTACCTTACAGTAGAGTGTACTAGAATAAAAAAAGGTAAACTATGGTTGTGAAAGTCATAACAACAGAGAGGGGGCTATATGATGGCAATATATCCTCCCCCAAAAACCACCATGTCCCAGGTCTTATTTTCGTGGGCTGTAGTGATGAATAATTAGTGCTTAAGTGGAATATTAATCCGCCAATGGGGGGGGGATGATTAAGATGAAATTTATATCCAAATAATAGAGGTAAGCATATGATGGAGAGAGGAAGAGAGTTCTGGTGATCATCAAGAAAAACTTTTCTGGGGAGGAATAGTAGAAAATATCCATAAATACGAAGAACAGATTAGAAACCAAAAGAGCATTAAAACTGATGCATGCATCAAGAAGTAAAAAAAAAAGATTCTAATAATAATAAAAAAATATCCAGATTTACTCAAGTTCAAAAGGAAATATATATATGTGTGTGTGTGTGTGTGTGTGTGTGTGTGTGTGTGTGTATATATATATATATATATATATATATATATATAAAAGAAACAAGAGCAATTAAAAATCAATTTAAATTTAATAATTGTCAATTTGTATATGATTTGGTCAAAAATAATATCTGACAATATTTGATAGGGTAAGTGCATACAGAAGCATGGTAAAGTGATGTAAAATTTCGTTTGAGATTATTTGCATGGAACCAAAGTATTCTATTCAATATTGGCAGTGGTAATTTAAAGTTTCAGCATAAAATTCATATATATTTTGAGGGAATATATGATGTAATACAATTCACATACTTTTAAATTGCACGTTGTAATGTAGCTGTTAATCAGCCATTGGTACATCTGAATCAAAGAACATAACTACCTTAGAACTTAATTGTCTATACCATAAAAGATTATGGAATATTAATTAATCACTTATTATTTTTAATAAGTCTAGGTGGAATGTGGAAATGATAGGAAAAATATAAAGTGAACAACAAAAATCATGTATGAACACTTCTCCTCCTAAGGAATGGTCTGTTATTTGTAGGGTAAACCCTTGCAAGGAGAATGAGCGAAGAGGCTATGGCAAGTTGAACTGGGGCAGACCTGCCACCTGGAAGACGGACAAAGACAGTGCCGACAGCTGCAAGGCCATCATCTGTAGGCTCGACAGCGATAGGCCTAGGCTGTCCTCCATTTCCCAGGAGAAGGGTGACTCTAGCAAAAGGCCTCTTCGCCATGTGAAGCATTTCCACCACGTGCCGCCTCCTTGCACGTCGCATGTCAGCTGCTTGCTTTGCTTTCCATGCTACGACACAGACTGCGAGAAACAAGAAGAAACACGAAAAGAATACGGAGAAAAACACAAACAGATCGATGTGGAGTTGATCTTGTCTGAAGAATATTGTGCCATATGCGGGGTGGGTCGTGGCTTTTAATGCAATGAAGAATCTTGTTGAACCTAGATCATGGATGTCCTGAGGTAATGTTATAACGAGCCTGTCAGTCAGGTTGCGCACTATCAGAACTGATGAATTTCTAGTTAATGTAATATATGATGCCAATCCCTCAGCAAATTTTTCTACAACTGAATCAACTCTTCCAACATTTAATGGAGAAAAAGGTGAACTGATATTCATACCTGCTTCAAAGTCGATAGGATGTTCAGCATTACTTCTGTACCTAAAAAGGAAAATTAAAAACACATTAAAACTGTGAGTGAATGGAGGAAATTTAAATAAAAATCAAATGGAAATATAAGGTATAATATTTATTACACTGGAGGAAGTTAGTTAATGATGGAATGCCAATATTGAGATCAGTATTTTATAAATAAAGAATCACAGGAAGGAATATATTTGTTCTCCATTTTAAACTAAAAGATGTAAAAGAATACATTGATAACCCCTAAGTTAAGTGAACAGCAGAAGCAATATTAAACGCAACAAAATTATAATTTTAAGGTGCATCAGGAACTCCTCAAAGGAACACTAGTATTAATTAATTTTGTGGAGCAGATTAAAGTTGTCATGAAAAGAGCAACCGCTATATTTACAGAAGAGTATACATTTAAATACGGAGTTTATTTTAAACATAAAATATCAACATATAAAATAATAGCAAGTAAAAAATTAAATAATTTTTCAGGTTACTGTTCAGAGCAGGGTAAGTTTCATTATAAATTTCAAAAGTTCACCTGACAATGCATCTTTTTCGGACGAGGAAAACGTATTATTTTTAAAAAAGGTTTTATTGTCCAGCTAAGGAAATGATGGCTTTTCATCTATAGGACTGTTAAGGACGTTATAAAGGGAGTAGACTTAAATTTAGATAAATTATTATTAAGAATTTCAGAAATATATTAAACTAGATCTCATCAATTTTTGACTAAAGACGGAATTTCATAGGCAATTTATTTAGTGAGGACAATTATCTAGGGGTGCCTATTCAGGCTCTAAGCTGCTCAGAAAAAATTAAATATTTGGTTCAACAATCCTTGAAGGCCCAAGGCCAGTAACAGGGCATAAAATTATTGAGGCCTAACAACCCTTACCACTTCTTAAGAATACTTCATAAATCCACAAAGTAAAAAGTGTGAAACTAATATTATGACCAATAGTGTACATGGGTCTGCTAAAATATTGTTAAAAATCTAACCTTCTGAGTTAAAAGGCTAGAGGGAGAAGTGATTATTATAGCTTTACATGACAATTTAGCTAATAATACAGGCATTTTGAGTTCCTAACTACCTAGAATTAAATAATTATTTGATTAGTACAGTTAATGATTCTAAAACTGTATCCTCAGATATTGAGAAAAGGAAACCATCTCATCCCTAGTTGTAAATAAATGAAAGGGTTAAACACATTATGAAACAACGCATTTAACAATACAGTATATAAACAAGAAACAAACAACTAGTGTTTTATAAATTTATAACAATTTTTTAATCCTAAAATTTTTGTTATTATGCTATTGGAAATAAGCAAATGATTCTAGGTTTACCAAGAGCGCAAAAGGACACCTTAAGGTCCTAAAATTCTAAAAATATTTTCATTCATCAGGCCTAATTTCCTCTCTATTCTTTATTTATTTTTCGCTTTATTCCATTCTCAGTGACAAAATGTTTAAATAAAAAAAAATGTTTATCAAGAGAGGTGGGCATGGCATAGCTAGTTGTATACTTAACAAGGATAATGGGCCCAAAATTTGGTGATCTAAGTTGAATTCAGAAAATGGGACAATATTTGTTATTCAGCTGTGGAATAAACAGACTTTGCTGCAGGACAAAATCATATAAAGAACAGCACCAAACTTTCCTAGAACCACAAACATGATAGCTAAGGGACTTAATGACCACATGTCTCCTCACTACTGAATGTGATGAGCTTAAGTCTGTCTAGGGCAATTGTGCCAAAGTACTTAGCATTGGGCTTTCTAAATGTATGTATAAGTATATTTAAGCAAGAGGGTCACAATTTTTGTTTGACCATTACCAAACTCAAGAAAGAAGTTTGGGAAAGGTGAAAATTCAAAAATCTACGTTATTATGAAAAACATTAAAAAATACACTCAGTGAATGGGGAGGGGTTAGAGGGAAGGAAAATAAAAAATAAATTTGTAATATCTTAATTATAAATAGGGGTAGGGAAATAGTATATAACAAATCTAGTAGCATACATTGTTTCCTATATTGTTTTACTAATTTGTTATGAATCTCAAATATCAAACTAAATATTTGAATTTTTTAGTATTCAGTATCCACTATACATAAGTATGAACACTGAGTCAGTAACACTCCCTACTCCTCCTTCTACTCATCTGATTTTCACTTATGCGAGTCACTAATCTTCTCCCATCCAGCTTGTACATAGGCTTCTCATATGTTGAATTAGTGTCATATACCAGCTCATAGAAAATCTGCCTATTTTATATAGCCCTTACAAGCTTTAAGGAAAAATAAGGTGCTACAACAGGGGGATTAATAAAAGAGCAAACTAAGAAGTTTGTGTGTTTGATATATACCATATCACTGAAAGTGCAGCAGGTCATCATAGAGGTTATTAGTTCAGCTTTAATATTAACAACCAAAAGAAAATTGAAGACTGTAATTCACCTGTACAGAGTAGAGGGTAATTACATAAAAAGGACTACAACATTTTCCATACCTTGGATCAAGTTTAATTGTGTGTGCCCCAGACGTGTTGTTAGTTTCTACTACAAATGTATCATCTTTAGGGCTCACATACATATCAAGTGCTCCTTGTGTTATGTCTAATGTGATTCTTATATCAACATTCATAAATCTCGGTTGAACTACAAAGAAAACCTGTTAAAAAAAAAAAAAAAAGAAAGAAATAGAATACAACTCAGAGAAAAATAGTTTATAGATTAATATATATGAATTAAAGGTGGAGAAAATTATGTTCCATGAACTACTACAAGATGTCTTTCTCTGAACATTTAATTAATAGAATTGAATTAAATCTGTTGATTTAAGAAATTCTTATCAATATATTTCGATCACATATAAAGAAGAATATTTCTTATTCACTTGTGAGGCACTTTAAATAGGATGTATATATATATAAACAAAACAAAAAGAGCTTGGTGGCTGCATGGGTTAAGGTGTGTGTGGGCACATATCTAGCACTATCCAGATTAAGCTAAAGGTAAAAATAGGTGCAAGTTCGATCCCCGCATTAGTTCACGAGTTCACTGCTGCTGTATATAGTGGCTCGTCAATTTATTGGAGACAACTCATTCCAGATCCTCCTTGGTTAACAGGGGTTGTATGTCAAGGTTATCATTCTCGACTTAAAACTCTAATCACGAATCTCTTGAGTCTCTTTTGGGAATGGTTAAAAACCTCAAAGCCTATAATACCAACCGGAAAAAAAAAAAAAAATGTAAACATACATAAAAGGAATAATTAACCTTCTATATAAAACCCTATATCATATAACCTAATATATAAAAGCTAAATATAAACGGAATAATGAAATACAAAGTATATATTGCCCTCTGAAAGTAATTAGAGCCCAGTTGTTTAGTTTCGCATTAATGCATACATGATTACAAATTTTTTTTAGTTAAATAGACTAAAAATTTTGATTCAATAAAAATAGCTTACTGTTTGACCAGGTGAGAGTGGTTTAGGCTTTAATTTACACTCATCAATAAGTTTTGCATCTAAGCAAAATTTCACATCCACATTCATTCCTCTGTAGCATTGGTGACCTCCAGTTGGTGTACCCAAGAAGCTCTCACGGCATTTAGAACACTGAAGCGCCCAACATTGTGTTTCTCCTTTACCAGAACAGGATGTATCACTTTCAGTATTGTTTCCACAATTGCACCTAAAATCAAAATTCAATAGTTAGAATTTATAATGTAAAGCTTAGTATACATAAGAGCAAACAAAAATAATAAAAAAATAAGGAGGAGTAAGACAAACAATGCAGCAGAAAGTTATGTTGAAATCAGGACAAGTGACTTCATGAGCTGTGCGGCTCAGAGTTAGTTAAAGCTTAAGTTAACCATTATGGATAATATCAAATGAGAAATTAAACCAATTGAGTTTACAACTCAATATTTATTTATTACTTTCAGGTATTCATTTAATATTTTAGCCTCAATTTTTAAAATGCATTTAAAAAAAAAAAAAAAAAAAAAAAACTTATGATATAAGTATATTAATTTCAATATATTATGAAAATTAAAATGTTCAAAATAGCACAATGGTGATAAAATTTATTAGAGAGATCAGTATCAATAATTTCATTCACTAATAAATCATTATTATTTATAAGACTATTAAATATTGTAATATATTAAAGCTAAATTTGATTATTTATTAATAAGCATACTTTTCTCCGGTAACAGGATCACAAGTATCTCCATGGCCATGACACTGACAAGGTCTACATGCTGCACGATGATCTTCAACTCCACGGAAGTGGCCAGGAATGCATTCTTCACATTTATCTCCAGTAGTCATATTTCCACAACCAATGCACCTAAAAATAGTAAATTAATTTTCTTCAATTAATTTTAAAACTGAATTGTATTATTTAATCAATTATTTTTAATATGAACAAAATTTGAAATATCAACTTATGCTGTTATATAAATACTTATAAATATAAGGGATGCCATTAGTCAATGGCTAAGCACTACCTATGGGTTCCTAGTCTCAACCCTGGGATTGTACACTAAATTTTATTCAGTGCACTAGTCACCAAGTTTCAAGTTTGGTCTACCCATTACCCTGGTGCCCACCAAGCATTGCTACTCAATTGAGTAGCTGCTTGAACAAAGAAGTAAAGAATTTTGGTCTATATTGCCTCCAAAATATGACAGGGAAGCTGAACACATGACAAGTTTATGCAAGTGCAAAAAATAAAATAGCTGATTTCCCTTAGGGGAAATCTGATAATGTGAAGTTTCTGCCAACTTCTTACCGAAAAGAAAAACAATTACTGTAATATATCTGAATGTAACGTATTAATTTGATTGGAAACTATTTACTATAACTAGTATTGTAATTTATAAAGAATCAGAATAATTTTTATCTCAATCAATCAAATTTAAGTAGTCCAAAAACGTAAGAAGGGGGGGTGGTCGCCAGAACATATTTGCGTGTATCTCAAATAATAAATGTCTTCTGAAAACAATATATGGTATTTAAGCTTCAAATGATGTGGTTTATTACATAACCGAGTATTGCTTATGTAACATGAATAGAAGTGGGGGTTTGCTGAAGGCTAAAAACTGAAAAATGCAAATGTCTCGGTTAGTATTCAAGATAGAGAATAAATGTACATAACAATATTTATAGTTCATTTAATTTGCTATAAGATTGATTCTATACATTTTTTGATCCGACTGATAGCAACGGAAATATTTCGAATTTTCAAAATTCTCCCCCTGGTCCGATTTCAGCTGTTAACGAACTTGATCTTTCTTTTACATAAAACGATTAAATATTGAGTTTGGTAATGATTAAACAATAATTGCGACCGCTAGAGCGGTAACAGTCATATATATATATATATATATATATATATATATATATATATATATATATATATATATAAAGTTTTGAACGGACCTCATATTTGTCATCTCCTAGGTAGGATCAATGGACATTTGAAGAAAAATTTCGAAAATCGCATCATGAGTACGACCTCAATAGCTGATTTCCCTGAGGGGAAATCTGCTAAAAGGAATAGAGAATTAAATATATAGAGATAAAGGCATCAATTTATTAATTACTTAAAAAAGGAAGAACGTTAAAAATAAAGAAATAATACCTGGCTCTGGTGGTTGGCCCTTCGCCCAAAATTTCTTTAAGCTTTTCAATAGATACAGATGAAACAAAACTAATATCTTGGAGTGTGTCATTTACACATATGTCAGTATGGCCGTTGCAATAATCTGAACAAGGTACACATTCAACATTCTCAGTTGGGTCTCCAACAAAGAGAGGTTTACACCTGGAGCATCTAGGACCTTGAGTATTATTCTTGCAGTCAAGACATTCATCTAATCTGTCAGGTCCAACGCAGTCAGAATGGCCATGGCAGAGACACTGAATAGAACAATTAGAGCCAACGTACCCGAAGTCACATTTACACGTGTCTGGTGCTGTACATTTACCTCTCACACATCCCTGACTACACACAGGAACACAGTCTCCTCCCTGGTCAGTGTATCCTGATAAATCAAATAAACAAGTTGCAATTAAAATAAATAAATAAATAATGTATTGTAGTTTATATATATATATATATATATATATATATATATATATATATATACATATATATATATATACTAGCTAAGGTACCCGGCTTCGCCCGGGAAGTCATTTGAGCCGGAATGATGATGGTATTATTTCGGCAAGACTTTACTTTGCACAATATTTTGACATTTCCCCGTTTCAGTGTTTAGGGTTAGTACCCGTGGTTGGTTTGGAATAGAAAATGAAATATCATGAATTTTTATTTCAGGCCTCCCTTATAACCCCCACTCCCGTTATAACAAACATTTTAATATAGGTTATTACCATGTAAGAATTAATGCTAATTTATATATTCTGAGTTTTGTTGGAATCGGCTTATTATAATAAAAGCGTTAGTACTAATACACATACCGAGTTTTATTCATTTCGGTAGGGTCTTTCGTCTCAAATAAAATTGTTCACATTCGTTATAGGTTTTAGTGTATATCTCGTTTATAATTCACTATACGAAAAAAGTGTATATAACAAAAGTTACTCTAAATAACAAAATAAACAACATTTGTTATGTGCATATTTTCCGAAAAACCAATAGGAAACGAAATATCACTACTGTTAATTTCAGGCCTTCCTTACAACCCCTACTTCAGCCCGTTCCTAGAAATGTTGGTATGGCTTATGATAAATAAGGCGTTAGTGCTAATACAAATACCGAGTTTTAGTCAGTTCGGTTTAGTCTCTTGTGTGCCAAATAAAATTGTTGACTCCGGCAACCATTTTTAGCGTATAACGCATTTATACGTCGGTATACGGCGAAAGTGTATATGACAAAAATTGATCTAAATAACAAAATAAACAGCTTTTGATATGTGCATTTTTGGCGAAAAACCAATAGGAAACAAAATATCACCATTTTTAATTTCAGGCCTCCCTCATAACCCCCACTTCTGCCCGTCCCTAGAAATGTTGGTATGGCTTATTATAATGAAGGCGCTAGTGCTAATACACATACCGAGTTTTATTTAGTTCGGTTGAGTCTTTTGTGCCAAATAAAATTGTTGACTCCCGCTATAATTTTTAGCGTATAACTCACTTATACTTAGGTATACGACGAAAGTGTATATAACAAAAGTTACTCTAAATAATAAAATAAATAACTTTTGTTATGTGCATATTTGCCGAAAAACCAATAGGAAACGAAATATCCCTATTTTTAATTTCAGGCCTCCCTTATAACCCCCACTCCTGTTCGACTCAGAGAATATTAGTATAGCCTAAAGTCTAAGTTGGGCTAGTAGTAATATAAATACCAAGTTTCATAAAATTCGGTTCAGCCGTTTATGCGTGAAAAGGTAACAAACAAACAAACAAACAAACAAACAAACAAACAAACAAACAAACAAACAAACAAACAAACATACACGAAAGAAACAAAATGCAGTTATGGTGTCTATGACATGTGAAACGAAAAGTTATCGTGAAATTTCGCGAAAAAAATCAATGTACAGACAGAGGTTACAATTTTATATATATATAGATATATATATATATATATATATATATATACATATATATATATATATATATATATATATATATATATATATATATATATATATATACTAGCTAAGGTACCCGGCTTCGCTCGGGAAATCATTTAAGGCTGAATGATGATAGTATTTTTTTGGGCAAGGCTTCAATGTTTACAACTACACTTCCCGTCGGCGCGCATTGTTTTGCTGTGAGGGTCAGGCAGGCGACTTATAAATGAGAAATTTTACATTTGAAGAATAAATAAAAATGTGTTCCTAATCTATCCCTTGCCACTTTTTAACTCACCTTTTTGAATACTTCAAACCATAATCATGGATAGTATTTATTACAATTAAATATCGTCTATAATGAAAATTATTTCCTGTCAAAAACCAATCCGAGCACATATAGTTTAAGCATAGTTTAGCACGTAAGTTTATATTCATATGAATATTAATATTCATAATTCAGATCTCAGTGGTAATCACTTCCCGTAATGCCCAGCATTTCACAGGAAATTAGTAAACTCAATTAACTCTATTAGCCTCCATCTATTTCCGCTCTCGCATTAGAGCTATCCACACTCTTCTCCTTAAATTATTAATTCAAAATATTATTGTAATAATTTATCTACCTGATGGAATTAAATAATAGTGTTACCCTAAAAATAATTTCAATTATATTCAAAAAGCTAGTCGACGGGAAGAGATCGTAGCCGTCCTAGCAACCTAAGTAATACTTTAAACAATCATATCGAGTTTAAGAGCATTTTTTCTTTTGTCATAATGGCATTAACGTTTAATTGTTATGATAGTACATATTTGTTTCAATAACATGAAGATATAGGAAATAAGATAGTATATAACCAAAATCAAAGAGTTTGATTCCCTAGTACTTCCCCTATCACTCCTTGAGGAAATTCAGCACGATTTTTTTTTTTAAATAATACATTATACAAATTAAATAATGGAAATGCTCTTATAGTTTAAATTTCTATTGAAAATAAATAACAGACTTATTTTCTAGGGAAAATAAATAAATGAGGCGAAGGGGGAGGGGGATTTATAATCTCACTAATCCGAATCATACTTAGTACTAAATAATCGAAATAGATAAGGCTAAAACATAACATCATTTGTCATAATATGCCTATATTAAAAACGCTTAAATAAGTACTAATAAAATTGTCGACTCCCGCTATAGATTTAGCTTATATCCCGTATTTACTTCATTTTACGACATAAGTGAATGAAACAAAAGTTGCTCTAAATAACAAAGTAAACAACTTTTATTATGTGCACCTTTGCCGAAAAACAAATAGAAAATGAAATATCGTGAATTTTTACTTCAGGCCTCCCTTATAACTCCCACTCCCGTTCGAACCTAAAAATTTTAATATAGCTTATAATCATTGGAGAATTAATGCTAGTTGACATACCGAGTTTTGTTAAGTTCGGTTCAATCGTTAGCGCCCAATAAAATAGTTGACTCCCGCTTTAGTTTATAGTATATATCTCGTTTATACTTCATTAAAAGTCAAAAATGAATATCACAAAAGTTACTCTAAATAACAAAATAAACAACTTTTGTTAGGTTCATATTTGCCGAAAAACGAATAGAAAACGAAATACCGCTATTTTAAATTCAGGCCTCCCTTACAACCCCCACTCCTGCCCGTCCCTAGAAATGTTAGTATGGCTTATTATAATGAAAGCGTTAGTGCTAATACACATACCGAGTTTTATTCATTTCGGTTGGGTCTTTCGTCTCAAATAAAATTGTTCACATTCGTTATAGGTTTTTGCGTATATCTCGTTTATAATTCAGTATACGAAAAAAATGTATATAACAAACGTTACTCTAAATAACAAAATAAACAACTTTTGTTATGTTTATATTTGCCGAAAAACCAATAGGAATCGAAATATCGCTATTTTTAATTTCAGGCTTCCCTCGTAACCCCCACTCCTGTTCGTCTCAGAGGAAATTAATATAGCCTAAAGTCTAAGTTGGGTTAGTAGTAATATACATACCAAGTTTCATAAATATCGGTTCAGCCGTTTATGCGTGAAAAGGTAACAAACAAACAAACAAACATACACGAAAGAAACAAAATGCAGTTATGGTGTCTATGACATGTGAAACGAAAAGTTATCGTGAAATTTCGCGAAAAAAATCAATGTACAGACAGAGGTTACAATTTTATATATATATATATATATATATATATATATATATATATATATAAAGTGTAATAAATGTACTTATTTACATTCCTCTAATATGCCACAAATATATTTTCTCTTAACTTTTACATCATTGGGTGTGATATTTGCCTGCTTCCATATAAAGCAAGATGCCTGCAAAGTTTCATTTTTCTTTTTAATTACTTAAAAATAAAACATCGAAAAGCGGACTGACTTTTTTTTAAACAAAATGGATATCTTTTCTCTTTTAATGGAAAAGATAGTAGTTGTTTTTTTTAGTTATTATATATAATTTATAATAATATTTCATTTTGGAGTTAAATAAGAATATTTTAAAAAGTAGAATAACTTTTCCAAATTCAAAATCATGGGAAAGTTTGTGGCATGGAATTACTTGATATACTATTTGTATAGTCCATTGGATAAAATTATGGGTTGAGTGAGAGGAAAAATTTATGAAAATTATACAATGATTGCTCTATCAATGATAAATATGAGCCTAATATTGTGCTAACTTTACACATACTTGATAGCCAAAAATGTTAGCTTTGCCTGCCTGGGTTCCCAAGAAATGATAAAAGAGTACATTAAAAGTTTACCATTCTTGGCTTTGCTTAATTTAATTACCTTTATAAAGTAATCTTTCTAACTCTTTACTCAATAAAATCTAATAAAAAAAACTGTACATGCCCATCTACCTTGTGGTATATCTTAAATAAAGAATTCCAGTAGTTCATTCAGAAGAGTCATTTGTATAGGGATAAATAAAATAATAGTAAATTTATGTTATTTTACAATATAAATAAAATGTAACTGATTTACTGATACATAGCTATAAAAATGCTATTATATTAATGTTCATAATTATACATTTCAATTTTATTTATTTTAGAAGAACCAATATTATTTATGCTTCTTCATTTCAGTCTGAAGATGAAGCTGATTCATTGACTACCAAAATCAGTTATATCAGTGAAACTGATATGCAATGAGAGAAAATATCTTTACTTGACATCTTTCAAAATTAATAAAATTCAGTCAAATGGGGCAATAATATTACAAAAAAGAAAAGTATTTAAATTAATGACTGCTTTTTTCAATTAAAGGTGATTTTGGCAGCCCTCCTTTTTTCTTAACCATCCTATTCTAACCAGGGAGGAAGAAACAATTTTATTTGTTTAGTCTCATACCTATGAAGGAATGAAACTCGAGACTCTTACCAAGAACATTGAGTATTATCGCTTAATGTTCATGGTTGGGCCAAAGTCTCATTTATTTAAGTAGAGTTACTATAACTGAAGCAATTACCTTTGGCACAAATGCATTTATAACCATCCGGTTGGTCAATACAGGTTTCTGAAACCAGGTCACAAGAGTGCCTGTTAGAGAGACATTCATTTTCAGGTGGGCATGAAACATAATGCCAAGTGAATCCACCAGAAGTATCGTTACTGCGGTTAGGTTTTAATGCATATAGATTTTGACAAGTAGCTGCATCTGGCCCTTCAGCGGGAGGTTGGTCAATGGAACCTTCTGAGCAAACTCCCTGTTCAATCAGATAATACATTCAGTTAAATAATATAATGCAATACTAATAGCAAAACAGTTCAACATAATGGTCCAAACAATTTTCCAAATTCAGGGTTTAAAAATTGGGATCTAGTGGACATTATTCTAAGGGGAATAACATTTTTAATAAAAAAACAATTAAATTAAAACATAATATTTGTTTGAAAGCAGAACGGCATGGGTTGAAAGGTAAGAATAATTTTTGGGTATTAATGTCAAACGTTATTTCTATAAATTCTTTTACCTTTGCTAGGTACTGATACTGGAATAGTCATGCTGTGAGATTTTCGATTACAAAGCTGGTTTTTTCGGAATCATAATTTTTTAAACTGATATCATTTAAATAAATAGGGTCAGAAACTAGAATCTTTTCTTTTCATATATGAGACACAATATAAGAAAACCTAAAAAGTTTGCACACAGGCGCTGTATAACTAACCAGTTTTCCCAGGTGCTGGAATGGCACGCACACTTATGATGTTATCTCAAATCCGATTTTCTATTTCTCACATAATAAAAAGTCTGGACAACAGATACGAGATACACTTACTTACAAGTCAAAACTGCATGAGAGGAGGTAAACTAAAACTTTGTGGGAAAAAAATACAAATAACTCAATATCCAAATTTTTGATAAACAATAAATAACAGCCAAATCATGATATCAATTTGAAAGGGATGTTTTTCCTTATCTCCTAGATAGGATCAATTGACATTTGAAGAAATCAAATCACGAATAAAACCTCATTAGCTGATTTTCCTTAAGGAAAATCTCATCAAATGAATCATTGTGAAGGCTTAAGACCTTCACCTCCCAATACTAGAGTTTGAGTTTAAATTAGATTCAAAAAGAAAACTTAAAACATTTAAAATAATAGTGTTAAAAAATATATAGATTTTTTTGTGAGTTAGCAAACTAGTAATGTTGCACTGGCAGAATGTAACGTTCTGATATTAAACAGGAAGAGAGGGCATACACAATTAAAACGTTTCACAGTTTAGTCCATTGCAAAGTTACTATTTTACATTAGACCAGAAATAATAAAAGGAATACCAAATTAATTTCATAAAAAAAATAATTTTTTTTCCCTTTAAATAGTTTCCCTTTGAAATTTAGCTACTTGCCTCTCCTTGCTGATCTGTTAAAGAACACCATCCACAGTGTGCATGTTTTAGACAATCTGAACATCTGTCAAATGCAGCACAAGGTTGAGGGCAATGTGCACCTCTAGATAAAACTAAACCACATACACTCCCTGCACAAACTAAATTCTGGTAGCTTGGTGAGATGCATTCACCTAATCGTGTAGACCATCGGCATTCGTGCCAATCTCCTTCACCACCCTAAAATAAAAAGGATATATAAATAAATAAAAAAATACAGAAATAGGACATACAAAATAAATTTGGGTGTGTCTGTAATCATTATAATCAAGGATAACATTTATTTGTAATTTCATACAAACAATACTAAGAATAGTAATAATAAGTAACTGTTTTGTTTGTATGTATTAACTTAAATATATATTGGTAGCTGCAGAGAATTTTATGAAGCCAGTAATGGGTAGGTTTGGTTTTTTTTTTTTTTAATTTTCAAATTCAAGCCTTCCACTTTAGTTTGTTTTAATAATAACATTAAAGAAGTCTTGGATTTCTTGTGTCAATTTGTTTGAATAGTTACTGTTGTCTGAAGAAAATATTTTGTATTTAATATCTCTCATTATCTGTTGCTTATATTTGGCTGTAGGCAACTGTTATAGATGAGATGCTGTCCTTGTACTTTGGTGAGTATTGTTTTATGTGTTACTTAGATAAATTAACAGATGTCCTAAATTCTCAAATAACAGGAATATAAACCTAAAAAACCCTTTGTTTAATATTGATTCTGACATATAAAATGCTGCTAGACGTTATTTCAAAGCATGCATTGTAGAGAATCAATAAATAAAAAAAAATTATTATTTTATTTTATTATAATAAAACAATATTGGATGATACTAAGAATAACAAAATCACAAAAAGCATTTTATTTTAAATATAAATTAGTTATTATAACATTAAATAGCTATAGTTAAATGTTCACTTTTAAAAATAATTTATTTGAGGTACATAGTCATTACAATATATTAAAAGCATATTTCTATATTTGAGACGTTTAGAACCAAAACCGTCTAAGTACATTTTTCATTATTTTTCAGGGGATCAAAAAAACATGAAAATTTAACTTTTAGAAAAAGGAGTTCAATATTTCCCAACCATTTTGGCATGATTTAATGTAGCTATTTGAGCCTTACTTTCGACATTTTTAAAAAAATGTGGAAATAACCCGGTGTGCCACAATAACATTTTGAAAGTTGGACTCGGTAGGTTTAGATTCTATAATTTTTTTAAAAGGAGTTTTTTTGAAATAAATATGATAAAATAATACACAAACATGAAAAAATATTGTATTCTCACTTTTCCATACGAAATTAACGTATTTACAATTGATAAAAATCAAACAAAAGCATTTTCATTTGGATCTTCATTGTCAGAATGACTTTCTTCCTTTTGTCCTCATCAGCTGACCTTTTGTAAGGTTGCTGAATAATATTATAATCCAGGATTTGATGTCCACTGATAGCCAAAACGTTTTTTCAGCAAACAATTTACATCACGGATCTTTAGTGGGTTTATGTTATGAATCACAGAAATTGTTTTGTCACTGAAGTTGATTTTGATTTGAAAGCTGACTTCTAAATGCTATTTTGAGGGGGATTTAACTATTTTTGATTCAAAACATCAGGCCAGTAGATAAAACATTGAAATCAATGAAAAAAGTTTTTTCTTCTTCATTTTTTGGAATTAGCAGGTTTTGATTCTAAAGGCCTCATTTATAATATTAAGTATCTGATTTGAAATAAAAATTGGTTGTTAAAAATATTAAATAACCATTATCATTATTGGGTTATTTTTCATGACTGAAAAAAAAATGTGGACAAGATGTGACTACCTTGTACTTCTATTAAATTAAATAAACAAAACATTTCGCTGATATTCACTTAAGATTATTTCATTTGAAAGTGGTATACAATATCTCTGCTGTTACACTGCATTAAATAAAAAAAATAGAACATAATTTATAGATCATTTCACAATGAACAAAAAAGGTTCTAGAAAAAGTTTCTAATGAAGAGGAATTTGTTTTATTTTCACCCCCTCTAAACCTGCTCCCCTTCCATTAGTCATTACAATCAAAAGAGGAGGAGCACAACTAGATGATACAATACTTTTACAAATGAAATTTCAACATTCTAAGGCTAGTTGTTCGTCAGTTGTGCAAGATGAACATATGCTACGCCGAAATTAATGAAAATAGATTCAGGGATGTAAAAAAAAGCCTAGATATTTACTTACCTTGTAAGAAATTAAAATAAATATATAATGGAATAAAAATTTTGTTATTGTTAAAGAAGCTAAGGTCACTGAAAATAAAGGACATGCTTAGGGCACAAATATTTTTTTATTGATTTACCTGAGATTGGAGACAAGAGTGACAATCAGTTAATTCTGAACATCTCTTTGGGCAACTAGGCTCAGGCCGAATCTTCAAACTTGATCTATCAGATATTCCTTTAGGAACACAATTCCAATTATATACTGGTTCAGCCGAAATCATTACCCCTCCTTCCTCACCAGTTTTCATTACCTGTCTGTTGAAATAAAAGAAAACCTGAATTTAGTTTTGTATATTGCCTAATGATCCATATAAATTTATTTATCACTAATTTTAATAATTAACAGGGGAATTTAATAAAATTGCCTTGTCTGCCAATCTCATTATTCACATCTTTTGTGGCATATTGCCAACTCTTCCGGAACTTATATAATTTGTGATTTTAAATATTGAAATATATAAGTCAATGTTTCCTAATGTGACTGAAGAATGCTAGTTTTGATGCACTGCCACCTACAACGGATGTCAAACTGGTTGGTTACTAACAATAACTAGATAATTCAGTTGTTTTTCTCAAATGGCTAAGAGCCTATTTTTATAATTCTGATAATGCTATAGAATGTTTTATTCAAGTATTTATAGTTGTGTTTTTAAATTCTATAGACAATATGAGTTAACAATGGTAACAAATAAAAAATAAGTTACATTTTTAAATTTATCATATATCTCAGAAGCATTTTCAAAATGGCAGATAAAACCTCTTTCGAGAGAGATTTATGCATATTAAAATGGTAGAATGTAATTAGCAATGACCCACAAATATGTAGGAAATTTATGAGTATAACGAGATTTATAGAAGACAACATTTTATAAAATTGGTTCTATGTCATGTTGAGATATTATTAACAACGGAGGTTTGAGTCTCAGGTCCCTAGAAATCTTTATTCTGGGAAAGATTTATCCAACTATCTAATAATACAAGGGCAAACTCTTGGACACTGATTTAAACACTGGTATAACACTGATTCCAATTTGTTGAGATCTTTCAATTCTGCAGCTAAGATTTGATATTTTCTCAATTTCTTGGCAATTGTGCATTAAACATTCTCATCATTTGGTACAGATATATTTAATATGTACAGAAATAATATTATATTATTAATATTTTATTATATGTTTAATTTGTTATTTTTTCCACTTTCTTTTACTATACTAATTTATAACTGTTATCTTATTTACAAAAAAGACTATTTGGTAAGACAAATGAGTCCATATGGTGAGTTCATAATGAAGCTTCAATGAATAATGAACTAACTAGATTATACTTATTAAGCGTATACACTTTTAGAAAGAGTTATCTTGTGCATGTGAGACTAACCACAGGATTTAATTCAGTTTATACAAAAGTACCTCCAAACCAATAAAATTCAAAACTATTTTCCAAGCAATAAATACAAGTAGTACCGAGAAAAAAATAGGCTACAGAGATACAGAGAGAAATAAATCTAAAAACAAACCTAGTCCAAATGCAATTAGGGTTTTTCACTGCTTTACATTTTTCACAGTCTGAAGCTGGACACGAGAGCTCAGGGCAATCTTGGACTGTTGTAATTTCTCGGACTTCCCATGAGCCACATTTGGGTTCCTTTGAGCATTCCATTACTTCCGAACGATGGACACACTTACCACCTCCACCGCAAGCCCCACACCACTTGCAAGCCTTGAAAAAAATTAATTATAACAACAACAAGAAATAAAGATGAATAATGAAGAAATAAAATATTCGACGTAAACTAATCTAAAATTCAAAAACTAAATTATAGAAGCAGTAGGAGCATTGAGTGAAAGAAATTTTATCTCTCGAGTTATAGAAAAATTCATTCGAATATTTCAAAAACTTAATGCTAAGGTTTTGCAGTAAAGTGAAGTTTTCATAAGTTGAAGTTTTAAATTTGGCATCATTAAATTCAAACCAAAAGTTCAATTCATCTTCTTTTAAACATATATTCTCACAATACATTGTAAAATGTAAGAGGACGTTAGGGAAGATATATTTGATGATCTGCAATAATTTTAATAATGGAAAGCCTTTTTTGAGTAAACAATAAGTTCCTAATCTTTAATTTTAAAAATAGGAAAGAAATATATGAGTGACCAGGTGGCTAAAGACACGTTAGAAAAAGTTATCCAGTAATTAAGTATTGTAAGTTAATTAATTTTAATAGGATTCTAATAAGAATAAGTAAAAAGCAAGCTTTCCTTGCATAACACTAAAGATGGTGTGTTCATAAAACATTTTAACAACTTACCGACATACAAATGATTTTCTTAATGGAATAATATAATTCATTATATTTTATAGTTTTTTTTTTATTGATACAACATAACATGCTATTTTTAAGGTTAGGCTGTATATAAGATAGACCTATGGTCTTTTTTTTTTCCTATTGGCATATTTGAACAAAGAAACTTTCCTTTAGCACTAATTAGTAGGAGTTGTAACTATTTCCATAAACAGATGGGCATAATCAATTTCTTCCTCATAATAGGTGAGGTGTGATTCATACTTTGATTGCTACTTGGTTTTAAAGTTTTTGTCCTCCCACAGAATCAGTAGTAACTACTTTTTAAAAATCACTCCTTCATCAAAAGATGCTGATTCTGTAGTTGTCCTCGTGACAGTTCCTTTCGCAGTATGATAAGAAAAGCAAATAAAAACATATCTTAGATGACTTTCATTTTAATTTTTGCAAGAACCCAATCTTTACTTCTTTATTTTTTTTAGAACTGCCACAAAATAGAAAAATAGTCAATAGGTTCCTAAGTCTTGAAGGATCTTTTTTCAGGAAGAACAAAAAACACACACCTAATCTACAATTCACGTAGTAAGTTACACATAGATGTAGTAAATTTTAGACTGTAGAATGGGGTAGTTGTTACATATATTAACATGGTTTTACATCAAGGTATACAAGTTAATAAATATTTACTCTGAATTAAAATTTTCCAATTTTAAAACTATGTTTGGCAATATATATATAAGTTAATAATATTTACTCTGTTAGTTAAAAAATATTTATTATAATTATTATTATAAATAAGTTAATAAATATTTAGTTATTTATTATTATAAATAAGTTAATAAATATTTACTCTGAATTAAAACTTTCCAATTTTAAAACTATGTTGGGCCTTATATATATATAAGTTATAAATGTATAACTTATATAAGCTGAAATGTTAGAACGAAAAGTATTTAAGCCACAAAATATTCACAAAGTACATAAAATGGTTATTTGTCTTTAAACATTGATTATCTACCAGACATAAGAAATTAAAAATCATGTTCATAAATTTGTGAGTATTAATCTACCAAACTTTCACTCCAACAACACTGTTGTATTGTGCATTTCTTATTTGCAATATAAAATTTGGATTTACCGGTTCATCTTCCATAGGCCACTTTGCAAGACACTCTGAGCAAGTGAAGAAGTTAGTGCAGGTTCGAGATGAAAGGAGGGTAATATTACACATTTGACCATTCGATGTTCTTAGAGTACCATTTAAGTTCTGGCACGGATCATTTTGTTGGCCTCTATGTGAAGAGTAACAAAAACTTGAATTTGTTCCTCCAGATGTTACAGTGCAGTATGAACAACCAACCATGTTTCTATAAAAAATATAATTCAATGCTTTCTAGAAATATTAGAAATTTACAGAAAATGAGAAACATAAAATAATAATTTTCTAGACTAAATTTTACTGTTTCTATCACCCATTAAAATAAAGTACTTGAACCAAAATACAAAATGTAAAATAGTTCTTTAAAGTAATGAAACCATAATTAGCAAACCTCACGCCTCCGCATCAAAATCTCAACTAAGCTGAGGACTTAGATATTTTCAGTAAATCATTAAAAACAAAGGAAATACATTCCATTTCCCAGAAGAAGCTAGGATCTAGGTAGAGCACTTAATCAATTAACAAGAAAATAAGATGTTTACAAACTTAGATCAGGAGTATTTGATTGGGTTTTTTTTGCAGTGTTTAAAGGTCAAAACCTCATTATTTCATTATCTTGATCTTTAGTTTTACATGAAACGCTTAAATAGTAAATTTGTTAACGATCCTGCAGGAAATCTGCTAAAAATGATGCAATTCTCATCTATGGACTAAAGATACAATACTATTTAGGAATCTTTGGTAGAAAGTGGCAGTACAGGACGAGCTGTCTATGAGCTCTAAAAACTAAACCAGAAGCCTAATACAGCAACATTTATCAGGCTAACAAGTCAAGCAGACACCAAATTTAATATAGACAGAAATTTATATGATTTTTAAGAGGGCCTTAGTAACAGTTATTCATAGAACTAAACGAATTGGAACTGAAGCATTGGCATTATTGGCAAATAACACATACATCTAGTTAATGAAAATGGAGTGAGCCCCATAAAAGTACACTTTGTCATTATTAAAGTTCATTAATAAGATAAAAGCTAGAAGAAAATTAGTTTAACACTTGTTTTTGTTAAAAACTTTGGGGTTATTACTTCTTTCGACACTGATAACAATACAATTGATTTTAAAATTAACAATAATCACCTGCATTTGTCTTTACCAAGCTGACTCCAAAGATTGCATAGATCAGAAGGTAAAGTAATTCTTGTGACATGAGATTCCGGCCGACCAGTGAAGCCACCCATTATGTAAGCTACAATTTGTTTATCTGTTGATACTTCAACATCTAAAGCCATGGCATGAGAATAAGTGTCAGGGGGTATATCTCCAACAATTTCTACCTCTGTAAAATCGTAAAACAAAAAATCTAAGTATAAAAAGTAACAAAAGAAAGTTAAAGAAAAAAAAAAAAGCAACTTAAATAAGGAATTATAAGGAATTCATAGTAATTTATTTCAACGTAAAAAAAATGTTTTTATGTGAGAATAATTGATCTAGTACAAAGTATTTCCAATGTATCCTTCAAGAATTTGAAAAGCAAAGTGTTTTTATTTTAACTAACCCTTGCTAGAGTAATGCACGAATAGAGAATTTTTGTATGTTATTGTATGTAATCACACAGCTGTGGAGAAACACACACACAGCTTGTGTGCCACAATAGACAATGAGGATAAGTTTGTTACGTCTTTACTGCAATTGTATGAAAAATACTTAACTATAGTTTGCTGTTTCTTTATTTAAGTAGGCCTTAAGTTATTTCACATACTAAAATAGCAAATTTCCTCTTACTTAGCAAATATTACATACACAAAAAAAACAAAAAAACTATGATAACACTGGTAAAGATAACATAGTTAGCTAATCAAAATATAAATACCTTTAGCTGACAGTTTAATCCAATGATTACAGGCGTAAGAGTAAGCTATCAGAGGTTCAGGAACTGATGGCATTTCGGTCCTCCCACCAAATATTAACATGAATTCATCTGTTGTAATAGCAGAGTGCAAAAATCTCCCTCGAGGCTAAAATGTGATATGTAAAATTAATGGTACTTTTCATTTAATAGAAAACCTCTAATATGATCAAATATATCAAAAACAAAAGACTAATAAGAATTATTGAATTGTTTGTTATGCACTTCACTCAAAAGTGTAAAGATGAAATATTGTTTCAGTATAGATAATTTACATGAAAATTCATCACACATTATATTAAATCAACCTTTAAGACTCAAATAAAACACAATTGTATGATAACTACTTGAGTCAGGTAAATATATACTACCTTACAATTTGGAAAAAATAATTTTGCCACAATCCCCCATAGAATGTTTTTATTGGATAGTTAGCTTACGACTCTCTCTATGAGATTAATTAGTCCCTTCCCAGAAAGACAGGCAATTTTAAGTTCTCCCTGCCTGCCTATGGACTAACAAAGACTGCTGTAAGAGTCAAAATTCACATATATTCATACAATTTTGACTATTTCTTGGACAGTCAAGATTGTCCAATAAAAAAATTCTTTCTAGAAGAAATTGTGGCAATTTTTTTTCCAAGTTGAAAGAGATATTTCTCAATCTCAACCTTCAATATGATGAATATAACATGCTGATTAGCCTTTACTGGAAGTAAAGGCTAATCATATTTTAATATTATTTTTTTTTCTTCAGTACTGCATATATTTTGTAGATAAATAGCAAATAGAAACAAAATGACTAAAAAAAGTAAAGAACTTAAACAGTGAGAATGATAAATACAAAATCATATTGTAATAAGAGTCAATATGAATTTTGACCTGACCATCATATTCTAAACCATAGTCTTGCTATGGCACGGTTTGCACAGTATGGTCAGATATCATCACTTGATCCCAATACATATTTACATTATGTTTTTCCAATAATTTTTGTGGATTATAGCGATAATAAGCAACCTTCCAAATTGAGTCTATGATGCCAAATTTCCCTGATAGAGCTTGATGGTATACTTTTGCCATGTTATTGTGAGATACCTGTATCAAGCAAGTACTTCACATCCAGCTGTAATGTGTTGAATGGACTCATAAGCTTTGTTGCATAATCTACACTAGCCTGAAACAATACTGTTCTTGAGTATATGACGTCTGTATGATTTGGTGGCAATCACTTGGTCTTGAATAGCTGTAATGAAGGCTTTTGTTCCTTAAAGTTTTCTAGACACCAGCCTAGGAACAGAATAAACCAAGTCTACCTCCGAGTCATAAAGGGGTCTGTAATAATGGCCATGAATTCCGGACCTTTGTCATTCCGGAAGAAAATGGGATATGTCTTTAACTTTAGGATTGTTATTACATTTGAAGTTCAGGGCCATAAACCCCTCATCAAGTTTTACAATTTCTTTAAAGATGTGGCTATCATTCGACCTTATGTAATGTCTCAGGATAAGTTCCTGAGACCGACATAGGTTTCGAATGTTAAGATGGCCTTATCCTCCTTGTTTCCTCTATAAAAAATACTTGCCATAGATGAAATCTGATGGTGCATTCTGGCTTTTGTCATCATATTATTATTTAAATGTCACATGTATTCTTCTGTCTTATAATGTTAAATGTATTCTCGTGTCACTAATATAACACATTTTGAAACAATCTTCTGGTTTCATTGGAATATAATTTCAATTATATGATAGAAATAATAACTTACTGTGTTTGATTTTGGAGGATTATAATTAATAAAAGTTGGAAGAGGAGACCAAGACTTTGTAGGATAATGAAGCACATATAACTTGTCTGATATATAAGTCCTGTTGACTCCATACACATATCCCCCAAACAAATAAAGGCTGTCAGTTGGCTCATGGTAAACAGTACTGTGGCCATAGACCCCTGAAAGAAAAACATAAAAATAAATAAATAATTTCCTAGATGAAAAATAGATGGTCTATAAATTAGATTTCTTTCTGGGTCATGGGCTAACCACGGCTCTAAGTGTTAAGTTTAAGTCTCTAAGTCTAAGTATTCCTGAAGAGATCTTAAAGAAGAAAATGTGAAACATATACAGTAGTAATAAAGTGAGTTCAGGTTAAAAAAAGTCAAGTAGGTGCTGCATAACATAAGCACGTTTCCCATGTGTTAGAATGATATACTGATGTCATATCACCATATATTCTCTATTTCTCAAATAATAAAAAACCTGAGTAAACAGGGCGTAAAATTTGAGGTGAAAATGAGATCTTTAGTAACAGGCATTACTATAAATGAAAATAACATGAGCAAGAGAACCATTCAAACATTTTACTATCACATAAATGTCCAAGTAATCTATTCTAGAGATATGAATGATAAATAAACAAATAAATTTGTAATGTGTTTCTTAAATCTTGTATCATTCATATCACATTAGACATTAAAATTCTTTCCTACCTGAGAAAAACTCAAATTTATTATATCATTTCAGGTACAGCTTTTTACATTCACGAAAATACAAATTTCTGTTTAATTGGAAAATTACTTAATGGGTTGGGGGGGGGAGGGTTAACGAAAACCAATTAATTTATTAATTTATATATATTAAGGAATTATCATTGAATAAAAACAACTTTATAGGAAATTAAATCAAATTATTTTAGATTTTAAGTTAGCCTATTTGTAAAGTTTTATTTGGCTATTTACTCCAGTAGTACTTTATTTGAAAAACTTGATATTTATGAAAACAAAACAGTTCTTACCTATTGGACCACTTCCACTTGTATTCAGTTTCAACCATTTTTCTGTATCTAAATTGTATTCCCAAACAGTGTCAAGAAATCCATGTTCTGGAGAGAATCCACCAATAAGAATAAGGGTTTCCTTCTCCCCTTCCCTTCGAAGTGTGAGAGTGTGTCCAGCTAAACCAGGTGGTCCTTCATCATACTACAGGTGAAAAAAATGAACAAAATTTTACTTGAACTCAATAAGAATTTAATTAATTTCAAGTAGAATAATTATCAATAAACAATCACTCGAGACACTGAAGGGAAATTGGTTATAAAACATGTTATTAGTTGGTAGTATGTGTCATGAGAGTTGTATATGTGGTACAATTTATGAATTTATGCTATTTATTTTGGAAGACTCAGAATCACCTTATGAAGATGAGAGCATCATGATAAACAAAAAAAAAAAACTATTTTTTGTGTGTCTCTAATATGTATAAACTTGAATTTTAGCTCTCCCCTAAACCCTCCCTCTCCCTTTGTTGATTTTGATAAAAATAGGACACACACAACTTGACCATATTACAAACCTGAATATGAAATTTAAAAAATTCTAAGACTAGCTGTTTTTGAGTTATGTGAGAAATGTATATATGCACAAAAGTGGCACCAAAAATAGTCAAAATAGGTTCAGGGAGGATCAAAACAGACAAATCTGTCCCAAACAGAAAATATTTGCGATTTCAATAGTTCCTTTACTTTGTTCAAGGAAGTAGCAAATGAACACTTATGAAGGCAGATTTGAGTGAACTTAATAGCGGATTAACTAAAAAGTGGTTTGATGACACCCTAAAGTTGCTACAAAAAATGTAAAGAGCTTTATCCTGAAATAGAATTAAATGGCCAAGAAGTAGTTCAAAGAAAAAAAATGACTATTTATGGCATGGTATTTAATATGAATCTCAAATGGAATGATTAAGTAGTTATAGTAGTAAATAAGATACAAAAATTATTAAATCCAAAGTTTATTTCAGGGTTAATTAAAGCTTAATCAAACTTATTTCAAGCTTAATTCTTGAAGACAAAATTGAGTTTATAGTTCAGCCATATATTCAATGACAAAAGAGTCACTTATAAAGGCCATCTTTCTAGAAGGCAGATGTTAATCATTTTTGAAAAAAACCAAATTGATATATTATGGTAATTTTTATGTCTGAAAAATTTAAACTCGATATATTTTTTCGGCCAATATTTCATAATACAGTAAAAACTGTCTAAAACGGAATGCAATTGGTCCGGCCATATTTTTCCGTTTTGACAGGTTTCCGTTTTAGACAGTTTGCTAGAAAAGGTATGAAATATGTACATATTAAAAAAAAAAGTAATAACTTGTGTTCTTTTAGTAATTTAATAAAACTCGAGTAACATATATGTAATTTGAAATGAACAAATAGATTTACATTAATTTACGAAACTTAAATTTATATTACATTAATACAAGACACTAAAATTAAGATAATTTATGTAAGTATGTATGTAATATACATTAACATTTTTTGAAAAAGTCAGTTATAGTTGTTTGGTGAACAGATTTAGAATAATGATTATAAATAATTACTTTTGCATCTTGCATATATCCAACAATTGCGGGCAGTTTTTATTTGCTGCAAACTCCACTAGATCATTTACAGCTTTAAGCGCTTCACTGAATGTTTTTATTCTCAATTCCCTTTCATTTTCTGGAATTGCTTTCGCCTCGTCGTCTGATTCAGTTCCTTTGCTTACAATATCAACAGCTCTAATTACGTCTTCGACTACTGGGAGGTTATCATCGAAGTGTAACACGTCCTTACTTTCAACATCAAGGTTAGCTCTGCGGCATAGTTCAGACATTTTTTCATCGCTGTCGATTACATCGTGAACTTCCATTTGAACATCCCCACTTGGGAATCCTGCCTTTACAAAACAATTTTTTACAGTAGCTGGAAGTACGCTCTTCACAGTTTTACTAATAAAATAGACTGCTTCCAGAACATTAATTTCCCTGCATAACTCCGAAACATTCGTGCAATCGATCAATTTTAAAATTAGTGATTTTAAAAGAAACTTTTTGTAAAAGCATTTGGAATTTTGAATAACGCCTTGATCCAGAGGTTGATGTGGTGTTAGCTGGAAACCAAACTAATTTTATATTTGATAATGAAATATGCTCATGACATGTAGCATTGTCCAAAAATAACAATATGTTTCTTTTTTGAATTTTCATTTTTTCATTGAACATATGCAACCACTCTTCTATTATTGCACTCGTCATCCACGCTTTTTTATTAAACCTCCAATGGACTGGTAATGAATTCCTATCAAGGTGTCTAAATGGTCTAGGACGTGCAGACTTACCAATGACGAGAGGTTTTTCAATTTCTCCTTCCATGCTGGCACAGAGAAAAATCGTCAACCTTTCCTTCGAGTTTTTCCCACCACTACACATATCACCTTTTATCACTAGGGACTTAGTTGGTAACATTCTATAAAATAGTCCAGTTTCATCACCGTTGTAAATATCTTTTCTATCATAACTTTTTATGATTTTGTTGATTTTATCTTTCCATTCTTGGACAGTTTAAGGATCTACGTCTTTAGATTCTCCAGAAATTTTATTGAACACTATATTATGCCTTTTTCTAAAGCATTCAAGCCATCCATAAGATGCTTTAAAATCCAGTTTACCTATATTTTGGGCTACTTCCAAAGCTTCCGCTTGAATCATAGGTCCAGAGATCGGCATTCCTCTTGCACGGGCACTAACGAACCATTCCCAAACGGCTTCATTAATATCTTCGTTCGAACCAACTTTTTTGGCCCGTTTTGATTGGCCTGCTGCTCCACCTAACCACTTTTCCATAATTTTATTTTTATTTTTAATAGTTTCGTAAACTTGAGTTTTTCCGATTTTATATTTTTCAGCTAAAAAATTCGCCGATGTTTTCTTCAGTTCGTGCTCCTCAATAAGTTTCACTTTTTCACTAAGAGATAATGTATTGTGTTTACCACCTGACATGACGGATCAATAAAAAATTCGTTTTGATAAAAGAAACTTTTAAACCGAACTGCTCCAGAACTAAATAGGAACTGAATAAAAAGTGAAGGAAATTAAAAATTCTTGGAGGATTACTGATGAAACCAACAGGACATAGTTCTTCGAAACTTCAATTCCATCACTTTCAAACCTAAGAGCCCTAATTCTATTTAAATCTAATGAAACAATTCCTTGAACCCTGTCCCTCACAAGATAGTTTGATTACAAGGTTGGCTATATTCCGTTTTAGGTGACTTTTCATACCGAAAATAACCTTCCGTTTCCGGGTTAGACAGATTTCCGGCTTATACAGAGTGTTTTTAGGTATAAAGTTGGTCGGTTCCGAGATAATTTTTCCATTTTGACAGATTTCCGTTTTAGACAGTTTTTACTGTAGTAATAAAAAAAAAAAAAAGTAGTAGTATTTTGTGATATATTTTTAATCAATAGCTACATAACGTAATACTATTAAAACACATTATTTATAAGGATCATTTAAACAAAGTAATGTGATTTTCCGTAAGAAAATGCCAATGATCCTATAACTATAAATACAATTATCTGCCTATCTAACTAGCACAAATTCCCTCTCCCTTTGTCTTTTATTAAAGTTACACATACTTGAACAAATGTATGTGATATTTTATATCAAACAACAAAAACATAAGAATACGAATCATAATTACTTCAATTTCAATCCAATGTCTTGCTTTGAGTCGAAACTTCCAGAAGTCACTAAGAGTTGTATTCAGTAAAGTCCCTTCTTCAGCTTCAGCAGTAGTTAGACCTCCATGAACATAAATTTCTTTCCGAGAAGGTGAAATCTCAGCAGCATGGAAATACCTCCCTCTTGGCATATGAGCATCATTTGTAGAATCGATAGTCACCTAAAAAAGATAAGAATTAATAATAATTGCTCTTATTAATAACAGAAAAAAAATTCTATTAAGTACCATTATGAAATGTTAGGATAATTGGCTCCCCTACTTAAAAGCTTTAACACTCAATACTGGGCTGATTTATTCTCTTCAGTTCAATAACAAGTGATTAGTCAGGGAAGCTCATAGAAAGAACCTGCTTTAAATTTGCAACTACATTATTGTCAAAGTAACAATTAGTTACACTCAGCACAGACCTCATTCTGACTCTCGTCTCACGCTCATTCAGTAGTGCTATTTATTCTGTATTCATAGCTTGCAGTCACCATAATACGAAACCAGGTCAACATAAGTACATTCTGCAATTCTCCTTCTTAATCCCATGTCTTTACTTTCTTTTAGTAAACTGATTGTTACTCCTCAATCAACATTATTTCATTTTAATTGACTGAAGTGCACCAAAAAAGTGATTGGTGTCCAAGGAGTAAAAGTGTTTCACGTATGTTTCTAATCCATATAAGCATATTATATTGATAGAAATGGCCACACTAGACATAACTAACCCTTTGTAAGCAATCTGTGTATAATTGTTTGGTGTTTTAGTGCCCTGCTGACCATGAACGTATATTCACATTCTCTCTCTTTGCTGTTTCAGTGCCCAATAGTGTTTAGCCCTGAACTTTTGTAGTTATCGGGTTCTTATAAGTTCTAGACATTATTTAACCAAACAGAAAGCTTTGGCATGCAATATTGCCAACTTTTACTCTTAGAACTAGCCACCATTATTTCCCCATCTCATCAGGTAATCGATTCTGGGCTTCTTTCTACCTGCATTTTCCTATATTGCCATTGTATGTTTGACTATATCTGAACTATTGCCCAGCTAAATGGTAGCTATGATGATTCAGTAAACCTGTTACGATTAAACATAAATATAGTTTGCATATTTGCCACTAAAAGTTAATGAATAAACTTGTTAGTTTATTAGCACAGTTTATATAAAATAACTAGTTACAAATAAAGTGTAATAAAATATGGACAAGTAAAGGATGGAAGCAGTGGGAGACTTGGTTGAATTGTGGAGTGACTGGATGTGAGAGAGTAGGTGGCACTATGGTCACAGTCTTTAACATGATTACTGTGCATCTAAAGGATTTACCCAATAAACTCAATATTTAACACAACAAATTTTATTTTGGAGAAATAAATATGATTATGTAACCATTACATACCTGCATCCAAGTATTATTTTTTGTATCAAACAGCCTAATGTCATTAAGTGGTCCATGAGATAAAGAGTAGCCTCCAAACATCCAAAGAGAAGTTCCTAGTGACCTATGATCAGCAAGAAGAGAATGACCAAACCTTGGCAACATTTTTCTAAGATGGTCAAGTGAATCAGAGAGAAGAACAGAGTTAAAAAGTTCTGTGAAAATAAGTTGATGTTGAGCAAGAGCAACTGAACAGTCAGGTCCACCAAAGCCTTCAGAGCACAAGCATCGACCATATTCCTAATTAAAAACAAAAAAAAAGGCATTAGTTGTAAATTTTTAAATAAGTGCCATGATAATTTAATATAAGTATATTTTTTTTTAATTGGCCCAAGAATATTTCCTTATTATAAAGCAACAGTTTTGCTAAACCTATTATGAGCTCTAGTGAGACCAACAAACAAATATAGGGGGTTAGCATAGTCCAGCCCACTCTATATAATAAGAAATAAGCTTGGATTGCACTACGTCTTGAATGTTCCGGCCACAAAGATCATTTCAAAAGCAATACTCTTAACAGATATTGTTTTTTGGTACATTGGTCATGATTGATCCCAAAGGTGCCATAATTTGTAAAATCAAAGGGAAAAGCTCCAATGGGCAAGCCAAATATGTTTCAGTAATATTATAATCTGATCAAATGAAATAAGTAAAAAACATTATTAAGTTAAACACGGTTTTATTGAAAAAAATACATAAAAAAATTTACGAAGAAAATGTACTTAAAGATAAAGAATAATCCTAGGTACCAGTCATCACACCCCTCTCCTCATCAATCTAGGTCATGATCAGAGAAATAAATAAAATTGTGTGGCTTCGCCATAACCTGAATAAATACGTAAATAGCATTTATAATCATATGAATGGTTGAATGTTGATATCAATTTCACACACCCCACAACATTATTTATTTATTTCTGATCAATGCTCTAGCTTGATGAGGAGAGTGGTGTGATGACTGGAACCTATGACCTAGGTTAATTTTTTAGCTTTTAGTACATTTTCTTTGTAATTTTTTTCTATATTTTTTCAATAGAAGCGTTTAACTTAAAAATATTTTTTTACTTATTTTATTTTCAAGTTTCTAGTTTTAATTTCTCATTCTATTTAGTCAATAGAGTGCCTCATTAATACATGGTTTACCCCCTGGCAATTTGTTGCAATCCAACTCTAAATATTTGATATTTAACCTTGGAATAAAACGTTTCATAATATATGAGTTTATTTTTAAGATGAGATAAGTAATAATGGGGTTTACTGAAGACTGAATACTAAAAAATAAATTATTTCTCTTTATATTGGAGATACAGGCAACATTTATAGGAAATTAAATTTGTAACAAGATTGTTTGCACTCAATTTTTCTATCCGTCTCATAATAGCTCATAATTTTCAACCCCACCTCTAATGAGGGACTCCTACTTCTTTTTCAACCTTTAGTGAACTTGATTTTTAGTTTTACATAAAACGTCTAAATTCGACTTTGATAGCAGTCAAACAAAAATTGTGATTGCAAGAGCCCATACCCATTACCGACATTGGAACAAATATGAAATCTGGCATGTTGTGCCGAGAGCCATCTTAGATTTGAAATTTGTCATAGTGTACAGTATTCTAATAGTCAAGCCCTTTCATTTGAAACCCATATTGAGGGTGTTATGAAGTAAAAAAATGGAATCTGCCATTTTGTTGGCGGCTGTTAATGGATTTGCATTTTTTTTTTATAGTATACTCTATTCACTAGTCAAGCCCTTTCATTTCATACTCATATTGAGGGAGTTATGAAAAAAAGTATGACCGCCATTTTGGATTTACAAATTTACTGAATATATTAAATGGTATCGTCAACACAAAGGGGTCAAATTTTAACTACTAAATTTGACCCAAATAAATAAATAAACAGGTGAAGCTAAATAAAACCGTTTAAAAACACTACTGTCTGACTCATTGGAAATTGTTTAGCTAATGAGCATCAATAAGACTCTATGCATTCTCCTGAGAGCAAATTAACAAATTTTTCCACGAGAGAATTTCTCACTTTAATGTTAAAAAATTCTTTGTTTTCATTCAGAAGGCAAAAATAAACCAATCCATATCTTCTTTTCTTAAACTTTCATAATAATTAAGCATAGACTTTTTTAGGTTATAATAATAAATTATAAGCAGTCTCTCTCCCACTCCCTCTCACGTGCACACACTTGTGTATATACATAAAGTATTGTTATAATTTGCCATTTCAGTGATCAGATCATCAAATTTTATCTTTATATAATTATCAATATCGAAGAATTTAAAACAAAACAAAAATCACATCTATATATTTCAAATGCTTTAAACAATATAAGTAGATATCAAGTATTTTACTTTGTCAACATAAAATATTTTAAGATGTATTTTAAAAATCTTTAATACTTAGAAAACATGTAACAAACTGACCTTATCACATACGCCTCTCTTAAAAATGGAACTACAATTCTTTGGGCAAGCCACAAGTCCGCAGTGAGGGCCAGCTGTCCCCTCTGGGCAAACACATTGACCTTTCACGCAAATATGACCATCTGGGCAATTGTCTGGGCAAGATAATACTGATATAGTTGCATTGAATCCACCTTTTGATTCACCTTCCATTTTGTAGTGAACTGTCATATAACCTAAATAATTTAAGTCAATTAAATTTCTAGAAACATTAAGACATATTTTGAAAACGAAATAATATGAAACCGATTCAAATTGAAAAACATTGAAGACAACAAAATATCAAACAGAGGCAATTTCAATATCTCTAAAACATCCAATACCGAAACGCCACATAAAATTTTAAGCCTTCTGAAAAAAAACAAAAAAAACACTACTGGTAGTCTTTGGGGCTGTGATTGAGAAAACCATATTATTAGATAATAATAGTTGTATATTAAGATTTACTATAATTTGAAACTTTTAATAATGAGCGCTTCAGTTGGGAAATGCTACTAAATAAAAAATACTAATGGGATACAATGCTTATAAATGTTAAAAGTATAATGTTATTATAACATTATGCTTTAACATTTTTTAATGTGGTCTTGATGCAGAGTAGGTTGCATGCACAGGGAGGGGAGTGGAAGGGCCGATTACAGTTCCAAAACATTATACTAATTGTCAATTATGATTCAAAAAGCTTATATAACAAATAATAAAGCAATATAAGAAAATACTTATTCACAAAGATGGAAGTAATGAAATTAAATAAATAATACAATAAAATGAAAATGAACTCATAATTACCAGACTTAGCTTGAACAGTAACAGGATTTTGATTATCCTGACTACAGAAAACTCCAATAACATGACTTTGGTGATCTCCAGCAGCTGATACAAATTTAGGAAGTCCATCATATACATACACAGCATTTTCTGAGCATGGTACTTGAATGTCACCATATATTGTCAACTCTATAACATAATTAATCCTGCAAAATATAAACATTCTGAAATTAAAATAAAGAAATTATGAATTTGAAAAATAAAAATGGTTTATTATTGCTCCCCCTTATATTAGATTTAAGTAATTATAAGTTATTTTCTGTAAAAGCTGCTGCAGAGAGAATTAGATAAACTATAAGTCAGATTTTTCGGGGGGGGGGGGTGTTCAAATTATGAAACCCTTAGATACCATCAGCAACACCATTAAGAAAGGCTTTGTAACGCTGTGGTTCTGTTTTCGGAGACCTAGCATTGCAGTCGAGGATCCTTTACACATAGAGAGAGGTGAGTGCATGAGGGTTGACAAAGGTATTGACTAATTTCACCCATGATGTTCATAGGATCAGAGTCACTGCCTCACCAGATAAGGCACTCCAGAGGTAATGGAACTTTTTCACATTAGGTATGGCTTTCTCATCAGGTAACATTGAAATGCAGGTGTCCTTAAAGTTGGTCGATAGTCTTAAACACACACAAGTTCTCTGCCCTAGAGGCAACCTGGAGGTTATCTCTCCTTGCTGGCAACGATGTATAGACTCCGTAGAGGTGGCATGTATGGCACAGGCGAAAATGGAACAAGTACAACCTCAATAGCTGATTTCCCTTAAGGAAAATCAGCTGAAAGGGAATATTATGAGATGGATTTCATATGGTGTAATTGACAGTGAAATACATATCTACATTCCAGGGTTACAATCAAAAACTGACTCGTCCCAATTGTGTTCTAAACCAAAGGGTTTTCTTCAAACTTGCTTTATAGAACCATAGGGATCCTAGAAGTGTCTTGGAAAATTTTGGTAAGAAGTACTACAATCAGACTGGCAACAATGTCAAAAAACTTTTACAGGAACATAAAAAAATCCAGTTAACTCACGGCTCTTTGTTATTATCGCGTTCATGAAGGATCCACAAGCACTCCCTAGTGGGAGGATGACCTTGCCTTGACTCCCATATGCTCATCTCAGCAAGCTTGCTTCCAAGACCTCGAGCTACTGAAGGTGAAACCATTCCTCGAGACATGCACTGATAGTAACATGTTCCACCTCGTCTGTGGACATAAATAACATTTAGTTTCAGCTCATACAGTATTGTTTATAATATTATTTAAATTTAATAATATTGTTTAAAAATAAAACTCTTCATAAAATAAACTTGTGATCAATTAATAAAGACTTCATTTATAATAAGTGGCTGATAAATAAAAAAAATCATTAGTGGTTTATATAGAAATCTCCAAGAATGCTTACGTAATATATTGTTTTCACAAAATATAATAGATTCACCAATACAGCATTTTCCTTCATTAATACGTTATTTATAATTTTGTAAGTTTTTTTTTCTAAAAAAAGATAATTTTTGTAATTTACCAAATCATTCTTTCATTACCAATTATTAAATTGATACTGAATGAAAATTGACATTTAAAACAAACAAAATCACAAATAAAACAATTTTTGATGAGAAAAAGTGCTGACATTCTATGGAAGCATATAAACTTTTAAATACATCAGTTGTTTCTATTTCTAAACAATGAGAATTATAAATTTAATTACTAAATCCAAAGAAACCAATCACAATTACATAACTGCAAATATTCTCAATAGAAAATTACACCAGGTGAGCTAAAAGAATTTTTTTCACCAAAGATTCAGAAAAATAATTTAGAAAAACATTAATTATTTACCTTGGATCACCATAGTATCCTTTTTTACACTTGTCACAGGTTGTTCCTATTGTGTTATCTTCACAAAAACAAACACCATTAGCCGAATTACAGATTCCAAGCTCTTTCGAACCGTGGTCATTACAGTTACATCTATGACAACCTTCCGAATTTGTTGCATTTCCATAACTTCCAGCTCTGTAATAATAAAATGATATATGATTATGGTTCATATTATAAAACTGAACCACGGATTAATAGTAAAGCATAAATTCTACAATTAATAGTAACAGAAAAATGACATTTATGTATCATTTCACAAGAAACTTACTAGAAATTTTTGGCTAACAGGTAAATTATAGAACTAGATAAATACTTCTACTGATGTTTAGAAAACTTTGTTTTCCATTTTGAAATGGCTTATAACTAAACCAACAACTGTAGTTACAACAATATATTACCAATGCTAACAAAATAGGTCGTATATTTTCAAGGCAAAATTAGTAAAGCTAGAATTTAATTTTTGGAGGTTGGGGGAAGGGTGTTTTGGGTTAGCAGGAGGAATTAGGATTGGGAAATTAGGATTATTATTATTATTATTATTATTTATTAACGTCCACTTTTTGCAACTTAGGCTAATCGGGACGGGTTATCTACAGGTTACCACCCTTTTCTAGCCAGGGTGGGATTTTAGGTTGTTTAATGAATTTCGTCACTAAATAATTTCCTTTGCCCTTCTCGCCACTCTAGGTTTACCATGTGAGATAAAGGTCAACGCTTTAACTCGCATGGCTAACCTGAGCCCCAAATTAGCATTTGGATTTTTTTTTTTTTTAGGATCTAAAAAAAAAAAAAAAAAATTAGGATTATTTTCTTAAATGAAAGCCTCTTGTGGAAGTCAGTCAAGTGAGAGGAATGTTTTGAGTTAGGAATTAAAAGTTATTCGGAATAAGAATTTTTTTGTGAATTCAAAGACTTAACAGATGAAATGAAATGTTTACACAGTTACTGAACTATATATAGTAAAGAGGAGATGAGAAAGGCAGGCATATTTGCCTAAGGAAGGCCCTGCACAGTTTAGGGGTTTCAAATTGGAGAACTGCATCGAACTACATTGTCCAAGTAACTAGCAATGTCCCAAATCCTCCATGCAATTAGCACCCGATAGTGATTAAGCTGTAAAACTAATGAAAGCACACGACAAACCAGATTAGCCTGTTTATCAGGACCTCTGAGAGGGTCCAGCCTTTGTCTTAAGAAAGGGCAAAATCTGGGGGTTCTAAGGGGGAGCGGGTATAGAATACCCTCTAGTAGAATGGGGGGACATTTTGACCTTGAACCCCTATTCTTAGCACCCTTAGTTACTTAAAAATTCTGAACAAGGAACAGTAAAAACCATATATTTTACGTGTTAATTTTTCATCTTGTGGTATCTTGGCCAAAATCTTGGCAAAATGTATTACTGTAATGCAGAAACTTATTTTAGTATTAGAAATGCATAAAGTAAAGTTTCAAAAATGTGGTAAGTAATTTTACTACAAGGAAAGTTAAAAAATTAACAACTGCACTGTGCATATGTTAGAAGGTATACTAATTAAGCAAACAAAAATTCCTGATTATCTAATTGGCTTCTACATTAAACCAATTTTCTTTCTAATTAATGTTTCTGTTAATGATTTTATTATTACTGTTGCAAATTACACTATTTACATTATTGGTTTATTGGAAAATGAGAAATCTATAAGTAAGAATAAGGGTATAAGTGGTCTTTATACATGAATATATTATGAGTTTGTTTTTTGACTTCTAAAAGTTGTTTTTATTACACCTGTTGGTTTTGATGTGTATTTCGAATTAAGTGCTCTTTGGAAAATATGAACCTGCAGCCTGCAGGCTCAGGTTGGTATTTTCCAAAGGGCGCACCAGCCTTCAGGGCAGTGGGCCAGTCTGGATCTCCTATTTATCATATTTCACCAAATAGTAATTGGGAAATGAAGGTTGCATAAAATCAATTTAAGAGAATATTAAAACTGTACAATAAAAGTATGCTTGAGGAATATATTTTCAGAACAATACACTAATACTAATCCAATTTCTATGAAATCAGTACTACATATACATTTCCTACCAGCTATGGAAAAATGTTGTAAGTGTCCGTATTGCATAAACTCAAGAGAAAAAACTCAAAGTCCATTATATATACTTCCTTAATTTTAAAGCAGACATTTCCTTATTATGGCATAACATACTATTATTGAATTATATTGAAGAAGAATTATATACATAAATCTGGTATTCATAATTAAATGGAGCAATAAACAAATAAAATTGTGGTTGTTGCATGCTATTTAAGTTTTCTAATAGCATATTATGGACTTGTCTGGCTTTGAAAGAAGTCTCAATCATTACATAGTATTTATTAATCATATTAATAAGAGCTACAACATAGAAAGGTTACAAGGGTAAATTCATATTTCATATTAACACAATCATTACTCAAAGACAAAAATAACATACTTGCAAAATTGGCAAAATTCACCAGTAGTCCAGTCTTGACAACTGTCACACATGTTCACTCCCCTTGTACAAGTGGAATGGTTATTGCAACCACAATTAGTAGAACAATCAACACCATGCCAACCAAGATCACACTGGCATGTGTATTGTGGCTCACCCAAACAATAACCATGCACACACTTATTAAAGCAACTGAAAACATTAGTTTTATTAATTAATTGAATCAAACAAATAAACTATATAATGCAGTGACAAGCAATTTTATAAAACTCAATAGCAGTTTTAAGAGCAACTGTTTTCTTTAGGGTTAAAAGCTCTAAAATTAAAATCAAAAATAAAGAATAACTATATTTTGCATGCTAGGTTTAAGTATAGATTTTAAAAACACAACCACTCCATTAATCAATTCCGATATAGGTTATACAGAATTTTACTCATCAAGAAAACCAAACTAACACACTAGTATTTGTTTCCCAAACTTATGAAAGGTAAAGGAATAATATGTAGTAATATATTCAACACACTCAGTAGTAAGTAAGCAAGAAAGTCAGGGCTGCCATAGTGAGCCTACTTTCTAAAATTTGTTTTGTCTGCTCAAACAAGATGACAAGGAGGAAATTTCCACATTTGTAGAAGGTGTGGCTGGTAGTGAGTAGACGAGGGAAGGTGGATTCCCCTTACTCATTCTGTGTCTTAGCCTGCCAAGTTTAGTTACCATGGCCCAATGGAGTGTTCAACATCGTTTGTAACATAAATATAAGCATTTTTCAGACACAAATTTCAACCTTCGTAATGCTCCTCGACAACTACTCGATTTTTAAGTGGGTTGAACATTTGCATCAATTTGTTAATATTCTCCCAAAGGAATTTCACATCAGAGCCTTCAAACCATTTAAAATTCCATCTCTTCAAGATAACTTTCATCCAGAACCTCTTTTTAACTGACAACATTCAACGTCTGCAATGCAGTGAATACATGCTGGATATTCTTCAGGAAAAATTTGCATTGATCATCACATCAGACAAAGCACACTTTCACTTGGATGGCAAAGTGAATGAGCGAAATTGCTGATATTAGATAACTGACAACCTAAGAGAACTGCAAGAGTAACCTCTTAAGCCAAAAAGTGGTGTGGTTAACAAAAGTTAGGGTAATAAGACCTTATTTTCTTGAAGTTGAGAGTGGGTAGACAGTGAGGGTGAATTGAGAGCAATGGCTATTTGGCTATGCTTAAGGAATTTTGTATGCCCTTTTAGGTAGAAAATTAATGGGATACTCAAAACATTTGATTTCAACAGGATGGAATCACTGCTCATCAGAATTAATCTCTCTCACCTGACCCCCCCCCCTATGATTTCTTCTTATTAGGTACCTGAAGTCAAAAGTGTATGTCTGTAATCACTCACACCATTCCAGATTTAAAAGAAGCTATAAGATGTGAAATTGCAAATTTCAGTTGAAATTTTGGTTAAAATGTTGGAGAATGTGATGAGGCACTTCAACAACATCTCCAGGAGTAAGTCATCTTGGATTTATAGAACATAATCTTTCAAAATTAATTTTTCTTCAGCAATACAATAAAACTTCTATTTATTCGCTACATATTGTAATTATTTCATCCCGATAACTCAAAAATTAAAGATACAACATCTATTTTAAATGTGGCCATTTATTTTCCAGCACCCTCTATACCCGTATCTATATATCCATTGAAATGTGATTACTTTTTTTTTTTTTTTTAAATTAAGTTAATGGGTTAAAGAAGACCTGGAAACAGATAAAAAATGAAACCTACAATAAAATATTGGAGTGGAATTTGTGAAAAAGTGTCCGTTTTTGGCGTTTAAGGCAATAGCAGAAGACTTAATGATGATATGATGAAATAAGAACATCACTATTGACTACTAAAAGATTTCCATTGTTCAATATAGATTATTCGTGATTGGCATCTCATCTTCAGTATTTTAGAGGAAACATTGCTCTAGATCACTGAAGATAAGACAGTATCAAAAGAAAATTACTAAGCAGTAAGAACTTAGTTAAGCCCTTTGACTATTTTGTTCTTGTTTCATCACATCAAAATTAATCCTACTTTCTTTTATTTCTCTCTCCTATATAAAAATAAGAAATGTGTAATATTTTAAATCCTGATGACCCCTAATTTCACTTACGTCCTTGAGCATGATTTTTTCCCATCCCCTATATAACCTCTTTTACACTGGCAATTATATGATCCATGTGTGTTGGTACATTTTGCCTGAGGGTGACAATCGTGCAGGCCTAGCCCACATTCATCTACATCTGGACACTGTGCATATGACCAAGCTGCTTCATCAGGATAGAGTGACTTATTATGGTGTCTATTCACTTCCTCAGCACAGCTAGCTAAAAAGACAAAACAAAAATCACAACTAGCCTAAAGTACGAAATGAATCAATAATGTACATGTGTTCTTTCAACGTCAAAATGTTTCATTAACACTGGGTGCTAAGTAAGCATGAATGGATACATAAAATGCTTTGTGAATCATTAATCAACACCCTACTAATGACCATAATTGTTTATTTTTATATTATAAATTGTTCAAACATCGATGTAATAGCTATGAGGAACTTTTAGATAAAATAAGAACAGTTCTACAAAAATGATATTTATATACAAATATTCTTTCAATTTCTGAAAAAGTAGTGAAATTGACATTTATCCTTCTAACTTTTTATATTTCTACTTTTATTCAATATTTTTATTAGTCTTAGAGAACATTTAAACTCTAATGAGAATTAATGAATGAGATAATATTTAAACAACTACCCATAAAATAAGTTCCTGCTGATTAAATATCATTTATTTTAATAAATTAATTGATATGATAGAGACCTAACAACACTTCAATATATGTCACTAGGAAGCAAAAAGTCAAATTTTAATAATACTTTGTTTTCATCACTCAACTTTATTAAGAATGTGTTTTACATGTTTCATTTTTTTTTTTCTCCCCATTAGCAAAAGAGACAATCTTTCTCTAGACCAGCTTCATTAAGATTGATAAGAAGACATAGGCTGGCACTTCATGGTACCCAGAATCAGCTGATACTATCAATAGTTACGTAAATTAATTTTGCAATTGATTATACTGAAATATGTACATTTTGTAAACAAGTTTTTATTATTATTATTTATTAACGTCCACTTTTTGCAACTAAGACTAATTGGAACGGGTTGTCTACAGGTTACCATCCTTTTCTACCTAGAGTGGGACTAAGGATTTTATTTAATGAATTCCGCCACTAAATAAATTCAAATTTTTATAAAAATTTCCCAGAAGTTTTATCAATAAATAAAACCAAGCTATTAATTTACTAAGATCTTAAAAAGTGTATGTAGTAAGTGGTGACAATATAACGAGATTTTAAAAGTTTTACCTTTTTCATCCTAATGATAATAAATTAATTGTGACTTCATCCTTGGCAGATGAGAATTCTTTCTAATAATTGATAAGATATTTAATACAATGATAGTTATAAAAACTGAATGTTTAAATTAAAAATCATGAGAAAATAGAAGAAATGGAAAACCTTTCATTAGCAACCAGAACCCTGTCAAGGTTGAAATCTTTCTGCCATTCAGTTAAGCAAGGCCCACTCTATTTTGAAAAGTAATATTTTATTTTTATCTCAGTTAAAAACATCCAAAGGATAGAAAGTATTCTGATGTGACATATATTTCTGAATTTAAAAGAACTAAGTATTTTTATTTAAAAAGAAAAGAAAAATCTGTTATCTTGCAAACCAAAATACTGGACGAGCATTGGCTAATTTATAATATTAAAAAAATCAACAAAAATATGATTTTTTTTAAAAAAAGGAGATGCATACCAACATCAGGAACACTGAAATCACCAGGTGCACAAACACCAACAATAGGATTGTCTACATCATAGCACCAACCACAGCCAAGCGCTTTTAAACATGAGGAACAATTTAAATGAGCAGAACAAGGCTGGCAAGCACTCTCGCCCACACCTCCTCGAACATCGACCCATTCACGGCACATTCCAAACTGATATTGAGATGTGTAAACAGAAAATGAAAAGCACTCCTAAAACATACAAAATAGCATCAACACAAAAAACTCATTACAATACACAGACTATATAAATAATTTATAAAATTATACCTTGGTAGCCTGACACCAAACACATCGACCATAACCATCAAGGCACTGGGAACAGTTTTCTCTCAAATGACAAGATGTTGGACATTCCTCCACACTTTTAATGCCAGTTTTAGACCTGTTAAATAAGCAAAGTTATCAATGCCAAGAAATTAAAATATACAGAAAACAAGTATAAATAGGATCATATTGTTTTTTTTCTAGAGTCTTTGAGTTTTACTTAATTTAGTAACAATGTGTACAAAAATAGAAAATACACTGTTAGTTAAGAGCTAAAATAAAATCACTTTATAAATATTTTATAATTGTTATCCTTGACAAAGCATATTACCACTAACAAGATTAAGAATAATATAGTTCAGAGTTTCCTTGAAATTTACACACACAAATGCATGCTTTACTGTTCTATTATTTTTATAACCACTTTAAGCAATTAAAACTAGATAATAGTTTAACTCAGGCAAAAAAAAGGTCTAAAGGTAAGTGTCCACTTGAGACAAAGTAGTCTCGAGAGCAGAGAGTACTAGTCTCTGAGACAAGATTTGTCACAGGTTCATTCCTGCTCTCGGGCTCTAGTCTCAAGGCTTCCGTCAATGTTGGAACAGTTGAGACCTCGTTTGAGATTGCTTAGGAGTTTGCTATCAAAGAGGGTCTTTTTTTCTTCAAAATTTATTCTTTTGTGTTTATTAAATTTGGTAAAATGAGTGTATGGCAGTGGACAGACGAAGAAATTTCCAATTTGATTAATCTTTACGAGGAAAAGGAATTTTTGTGGAATATTAAACACAAATTATACAGGAATCGAGATTTGAAAATTAGTGCCTATGAAGAAATGGCAATTTTGTATCTTGCTTGATAATCTGATGTTTTACTAAATCTAATAGTTGTTTGAATTGCACTGCAGACATCTGAATAAAATTTTGAAACTGATGTGCATCCACCAACCGTAACTCATTAAATGAGAGTTTAACCGGCTCCTAAATTAATTCGACGATCAACCCATTTCCTTACCTTTTTTTATTTTTAATTTTCCACTTTTGTACAATCTTATATGCAATTAAAAAAACTAGGGCCTGACACGAATCGATTTTGCAAAATAAAAATGCTTATAACCACTAACAATCATACTGCAATATAACTCTCTATCTTGGTGTCACACAGAATACTGCAAGATGTGTCTCTAGTCGACAAGCAGATGTCTTGGTCTCGAGACTAAAGTCTCCGTTGAATCTCCCGCACCAGTCTCGAGATTGCAAGAGATCTCAAGTGGACATGAACCTGAGACCAATCTCGAGACTTTCTCTCGAGATTTTGTCTCAAGTAGACACTTAGCTTTAGGAGAAGAGAACATAAGATTGTTATTTTTAATGGGTAAAGGAGCCATGAGTTTAACGAGAAACACAGGACTAATGCCTAAATCTATTTACCTACCATGAGCAACAAGTAAGCCAGTTGATATCCAAATTAATGAAAGATTTTACAAAATAACAGAATGTAAAAATATCAAATATAATGAATATAATACAAATGTGAAACAATGTGGAAAGATTTTCAACATTTTCAAAATACTTAGGTGGTGTCTACATGGTCTCCTTTGGTTTTCTACCAAACATATTTTTTTATATTGCAATACTAGAGAGTTAAATTGGTCATTATAAGGTTTAAAATTAAAGAACTTCTCTGGAGAAATGATTTTATTGAGTGCTTTGGAGCTGATCTTCAGTGACAAAATCTTCATAGCAGTTGGAGCTACAGATGCACCACTCCACTACACAACACATAATTATAGAATTTATTATTCAAAACAACCTTAAAATTATGTTAATATTTATTACCTTCCAATCCTTGAACATTTAACTTCATCAGCCCACCATTCACAAAGACCACTTTCAACGCAGGAATCACATGTTATAAAATTGCTACAATTATTGCACACGGCTGGAGCAAGAGTGAGATAATGCCATTCACCTTCAACATTACACACCTGAAAAAGACAAGTAGACATGCAGATAAAAATACTTTATTAAATGATACAGTAAAATAAAATTTAAACATAAAAAAATCATAATTAATAGTAAAACAATAACTAAAATGAGATAAATACAAAAGAAACAATCAAAATTATAAATATACCGATTAATAAAAATATGTATTTCAATTTTTGGGTCATAGGTCATACTGGTTTAATATCTAAATACCTAGTGAGTACTTCCTATGAACAGGAATTCTATTCAAGCCAAGAATTGTAAGAACTATCCTATCCCATTCATATTCCCAGGTTGTATAGGCTTTCTAATGACAGGAATCAGCATGCAAACACGGTGGATGAGCATACAGACAAAATGGATAGAATAGAGTAAAAAGTCTCATAGGGGGACAGAATAGACAAAAAATCCCAATGAATAATTAAAGAATTTGAATCATGTATTATTATTATGGAATGTTTATACCCAGTTTCCCGAAAGTATTTTTACCAGGGGACTATTTTTCCTACCGGTAAAAAGAGTTACTTCATTGTCAAAAAAACTAAATTTTTAAATATTATTATTATTATAGTATATTTGATGTTAGTTTTTTATTTTATAATCACAGAAAGTATCCTAACATAATAATAATGAAAAATTTTGTATTTTTTTTTCTTTTCTTTTATACTTTTTCCTTAATTAGAGGGGACCGTTTTATAAATGATCAACTAAATTTTTATGCACTCACAAAATTCTTAATCAGTTTACCTTGAGGTTTGGAGTATCTAACTTTTAGCAGGGTATACAAATTAAGTATCATGCCACACATTCAGAAATGTATGTAAATAATTTAAAAAAAATTTAAATGGGCTCAGGCTAGTCATGTGAGTTAAAACATTGGTCCTAATTAATTTGGAAAACCTGGAGTAGTGGGCTCAATTCCCACCTGGTAAATAGGAATTTATTTAGTGATGAATGCATTAAATAATGTCCTTAGACCCACCCTGACTAGAAAAAGAATGTAGCCTGTAAATAACTCATCTCAATTAGCTGCACTAGCATAAAGTGGACATTAATAAAAAAACAAATGTAGGCGTCGACATAACACAGAATACTTATTTGTATGACAAGAAAATAATTTGCATGCAGGATTAATTATTGAAAGATAAAAATAATTGAAAAATATTAATTTTGTAAAGAAAATAAATTTTATTTAAACTCAGTTATAATATAATGAATAGACTATACTTACATCAGTCTCATTTACAGTTCTGTCATGACAAGTATCCGTAAGAGGACACCAACCACATTTAGTATCAGTAAGACATGCTAAGCAGTTTGTATATGTAGAGCACAGTTCTTCTCCACTGAATGATTCTAAATATTCAAGAGTGAAAATCTAAAAAAAGAAAAATATATTGTAACATTTTCAAATCCATATATTATTTAATATAAAAACAATAACAAATGGCAAAAGTCATGTAAATTTCAAAAAGGTTTGACATAACGGAACTTCAGAGTTGCTCAAATCGCTGCTAGGAGCACTGCTCTGACTCTGGGACAGCAGACATATCAAATTTGAAAGGATCTGGTGGATGAAAAAAATGATTTGATCATCACAAATTTATTATTCATTGTTTGAACACAACTTTCTAAAAAGAATAGCGAAACTGACTTAATTCAAACTTTTTTTTTTCTATTAATGTTAAACATTACAACCTCGCTAAACCTAAAAATGCCTCAGCTGTAACATTAGCATAGGATAGATAACAGATATTATAGTGCATGCTATTAGTTTTTTAATCTCTAATTGAACATTGCCTGCACACAAAAAGCACTAAGGGTATTTGAATGAGATTAAGATAGTGAGCTCTCCAAATACATATATTTCAAATAAAACTTTTCCATACTCCCTTCTGGTGAAGTTAAATCCTACTTTAGATTGAAATTGAGGACTCCTTTTTTGTCTTGCCCCACAGTAATTTTACACTCAATATTGAGACTTTAAGCAAATACTTTGCTACTTTCAGTGCTACAATGAAAACAAATAAAGACTGTAATAAAGATGTTATAAATATAAATCTGCAACATTAATTTGAAAAGCAAAAAATAACATTAATATAGAAAGTTTTATGTACACATAATTCAAATACATCCTTAAAATTACTTAAAGAATTTAATGAAAATAAAAATTTACATTACAGATGGAAACTAAAAAAGTTAAAGGTATCATTTTAATTGAGAGATAAGCTGGTCTGATTAATTCAGTTCTTTCTAAAATTCAAATACCTCACTACCCATTTTTTTAGCAGATTTCCCTTAAGGAACGCGATTTTTGAAAAATTTCACATATCAACGTGTGTGTGTATGTATGTGCATACATATATATATATATATATATATATATATATATATATCATTGTGAGTACCTCGGCTGTCTGCTCCAGCGGTTGGAATTTTCGTTGTTTTGCAAATTTTCGATGGAAATGCGTCCATCTTCGTCAGGCAAATAATTTAAATTAATTTGAATGCTACTTTAATCATATGGTTTGGATTTTATTTAATATGGTTTTCCATGTCTCAGAGAGAGTGACAGTGTCCACGCCGTTTATCATATTCGTTCTCGTGTTAATTTCTATTGCCTCTAGGACCAATCTTTTGCCGAGATGATCCTCTCTGTGTAAAACTTTGGTCTCATCGAATTTAATTTGGTGAGAACAAATACTGGCGTGTCTGGCTATGGCGGATGTCTTTGTTCTCTGGTGTTTCAGATCAGCCATGTGTTGGCTGACTCTTGTCGCAGTCTTTTTTCCAGTCTGTCCCACGTAAACTTTACCGCAATCACATGGTATCATGTAAACACCACTATCTTGTAAAATTTATCCTCATAATTTTTCTAAATACTCTTGTAACTTCCATTTTTTTGTAGCCATTGTAGTGGAGTTCTTCTTTTAGTTGTTTTATCTCATTTTTTAAATGAGTTTCATTGCTGCACAACGATATAGCTCTGTATACTAATGTATAAATGATACCATGTTTTTGGGCTGGGTAGTGGTGGGATGAGACATTCAGATATCTACCTGCAGCTGTAGGTTTTCTGTATACTGTATGGCTGAATCTATTGTTGCTCTCTTTCATTATTAAAAGGTCAAGAAACGGTAATTTCTCTTCATTTTCTAATTCTATGGTGAATTTGATCTGTGGGTGTTGCGCGTTCATGAAGTTAAAAAAATTCATTAGTTGTTCTTTGCCGTGTTGCCAAATAATAAAACAGTCGTCTACGTACCTAAGCCATAATTTGGGTTTTAATGCCCATTTTTCTAAGGCTGACGATTCGAGATCTTCTAGAAAGAGATTGGCCACAACTGATGACAGGGGGCTTCCCATAACGAGTCCTTGTTTTTGCTTGTATATGGTATTGTCATATTGAAAATAACACGAAGTTAGTACCAATTCAAATAAATCTAGCATCTCGTTATTCAACCAACCTTTCTTTTTTACTAGGTCGATGGAGTCTTGTACTGGGACGTTAGTAAATAAAGACTCGACATCAAAGCTGGCTAATATGTCAGAGTCCATTATTTCTACATTTTTTAGTAGTTCTACTAGGTGGTTAGAATTCTTAACGAATGATGGTGTTTGGCCTACGAACGGGCTCAATTTGCGGGCTAACGCTTTGCTATGTTGGTGCGCCTATCATAGATACAATCGGTCTAAGTGGAGTATCTTTCTTATGGATTTTTGGTAATCCGTAAATAACGCTCTACTGTACGTGGTATTCTTGAGTCTCCGGGTAATAACTCGTTTATTGTTTTTTAATCCAAATCTCTGTCTTTTAGAATTCTCTTTATTTTGTTTTCAATAATTCTGGTCGGGTCTTTAATTCCTTTTTCGTACACCAGTGGATCTAAAAGACCATTTATTTTTGTTTTATAGAAATCTACATCCATAACTACTGTTGAATTGCCTTTATCGGCTTTTGTAATTATTATGTCCTTTCTACATTTTAAATTTTTAAGGGCTGAAACTTCCTCTCTTGAAAGATTCATTTTCGGTTTTCGAGCTTTCTTAAGTGCGTGTGCTACGTCTAACCTTATTCCAGCTGCCATATTATCGTCTAATTGGTAGAGGCTACTTTCTACAGATGCTATTATACTGTCAAGTGGAATTTTATTCGGCGTTGGTGCGAAATTGAGTCCTTTTTCCAATAATTTTGTTTCGACGTCGGTTAATTGCACTTTTGATAAATTGATGACTGTAGACGGTTTATAGTTTTCTTTGTTCATTTTGCTCTGTTTAGAGGATGTTTTATTAGGGCAGTTTTCAGAATTTAAGGATTTAGGTGTTGAAATAAAGTGAGAGGTAGCAGATCGAGAAGATGTTTGTTTTGTTTTAACTTTTCTTTGGGTTTTGAAAGGAGTATTGGTTATATGGTCTACTTTAGATCGTGCTTTTGTTCCATTGTTGGGTAAATGGTTAGTCCTTGTTGGTGTTGGTGTTGGGGAATTAGTTCTATTTGTATCTGCGTTAATGAAGATACCCGATACTGACTTTACATTTATCTGTGTGGATTTGATAATATTTTTAGTACCTTTATCATTATTCGTGGATCTCGATGGTTGTGTTGGTTTCTATTCCGTTAAACTGGTAACTCGTCACATTATTGTAAACATGGCTTTTCGTCAGGAACTCGTCCTTAACACTTTTTTCTTTATTAACGTCAAGGTTCGAGAAGAGTGGGTTTCCATTTATTTGCACATTGTCCACTCCGGTATTCTCTGTTAAGACCGGACAGTCATTGGTAGTAGAAGGTGTGTTTTTTGTAATAATGATTTTATTGTGGTTACCTTTTAAGTCATTATTATCGTTTGCTCTACTTGTCCATTTTGCCCATTTCCTATTCTTTTTTGACTTATTCAGGGCAGCAATTCTGTCAGCCTGTTCTTTTGTGATTCTATTGACTGTATGCCATGTGTCGTCATCTAGATTTCTACTTATTGTTGTAGCCAGTTTTTCTTCTTCACTTTTTAGGCACCACAGTTTCTTTCTATATTCTCTTATTCTTTCTCTTACTATTGATCTTTCAAGGTTATCATATAACTTATGGGCTTTAAAAGTCTTGATATTTCTCTTGACTTTAAGGAAGGTTGGTGTAATGTTTTCAGACCTACATTTTCGTAGAAAGTCCAAATCGTTTTCTAGCGTAGCTATTCGTCTTCTAGTCTTTTCAAGCATTCTCGTTAGCTTGTGTATACCCTCGCCGTATAGGGTTGTAATTCTATTTTTGAGGCTGCATCGCTGGGGAGTATTATCATTGTGAGTACCTCGGCTGTCTGCTCCAGCGGTTGGAATTTTCGTCGTTTTGCAAATTTTCGATGGAAATGCGTCCATCTTCGTCAGGCAAATAATTTAAATTAATTTGAATGCTACTTTAATCTAATGCTAAATTAATTTAAATTATTTGCCTGACGAAGATGGACGCATTTCCATCGAAAATTTGCAAAACAACGAAAATTCCAACCGCTGGAGCAGACAGCCGAGGTACTCACAATGATAATACTCCCCAGCGATGCAGCCTCAAAAATAGAATATATATATATATATTACCGCTCTAGGGTCACAATTTTTTTTTAACCATTACCAAACTTGACATATAAGCATTTTATGTAAAATTAAAGATCAAGTTCGTTAAAGGCTGAAATCGGAAAGGGAGAGGTGGGTTTAGAGGGGAGGAATTTTGAAAATTCGAAATATCTTTGTTATTATGTCGACCATCAATACGAATTGCCTATAAATGTTGTCACATACATATTATTTGAATATTAACAGAGTTATTCTGATTTTTTTTATTTTTCAGCCTTCAGTACTCACCCTCTCATACATATGTCATAATAACAATAAGCTGTTATAACATGAACCTCTTAATTCTAACCTTAAATACCAAATATTGTTTTCATGAGACCTTTATTATGCGAGACATATGCAAATTCGTGTTGTGATGACGTCATCAATTAAGGTTTTACGCTCTTGTCTCAAAATGTTTATTAGATCTATATCATACTCAATATTTAACCGCTTTAGTCAACACTAAAGATCATATTTGTTATTGGCTGAAATTAAACATGAAGTAGTGGAGGTTTAGAGGAGGGAATTCGAAAATAATTTAATTTTGTTTGTTTTATGCTGGGTGTTAAGGAATTGGTCTTAACCAACCTGTAATGCTAGGTTGCTGATTATAAACCTAGAGTCGAGGGTCTGATTCCCTCATGAGCAATAGGAATTTATTTGGTGGGTAATTCACTTAATAAAATCCTTAGTCCCACCCTGGCTAGAAAAGGATGGTAACTAGTTTATAACCAGTAAAGACTATTGCAGTAGAATATAGTGGTCATTAATAAATAAGAATTTCTTTTAACTTGTTGAAATACTGCATGATACCATACTTGCTTGAAGATTTAAAAAGTAAATCTGTCACAAGTTCAGAAATAAAACTTTTAGGTTATTTTAAAACTTACCAATTACAAATATTTCTCAATCATTTCCTGACATCTTAAATATACGGCTGTATGGAAAATAATGATCGATTTCCTAATATATGATGATGATAAGGATGTACTTGGAGTCATTCGAACTTTGGACCATGTTACATGATTTAGTAAGTGAATGCTGCAGCTTCCCTCTCAACTAATGTTTTATTTTATTTATTTTTTTTACTTTTACTTTATAATGTCATCATGTTTTGTGGTTTTACCTTCACAAAGGGAAGAGTGTGAAGCTAGGAAAAATCAATGAAGTTTACAATGATGATGCCTTAAATAAATGTCAATGCCGATGATGATTCTAAAATTCATAGGGTGATTTCTATCTTACAGATACTCCTTGGTCATGCTGACCTATCCAGGTTGGTGACAACCAAAAGAAGGAATTTCTCAAACAAATAAAGAACAGCCAGGCATGGTTTTTATATAACGACTTTATATTATTTTTGGTCAAAAAAAAGGACAATGGATCTGCATGACAAAAATATGAGAAATTTTATTTATTAAAGTAGCATCTATTGTCTCATAATACTTTGGTGTCAATCTCAGAAATCCATCAAACAAGGTTAGAAGAAGTTGACTAATCATAACTTAGCAAAACTCTATCCTCAGCACAAGTAATACTTCAAATAACATAGTTTTATTTAATATTGATTGAACTTGAGTTTGTCTCATCACGTCAACAGTTTTCTTTTCGAATTACACTATATATCAGCAATGTTGAATCAATACATAATAGAAGTAAATAAAAGCATAGACTTATAAAGCAATATTGCCAACAATATTAAGAATAAATAAATTACCTTTGGATTTTCAACAGTCTTATTATTGGTCTTGTTACTGTAGTAAAGCTCCATTTTTGCTCGATGGTGTGCCGAACTAGGTCCAAGAATAACTGCTTTCTTAGCCTGGAAGTCAATTTCATATCTCCCTGGTTTCAAGAAGGCACTGTTTCCTATGCTGTCATAAGACGCTGGCCATAAAGCAGATCTACATAGTGAATTGTCAGCAGATACGTTTCCCACTAACTCCTAAAATAACACAATCAAATGAAGTAGCTCAAGAACTTGTTATGAAAGTAACATTAAAGTGTTTTGTAAGTGGCTTAAATAATACTGTTTTAGAAAATAGAAATACAATTATATATATTTGACACTCAGTTCTCTCAGGAGTTAAATATTTTAGCTGATTCCCCTCATCATGTTTTGAGACAATATGTCACTGATGTAATAGTCTGCTGAACACTTCTTTCATCTCACATTAACACTAATCTAAGTCAATGTATCATGAATCATATTCCACTTTTAAAAATTAAAATTGTGTTGCCATTTTTTCTCACATATTAAGGGAGAATTTTTTAGGTCTTAAGCCTTCAGTAAACCCCCACTACTACTTATCACATATTAGCAATAAACCGATAAGTCTTATTCCTAGCTTAAATATAAAATATGGTTTTCAACGAATCTTTACTATGTGAGATACTTGCAAATATGTTATGTGTCAATTATGATTTATGTTCCTAACTCGAAAATATTTATTTCATCATTTAGCCTTTTCTTCCCACACTAAATAGTTGCTAATGGTTGAAATCAAACTAGCTTGGAAGGGGGGTTCAATGGGGGAATTTAAAATTCAAAATACCTCAGTTCTGAGTCAGATGGAAAAAAGTATCAATAATATCTTGATAAAAACATTTAATGCTCTTCTATTGTTGTTCTATACACTTTTTCGTAAGTTGAATATTAAGAAAGTAATTTTTTTGTTTTCAGTCTTCAGTAAACCCTCACTTCTATGTCGTTCCAGCATGTCAGAAAACTGCTTAGTTTACTCAGCACCTGGGGGGGTCCTGATGGACTTTCAAATACTCTAAAATCTGTGAGGAGTTTGATGCTCTGGAATATACTGAACCTCACTCTTATTATTTACCCAATATCTTCATACCTATGTCTTGAAATTGTTGTTTCCCCTTGATTATAATTAAATTGCTACTTTTAATTACCTCATTTAGAATTGCCTTGATTGGTTCTGAGTTCAACTAGGTTTAACGACTGTGTCATCACACATTACCATTTGGACTTTTATGGCTAGAACCAGTTTATTGCTGAATAGCCAAGGGTGGTTGGGAGAGTTTTACACATAAATTTAACACAATCTGATAACTCTCTACTACCTTCCATGTTCAATCACTTATGCTTGTGAATGAATTGCAATACAGCAACATGAACGAATAGCCTAAAAGGGGTAATATGTTCTTCCTTCATATTTTTTGAAATGTTACAACTACTACTGGTACTTACTAAAATTTAAAAAAAAAAGTCTATATTCATAGAAAATGTGATACTCTTTAATTACTGCTTACCATAGAAGCATTGTTATATGCTATCATAAGGGTAGCTGATGAATATGAGGCACAGATCTGTAAATCCTCACGACTATTGAGCCAACTTTCAGGAATTCTCAAAAAACCACGTAACCTGGAAATAACAAAGCCTCCCAGTGCTTGTTCAGTACGAGTCAATCCGCTTGGTCCAATAGTAAAGTCAACTGAAGTAGCATTTACAACACCAACCTTCAAATTAATTAAGAAATTATTCAACACATTAAACAGAAAAAAAGACTAATTTTCATTAGCTTAACATCAACCAAGATTTCATTAGGACAAATATGTTTTAGAAATTAGGAAAATATACTTTTAAAAAGCTTCAAGAAAAGAACTTACTCTAAATGCACTTTTTGTTCTCTCTTTTTTTTAAACACATATGGCTAACCTAAGCCATAATTTAAAATGCATATAAAATATTTCTTCATGGTATAACTTCAATAGCAACATTTATTAAGGAAAACAATTGATTACTCTCCAAAACTAAATTTAAGCTTAACAATTGCGGCATATTTAAAATAAAATATTTTGTAGATCCTTATACTATGATGGCTTCACGAGTGCTTTTTTCAAATTATTCAAATAAGCATGTATCAAAAAGTTGAGAATCTGAGAAAGAAAGGCTCTTTTCAAATGATGATTACTCTGGCGTCCTGAACTATGTCACAAAAATAAGTTTCTCATCAGATGTCACACCTCAGCTTCCTTCAGAGAAGAAACCTCGAGCAACAAAGGAACTAAGTAGATCAATAATAGGTATATCAGCAGGTGATCAATTCCGTTGAAGGAGTTGACAATGGAGTAATTGAAGGAGTTCAGGACCAGGCTATGGAAGCCAAATAATGAGAGAGTATTTACTGTATTATGAGTACAGCTAACCCTTGTGGCTGCCCCCTTGTGGTCATTGCAATATTTCTAGTAGCATGTCAGGCAAAATGAAAGAAAATATCTAGAAGTAGCGCTAACAATTTCTTCTCTTCAAATTATAAACTTTTTTTTTTGAAAAAACTAACAGGTTCACCACCCAGTAAACCACCCCAGTTCCCGGTTGGAAAAATTAGGCAATTACACACACATACACACGTGCATGCGCACACACACACACACACACACACACACATATATATATATATATATATATATATATATATATATATATGTATATAAAATTGTAATCTTTCTTTGTACATTGACTTTTTTTTTCTCGAAATTTCACAATGCTTTTTCGTTTCACATGCCATACACGATATCTGTAATTTTTTTCTTTGGTGTCTGTTTGTCCGTTTGTTTATTTGTTTGTTTCACGCCCAAATACTGAACTGAATTTTATGACTTGGTATGTATATTACAATTATCCCAACTTAGACTATAGGCTATACTAATATTCTCAGAGATGAACAGGAGTGGGGGGTTGTAAGGGAAGCCTGAAATGAAAAATCTCGATATTTCGCTTCTTATTAGGTTTTCGGTGAACATGCACCCAACAAAAGTCATTTATTTTGTTATTTATAGTAACTTTTGTTATATACACTTTTGTCGTATACCGAAGTATAAATGATTTATACACTACAAACTATAGCGGGAGTCAACAATTTTATTTGGCACAAAAGACTCAACCGAACTAAACAAAACTCTGTATATAGGACTTATTGGGTACTAATGGCTAAAGGAGTTGATATAGGTGAGGCGATCTACTTTTTACAAATGTTATATCTTCTGCTGCAATGCCACATGGCTTGTTTATAAGTAATGTTTCGGTATTTTTCAAATAATAACGAATGTCCACCTACCAACTGACAACAATATTTTGAGTTTATCCATTAATATCATCGCAAGCACATAAGATACCTTTGACTGACATATTCATGCCATTGGTAAAACAACAAAGCGAATAAAGTAAGCAAAAACATATAAGGAAATGTGGAGAAAATTATTCTGACAAAATAAGTTTCCTGAAAAAAGCGATTTCACTAGGAGTGCCAAGCCCTCAAAATAAGTTGTACAATAAAAATAGTTTTGAATAAAAAAAAATAAAAATAAATAAAAACCAAAGTATGGGAGTAGAAGTAAATAAAATATAAACTAAAACTTTGCACTTAACACACATCATTTTGCAAGTTAATAAATATTGTTTATTGGGTTACACAACAACTAGATAACATGTTTTGGTAAGGTTTTAAAAAAGAAAACAAATTTGCAAATGAAGAACATGAAAAACTAGAAGGTAGAAATCAATTTTTTGAAAATGTATTTGATTTCAAGGTTATAACTTACATAATCTGGCTGTGTCATATTTGGAGGATTCATATACTGTATATAAGTCAATCCTGGCCTTTTGTCATTATCTTTACACTCCTTGGGATCCCTGATCTCTTTTGGCTTATCTCCCCACCATCCAGAAACTTGGGATGGAGGATCTTCTGATACACCACACATTCCAGAAGTATCTAAAAATGAGAAAGAAACAGTAAAATAATTAATTTAGTTTTAAATTATAACAGTAAATGGTATACCAAGATATTTTTAAAAATGTATCTTAAATGGATTCTAAAGTAATTGATTCAAAGTTGAAACCTTTACAATTCCACCTTAGGCTTCTTTACACAGTTTAATTACAATAATGAAAGCTACCTCACAGCTGAATACTGAATTTATAATTATTCCTTTCTTTAAACATACTGCCAAGAAGTGTGTTCAAGAGGCTCAGAAAACTAATAGCCTACGATGAGTAGGCACACATAAATTTGACACTACTTTTTACATATATCAGCTATAATTAGTATTGTCAAAGTAATATAAATGTGATGTGGACACTACATGACTTCCTTGTACTCCTATTGGATTAAATAAACAAATCTTTTGGTATTTTATTTAAAAATACTTTATTTGAAAGTGATACACAATATTTTTGTTCCAATACATTTGATTGAAAATTGTCATAGAAAATAATTTATAGATCTCTAATCGTACAGAGAAATTTGATTTTTTTTTTATTTTCGTCCCCCTCTAAACCTACCCTACCTCTTAGTTGATTTTGATCAATAGGAGAGGTACACAAAGACGTTATAAAAATTGCAAATATGAATTTGCAGCATTCTAAGGATAGCTGTTTTTGAGTAATACGTAAATGATATTATGCCAAAGCTAGTCAAAAAAGCTCCAAGTTGGGTCAAAACGGATAACGGTGAAGACCAAAAATTTTCGAGATTACAACACTTCCTTTACTTCACATGAGTAAGTAATAAAGTAACACAACATTTTGTAAATAATAAATTATACATAATATACATTGTATTATCACGAAATAATAATTTTTCTTTTTGTTTTGTATTTTCCCTTCGTGGGATCTTATTATATTTTCTTTATAATTTGTAATTAATTTAATGTTTATTATAGCCAGATTATTACCATTTATATACTGTGACAGTTGATAGACAAAGTTATAGAAGTTGACTAGATCGATTAGTAGACATTGATAATTCTCTACTCGAGAGAGGAAAAGGATTAAGCCTGAAGCCGGCTAGGCTTTGTTTGTGGCAGGCAGGGAGAAGTTGGTCAGAGTGGCAGCCCCTTTTTCTTACAGTGCAATTATCAGAGTTATAATCTCTTTGGCGATCTACCATACATTTTTCAAATGAGTAATTACTTCTGTAGAGCAAAGTCTTCTACATCTTCAGTGTACTATTAATGTAGAATTATATTCCATCACACTCATAACAGCTGGCTAGAGTTGGATGAAATGATGGTAGATACAAGCAAATAACAGTTCAGATTGATACAAAGAGACTAAATATTGTTTTATTAGGTATGATTATACTAATTAATAAATTTTAGCAAATTTTCATTAAAGAAAATTTAATCCAGATGCGAGATTTTAATGAAAGAATAGCTTAAGTGTAAAAATGCAAGAGTAAAAATGGAGGTAGGTTACTTAAGGTATAAAAGCCAAAAACAGAAAAGTCCATCACGCAGGGGCTGCGTAAACTAAGCAGATTTTTCACAAGCTTGGACATGCTACATATCTGACAATACCATCTATTCTCCATTTTTCCTTTAATAAGAAGCCTACGTGAACAGGACTTCACATTAGCATAAGTGGGGCGGGGGAGGGTTACAGAAGACTGGGAAAAGGAGAGAAAAAAACAAATTCGAGTTTAAACGTTAGAACAAAACTTTTCATTCCTCTAAACCACCCCCCCCCTCCCGTTTACTCCTATTTGTCGTTGAAATGACACTTCCTAATATACTGGCTTATTACAAATTTTAAATGATTAGGAGTGGAGGTTTACTGAATGGCAAATTCTAAAAAATGCAAAATCTTGGCTAGTGAAATAAAGTATAGAACAACAATTGTAGGAAATTAAAATTGCAATACAACTGGTTATATAAAATTTTTATCCCAATCATAATTTTAGTCCCCCTCTCTTCATGGCCTAATTTCAGCCTTCAAGAACTTGAATTTTCTTTTAATACAATACAAATATCGAGCTTGGTTACAACCAAACAAAACTTAGGACTGCTAGAGTGGTATAATTTTGAAAGGACCCATTTTTGCCATCTCTTAAGCAGGATTGAGGAACATTTGAAACATTTTTTTTTTGAAAACCGTATCATAAATACAATATCAATAGCTTTTTCAATTTCCCTTAGAGTAAATCTGCTAAACATCCAAATGACTTCATATTTTTGAGTTCCAGCTAAATGTGTAGAGAACAATTGCAGTCAATATCTTGGCAACAAGATTGATTATTAAAATTCTTTGATGTGACACATACTAATGGAGATTTAAAATTTTATATTTCATCTCTAATTTCTTATATATATATATATATATATATATATATATATATATATATATATTGTTACGTTTTTATTACCAAAACCAGTAATAAACGTTTCTAATAATAGTTCTTTTGGATTGCAAAATTAAATACTCGCAAGTTTCACAGTTTTTATCACTGCAAAATTTATTTCACAATGCACAATAAACTTGGTGATTAATCTTAATTACTACTCACAGTATACACTGATAGCGTTACTGTTCTTCAATGAGTCACAGTCCAATAATTCACTGAAATTCACAGAAAGACGGCACTGCACTGTCCTTTGCTTCGCGGCACTTCACTGTCTTTTACTTCGTGGCACTTCACTGTCCTTTACTTCGCGGCACTGCACTGTCTTAAACACGGCACTAAACTGTTACTTACAGTCGCGGCACAACACTGTTCTTCTTATAAAAACTCTTTACCGCACTGCACTAAGTCGCACTGTAGCACTGAAGTGACCATCGAGATCGCTGAGCATAAACTGACTCACGGCTGGCCCGAGCTCCTTTTTATAGGGAGGCGGCATACATCAAAGGGGAATTGTCTAGTTCATTCGACGTCTGGCTGGAAGGTACTGGTCAGACCTAGAACATTCTATCGGTCTCTTTGATCTACGTCACACTTTCCAAATACGCGACTCTCTCTCTCTCTGAAGGATTATTCAACTATTTAATTTTCGCAACAATATATATATATATTATCTTTTATCTCTGTGTGGCTATTAACTCAATGTTTAGATTTATGTGAAACATTAAAATATTAGTATCAAGACAATTGCCAAAACAGAGGGATTATTAACAAATCTGTGTTCATTGAATAAATTATGATGTGCCACAAATCCAACTAAAAAGTTCAATTACCCAGACAGGGACTAAACCTAAGACTCGAGGTTCCTTTTTTTCCCCTTTTTCTGTTTTCTAAACTGCAGTAGCCCTGCAGTATAGGAATTAATTACAATTTTATATTGAAAAAAAAATAATGAAGTAGAAATAATAAAATTGATATTTATTTATTTATTATTTATTAACGTCCACTTTTTACAACTTAGGCTAATCGGGACGGGTTATCCACAGGTTAGCGCCCTTTTCTAGCCAGGGTGGGATTTTAAGGACGTTATTTAATGAATTTCGTCACTAAATAATTTCCTTTGCCCAGGCAAGAATCGAACTCGCCACTCTGGGTTTACCATGTGAGATAAAGGTCAACGCTTTAACTCGCATGGCTAACCTGAGCCCCAATTGATATTTAGATGAAGTTTAAAACAGTTTAGGCACCAGTTCAGCTCGACTCTAAAGATTTTAAGGTCACATAGTTATGTTCAAACAATAATTGGAGTTTAGAAGATGGCCAAGATACAGTTCTGAAGAACTATGCTTTTTATAAATCGTCCATTCTCTGTCATAAAGTCTACAAGTGTGTCATATGTAGTCCAAAGTTTGTTTAGTTTCATTACCAGTCACACATATTGTTGACAGTTAAGTGAATACTCTAGGTTTCTAAGAGCATTAAGGTCAACAACAACTCACATGGCTAAAACATTAAGAAATTTACACATGTTAAATAATGTGTTTTCTCAGCTGTAAAGATTCATTACTAATTTTATTTTGAATACATTCAAGATGTCCAAATATGTAAATGAGTTGTGTTCATGCCCTAGTGGTACTATATTTGATTTCAGAAACGAAAAAGAAGAACATGAATTAGCAGATTTATGTAAACTATTATTCACTTAACTATTTTTCATAATTAATAATAACATTACTTCTTACCTAATCAATCAACTTAAGAGACAGTAAATTTATCCAAATAATATTGATTGACATATTTTCTTCTATCAAAAACCTCTAGTTTTTGACAAAAGGGATTTCAGTAAAAGTATATTTCGCACTAGGTCTTGGCAAGTGCTTAGGATAAAAAAAAAATATAATAAGGACCAAACTCAATATTGGAAATTCCATTAGTGCAATATAATGTGGATATATTAGTTCTATAAAATGTCAGATGAAGGGAAGATATGTCCAATCTTAGTGAATATATCTTAATAAATTGTGGATATAACCAGAACAAGAAAGGATCCAGACTTATAATCAGAAAAATGCTTGAACTACACTAAGCAATACTGAATCAATGACAGAATCTTCTAAATCACATTAAAGGGGGATTTCAGCAATATGTGTGCATGATCCTTGGGAGGATGGAGAAAAAGAAGAGAATCTTTTTACTTCTGTCTGTAGAACATATATTCTAACACCAAAACACTAACTAATTGATATTAGGTGGTTTCAATGCCCAAGGTAACAGAGAGGTGAACTATTTCCAAGAACCAAAAAACAAGAAATATTAATCGACTAGTGAGATTGGGAACCTGCAGAGATTGCAGGATTTAAGGATGTAAAGGTCATGATCATGATATGCCTCCACCAAAGAAATGCAGGATTTGTAAGAAAAGCTGAATATTCTGTTTGGTGAACGATGAGAGAAGGATTCTTCAAGCTGTCTCAAAAAAGTTATATGGAATAGTACATGATGAGGCTCTAGTCCTGCAAAGAACTGTGGCACCTGGATATTTAATAAGGCACTTATTAAGTAACCAGGCATCACATGTTATTTCTTAGTACTTAATAATGCATCTCGATGTTTTTAGTAAACAGTTGAAAAGTACACATTCACAAAAAATTTAAATAGGCAATACATTATAAATTCCTCACATACCTCCAGTAAATGCAAACAAAACAAAAGTACCCCCTAAGTCTCCTTCCTCTTCAAAATTGTATTAATCTGCAAAAGTAATACTTCAAGAAACATAACTATTAATCTTATTTTCAGTTCTTTATTCTTTACAGAGAAAATCTTGTTTTTCCATTGGTTTTAAAATAAGATAATACTAATATTATAGTTGTAGTAAATATATTTCTACCTTTATAAGCATTCTTTTATCATTAGGAATAAAAATTAACAACATGAATCAAATTATTACCATTCCTTATTATTTTTTCCCCAGATAAATCACAAATTCCAATGGACGAAGCATTTCCACAAGCTGATAAAATAGTCCAATTTTATGATTATGAACGAAATGAAGAGTACAACTATCAAACGGCATCTCAAGGAGATCACCCTTCAGGAATAGATGTATGTGGATTTTGTGATGAAAAAGAAATAAAACTTTGGGATGAAGTAAAAATATTGATTGAACCAAACAGAAGTAACAAGATTCAAGAAGAAGAAGACCCAAACACCAAAGCAAAGGAAAAAATTATAAAACTATTAGAAAAAAGAAATCCTTAATGCAAAATAATATAAATAAATTCTGAAAGATGTAAACAATTTTGTTTTTTTATCTTATTAAATGGAGACATTTCAAACTTTGAACATAGAACATATTTTATCCTGTATATATCAGCTATATACAGGACAAATAAGGTGTTTCAAAAGTTCCACGGCAGTGTTTGTTGGAAGTGAAGAATGTTTACTTGGGGAGAGAGAGAGAAAAAAAAAACATCCAATTCTTCACAATTTCTCAAATTGTCAAGAATTGGACGTTGTTTTTTTTTCTCTCCATGTTTCAAAAGTATTATAGTTGTCAAAGTAGTGTGTCAATTATGTCTTTATCATTATACACAATTATGGGAATAACTTTTTTAAAAACCAACATTAGGTATATATAACCTGGAGACAATGAAATAATGTGTATAAAATGCGCAATTAATTCAGGGAGAAAATTCAATATCATCACGTCTTTGTGATGTTCATTTCAAGTAGAAACAATAGTTTCATAGGAGAGGAGTTTTGCAAAAAGAACATTGAATCTCTAGAGGGATTGTGGATTCCTATTAAGAGTTGCTCTGGTAGCAAACAAAAACTCCACTTACATTATTATATTTTGGCCATTAGAAATATGAACTGCTATAACATAAGACCATTTCTCAATTATTGAAGAATTTATTATTTAAACTATTGGAATAAATTCTTTAGATAGATAAAGTTTCATTCATATCTATATAGTCTTTTATGAAACAAGTCTAAAATACAGACCCTAAATATCTCCTTTATTGTGCGAGTTCAGAATATTTGTCCTTTTGCATTTTCAGCCTACAGTAAACTCCCAATACTACGAGGGTCGTCCAGAAAATAAGTTCCATTTTTAAAAAAAAAAATCAAGTTTTTATTGAAAAAAATTTAAACTTACAGGTATTAATTTTGAACATATGTATTATTTTTCCACGTAATCCCCGGCGACGTCAATACATGTGGTATATCGCGAAATGAGCTTCGAAATTCCTTCCTCATAGAAGCTTGCCGCCACCTCCTTGGTCCACTTCGTGACAGCTTCTTTCACTTCCTCGTCACTTGTGAAACGTTCTCCCGCCAATTCCGCCTTCATTTTGGTAAACAGGTGATAGTCTGAAGGGGCCAAGTCGGGACTGTAAGGTGGATGGGTCAGAACATCCCAACCAAACTCATCCAAAAGTTGCGCTGTGGAACGAGCAACGTGAGGCCGAGCGTTGTCGTGGAGGAGGCAAACACCGGAAGTCAACATTCCTCTTCTCTTGTTCTGTATGGCCCGACGAAGCTTCTTCAGGGTCTCACAATAGCGGTTGGCGTTAATTGTTTCACCTTGAGGCAAAAAATCAATCAGGAGAATTCCTTTTTGATCCCAGAAAACAGAAGCCATGATTTTCCTGGTTGACTTCACGACTTTGAATTTTTTGGCACTTGGGGAGGTGGGGTGTTTCCATTGCATGGACTGTCTTTTGTTTTCTGGAGTGTAGTGTGACACCCAGGTTTCATCTCCAGTGACGATAGACTTCAGGAATGCGTCCCCATCAGTTCTGTAGCGGTCCAAAAATTCTCGAGCTGCAGTCACTCGTTGTTCCTTGTGTTCGGGCGTCAGCTCTCTAGGGACCCACCGGGCGGAAACTTTCCGAAAGTCAAGTTTTTCCGAGACGATCTCATGGATGAGGGATCGTGAGATGTCTGGGAAACTCAGGTGGAGTTCATCCAGGGTTGAACGACGATCTTTGCGAATTGCATTGTCAATTTCTGCGACAATTTCGTCCGTCACAACTGAGGGTCTGCCTCTCCCACTTTCATCCTCAAGTGAATGTCTTCCCGCCTTAAATTCACGTACCCATCTCCTCACCATTGACTCACTCATTACACCTTCTCCATAAACAGAAATGAGCTGTGAATTTGAACTGATTTGAAACCCTGTGCATAAAGAAATTGAATCACTCCGCGCAAAACAACTTGAGAGGGAATGGGGATCGAGGTGGCGGGACGTGACATGTAGGGCTCCATTTCAACTACCTGCCCTGACGTTGGTAATTGACCGACTGAGGTCCCCCACCTCTCATTCTATTCCCCCACCTCTCCTCTTTCGAGCGGTGTTGCCGGATTTGGCAAAAACCACTCCTACCGCCCTACAGACCAAAACGGAACTTATTTTCTGGACGACCCTCGTACACAAGCAATATTCATGTAAGGAACTTTATCTCTAAGATATCATGTCCAGTTTAAATTTCAAGCCCAGTCTCTTACTGCCTAAGAAGCACCAACTCATCATCATCATTATCATTCCAGTATGTAGGAAATCCACTTACTTAACGCAGTTCCTGTAAGGCTGATTTCAATGTCCAAAGAAGAATACATTTTTAAAACATTGGCACTAACATCAATAATAGATTAAAATAGGAATGAATATACTTACACCAAACACAGTGACCAAGAGAGAGACGTTGGGCAACGGATGAAATTGCCGAATTCTGAGTTGAACCTTGAAGTAAACAAGCTTGGCACGATTCAAGAGCTGGGCATATGCCTGGGCACCGTGTTGTTAGAAGGTTTGTAGTACAATTAACTCCAAGTGTCCGCCCATAGCACGTCTCTGGAGAGGAGCACCAACCACATTCTGGGTCAGCTGTGCATTCAGGTAAGTTCTTATGTCTGACAAATAAAAATATGGGGTTAATCAATTAATTTTATGAAATCATAAGATATAATCTGAAAGGTTAAATGTAATTTTTGAACTCATTCAATATTAATTTAAGTTCTGTGATACTTTTTTAATGTTTCTCATAAACATTTGCTTATTTAGCCTTATTTTTTGCTCTATTTCCAAATAGTAGGTCCTCTGAGGAGGTGCAGAACATTGCAGTCAATCAGAACTAAATGGCGGATAAAGAAAAAAAAAAAAATGAGGTCCTACAAGGGATATGCCACAGTTTGCTCTGACAAATGAGTTTTAATATCAAAACAACCAAAATAATTAGAAAGTTCATTATCATTAGTTAGTTAATTGAGCTCGGATTGGATGGAAAACTGAGTCAGCAGGATGTCAGAAAGGAACTTTACCTTGAATCTTTATAACAAAATTAAATTAAAAGTTCTTCCTTCTAAAATGGCAGAAAACTGGTCAATCTAATTTCATATGTGCTATTAATTTAGCAAAAAAGAAAAGTATCAATCCATGGAAAAATATGACAGAATCCACTATCAATTAAACTGTATTGCCAAAAACTGAATAAAATAAAGGAATCAAAATATTTTGGTGCAATATACTTATGAAGTATATTGGTTATGACATTTTAAAAATTATCTCCGATGTAGGCAAAGATAGAAACGGAAGGAGGAAAATGCCACTTTCAGTCATCCATAATACAGTAATTTTAATTTAAAAATTCAAAAATATATATTGATAAAGAGTTCTCACTCAAACAGAGCTTTTCTTTCATACATTACAATATAGATGGCCATTGACAATAAATTTCCAACCTTTCCCCTCCATACTCACAAAATCCCAAATGGCAAGATGAATTTTCATCTAAGTGATAGATTTATATAAGAACAACAGTCTAAAAATTGCCTAATTTTGTGAATTTATATCCACTAATGACAATGCTGTGACATTGGACTAATTATAGTCTGTGACATACGGAGATAGATGGGTGAAAGGAGACAATAGACCTAGCAAAGTATGCTAAAATATTACTTTTAATTTAAAAGCTAATTAAAAAAAATATATTACAGGTAACCTCAATGCTGATAAAGAATAGTACACAGATTTAAATATTGCATTATATAAAATTATAAGCGGAGGTGCACATTGTTTTTTGGATTGAAAAGAGAAAGAAAAAGAAAAGTGAATATAGTGAGTATATTTTTCAATTAGTAAGTCAAATATTAATTTCTAGATAATAATTTTTCTTATAGGAAGCATTAACTAACTTGTATGCAAGTAATATGGTTTCAAGATTTGCCTCTTATTCCATGACTCCTTTAAAATTGCTAAACAAAGTAACCTCCATTTGGAGTCAAATAATTGGAATCATTTACTTTACTGAACAAAAAATTCATGCAAGAATGATTAAAATACATCAAAGTTAGTCAGAAAACACATCTCTTCCTTCACAAAATTTTGTTTAATTATAAGCTGGTCTCAGTGATTCTTATAACCATGCACAGAGCATTTCGATGAGAACACCACGAAAGCAGAAAAGGCACACCCCTGCTTCCAGGTTGTCCACAGAAGAAAGCTTTGGAGAAGATTCTTAGATTTAAATAACAGGAAAGAGATTTTCCATCATCTTTTTACTTTATTAGTGAGTTTGAAATCCTCTACTATTCACAATTCATGTGAGACCATAAAAAGGCAACCATACTAGAATGGGAGGGAGGTTTCATAAACATATCAGAGCATTCTATACCCGTTATTTTCCCTTCTGGCAACTTTTTCAATTTCAATACAGGTAAGGTCTTTGAAAAAAATTTTTTAAAGAGTATATATTAATCTAGATTTAAAAAATCAAGTAACAATCTTTGTTATCTTACATCCAAAAAAAAAAATAGATATAAATATTAAGAATAACAAATGGCAAAGTTAAATTAAAGATGAAGTTATTATAATTTATTAATTAAAAATAAAGAAACAACAACTATGTAAAATAACCAAAACAAAAGAGCAAGCTAAATGAAATTGTTTAAAAACAAAGAAAGAAATAGGACAGATAAGAGGAAGTTTTTAAGAATAGTGGGGTCGAAAAAGTGCATGGATGTAGAGGTTTGATGAACTCAGGAGGTCTGATACAATTGAGTCTTTTCTACTTTACATAATTAAAAGGTTAACAAGCTTAAACAAGAAAATAATTATTATTTGAAACATGTTTTTCCAATTAACGACATGTATGAAACCATAGGGGAAGCTAGTTCTCATGTGAAAATAATATTATACAGACCTGGCACAAAGCTGTTCAGGATCATATCCTTCACCTGGTATGCGAGCCAACGTAGGAGGGAATGCATAAATCAATAAATCATTATTAACATTACCATGATATCCACCAAAGAACACAATTTTATCGCCATTTCTCAATGCAGATGAGTGAGCAAACATACCCTGCCTTTTAGGATAACGAGATGCTATAAACAAATAAGAACAGCAATAATGAGAAAATATTCCTAAAAAATTCTTGCAATTCATAATATAAATAGTTTTTAAACTTATGAATTACCATTGTCAATAGGTCCAAGAATTTCATTACTTATCCAAGTATGACAGCCTAAATGGTACAAATATAACTGATTGTCATAACAAATTTCTTCTTTATTATGTTTGTGAATATAACCACCAAATATAACCATGTAATTCCCTGAAATCAGAACATTACAAGACTAAATTAGAGATGTTAAATAGAAGAAAGCTATATTTGTATACTTGGTTATTTCTTATATGGAATAAAAACTAATGTTTTCATAGATTAGTGTTTTTATTCTAAAAATATATGTTTAAGAAATCCTTTGAGCACTACACAATATAGCGTAGTAAAAACTTATTTTTCATAGAGGTTTTCTGTTTTTATTCTATAAACATGTTAAAGAAATCTCTTTTTTGAGTACTAAAAAATATAACATAATAGAAAGTTATTTTTGCATGGAGGATTATTGTTTGTATTCTAAAAATATATGTCTAAGAAATCTTCTTTTGAGTACTACACAATATAGAATAATAAAAACGTTCTATAAAGTATAAAAAGCCTGTCACACAGGTGCTGCGTAAACTAAGCAGAATTCCCATGTGAAGTTTAACAATAGATAAATATACAAACTGGTAATACCACCGAAAATATTAAGTGAATAAATACAAACGGTAATAGAAATCTTTCAGTTACAAGTTAATAACTCTAGAACGGAAAACGTCTGAATTTTAAACCAACAGGCCTCCCAATCTGATTTAGGCCTGACCAGAAAGAAAAACTATTAATGAAATATATCTGAATATAACACATTTATTTCATTGAAAACTATTTACTAAAGCTAATGCTGTATTTTTTAATGAATCAGAATTATTTTAATCTCAATTACTTAAATTTTAGTAATCCAAGAACAAAAGAAGGGGGGGGGGGTCAACAGTACATATTTGCATACATCTCACAAAGTAAAAGTGCAATGAAAGCAATATTCCATATTTAACCTTTTAATGAAGTGGCTCATAATATATCAGCTTATTATTAATATGACACTAGTAGGAGTGGGCGTTTACTGAAAGCGTAAAACTATAATATCCAAATATCTCGGTTAATACTCATTATACGGGAAATAAGTATAGAACAATATTTATAGTAAATTTAATTTGCAATGAGATTGTTTCTATACAATTTTTTGATCCGATGTATAGCAACAGAGATATTTTGAGTTTTCAAAAATCCTCCCCTCTAAACCCCCCCCCCCCGGTCCGATTTCAGCCATTAACTAAATATCGAGTTTGGTAACGATTAAACAATAATTGCGACCGCTAGAGCGGTAAAAGACAAATATATATATATATATATATATATATATATATATACAGTTTTGAACGGACCTCATTTTCGTCATCTCCTAGGTATGATCGATGGACATTTGAAGAAAAATTTCGAAAATCGCGTCATGAGTACGATCTCAATAGTTGATTTCCTGTTGAATCTGCTAAAATATAACCCTTGCCATGAAAGTATCAAACATATTTAAATATTGGGATCAGAATAAAAATTATAACTTTCCCAGTCACATTCCTTGATGGCAGTGTTTTGTATCCAGCATTTCAAAATCATTAAATCAAGAATTTTTAATTAGAGTTAACTTTGATTTGAAATAGAATAAAATACTTTTCTCAATCAATCAGCTTTATTTAAAGTAATTACTTTAAAAAAAAAGTTTAGTATAGAATTGAAAATAAATCTTTCCAAGTCTTATTTCTTTTATTAGCCTCAAAATGTTATATTAGCTCAGTTTTTGCATACAGATCTAATGTATTATTTTACACTAATCAATCAATATATAGAATAAAAAATAAGAATATACCAATTCTAACAGCAGAATGAAAAGCCCTCCCAGCTGGTATATAGCTGTCACGTAGAAGAGTCCTAGGGTAGTCAAGAGAAGCCCAAGTTTTTGAGGGTATATGAAAAGAGAATATTTTGTCTGAAAGTTTAGAGAACCTAGCGACACTAGTGACAAGACCTCCAGTAACAATAAGTGAAGCTGAACTAGGGTCATAGATGGTAGTGTGTCCAACCAATCTCAGGTCAAGTAGTTTTCCACCTCTCGATCTTACTACTTCCCATTCTTCATTACCTCCTCCTGCAAGAAATAGTAATATAAATACACAAATCAACAATTCACAATATTTGGGCTATCTTCTTTAGATATATTTATAATATTCAAAGTTGGTGTAATGAGAAGAGAAACTTAAATATGCTAGCCCTCAAAATTTTAACACTATAAATTCACCAACAAAATATAGTGCTGAAATAAAACCAAAACAGGAAAAGAAATCCAGTGCCAATAAGAAAAATGCTTAGGAATTTTGTTTGATTTAATTTTTAAATTTAAATTATTAATGTCCCACTTTGTGCTACTAAGACTAATTGGGATGGGCTATTCAGGTTACCACCATTTTCTAGATATAGTGCGATTAAATAAATTCCAATTGCCCCGGTGAGAGTCGAACTCTCGACTCTAGGTTTACCAAGTGAGATTTCATTTTTGCATATGAAATAGAGTAGGTTCAACAGGGTTTAATGACCAGCCTTAACTTAGTAAAACTTAAATTTACAACTCATACATAGAGAGAGAGAGGCGAAGCATTTAGTCTGTGAATGGCCTTGTAGGCGAATGAAGTCAGGAAGAGAGGAAGTTGTTCTAACACAGTTAAGAAGAGTTCATTCATGACTAACATGTTATCTCATGATCGGACATAAAATACCTCCTATTTGTTCTCACTATATCACACAAGTTACAGTAAAGCTTTTATTCAGACTGCTGTTTAAAAGCTTCCATAAAATCCCACACAATCAAACAGAGTTACTAACAGACGGTAGTCAATAAATCACAGAAACTATTTAGAAAACTATAAACCCACAAACTAACTAACACAGCACTAAAAAAGAAATTAGATTCATATAAACATATTCAATTTGAGTGAGTTGCCTATGATGGTGAACCCTTATGTATATATAAGTAAGAATACAACTCATACTAACCACTTGTAAGTTTGATTCTAAACAAAGATGATGAAAATAAGCCATCATTAGTGCTACCACCAAACAGGTACAACCAATTATCATGTGCAAGAGTTAAAGAATGTCTGGCAAGAGGTGGTGGGGTTATTCGAGAATTTGTAGCACGCAAACTCCATCGCTTATCGGAAACTGAATAGAACCAAAGTTCTCCAGATAGCCCTTGGTCTGTCTGACCACCATAAATAACAAAACCTCCTTTGTATCTAGAAACAAAAAAAAGAGAAGATAATTATGAAATAAAATGAACTAATATAAGATTGTTATTAATATAAGATTGTAGGCAGTAAGGTAGTAGTGGGATCATTTTCAACTGGATTATAAATGTGAACTGAAATTCTACAAAAAATTCCATTATTGGAGACTAGTTTGGTCCTAATTAGGCATCCTCAGTTATATAGATCTGGGGAGGGCTTCAAAGGTAGAGAGTAAGGCTAAAGCATATAATACACAGATGAGCATCGTACTTCTATAGTCCTCACACAATTTCAGAAGCCTCTAATGCAGTAAGTTTCCTCTGATCCAACTCAAAATACAAAACTGAAATAAAGTGGTTCTTCATGATGGGTTTCATTCCTAAGATTATTTGAAAATCTAAATTTCTGCATGGTATAATCCTATCTGGCAGTGAAACCCAGAACAGCTCTCCAGGACTGATGATGTAATCCACAATAAAGGAATTTTTAGCGGAATCTCTGGTCACCCAATTTGGAATTACTGTTTACGGACTTCAATTAGGAATGAAATATTATTTATTAAGAAAATATATTTTTTTTTTGCGCGCGTCCACACACACACACACACACACACACACACGACAATAATCTGGTAATTATATGGGTAATTTAAACTGGACTTCAGGATGAGGTTCTACATGCTAGAAAAAATAAATGGGAATATAATATTGATGGGTTGTCAGGAAAGGTTTTTGAATTGAAAGATGCATTTTGAAGAGACTAAAACTAATGAAATGTAATGAATTAAATAACAAATAAATGAATAAGTAAGTATATTAAGTAAACTCACTCTGATGAAGCTTGTCCATATCTAGGAGTAGGTTTCGCTGAACTTTCTTCTTCAACAGTGGTGTCAGTACTTCGTCTAACTCTAGCAGAGTGCCTTTTGTCATGGTTTCTGTCCTAAATGGGCCAACATTTCAAAACTTCATAGTCAGAATAAATTCATTAGCATTTAAAAATGACAAATAATAAAAATGAAATATGTAAATTCTCTGCCAAGAATTAAACACGAAATGAGGAGGGCCTATATAACAAACAATTGTAAAATTTACAATAGATTTCAATATATTCAGTAAAAATAAAATAGACATGAAAACCAGAATGATTGACATTCAAGAGAATATATGTGTAGCAGCTTGAAAAAATGTCTTATATTTTTTCACGGGCTTGTCATAAGTAGGTCATAGTTATGTCCAGAACTAGCAGAAAAGAGCCTGAAAAGAAACCCTTCTAATTGTACAAAAAAAATGATAACATGTTCCATAGAGCCATCAACTTAGCCTCAGGAAACTTGGAGAATTGGTATTTTAGCTTCTTTTATTTTTATAATATTCCGCCTCAAATATAAAATTGAGTTTAACTTCTATTTAGCATAGAAAATGCTAAGTTTGAAGGCCACTATTGTAGGTAGATAACATTTACTTAATCGTTTTTAGAGTGTAACCTTAAATACACGTTTTCTCTAAATAAACTTACACTGTATGTTGGTATTTACCATTTTGAATACCAAATAAGAATGAATACATCATTGCTAAGCCATAATCACATTCCCTATTAGTAATTTTATAAATTAAAATATTTAAAAATGTCCATAACTAATTTAACTGCACATAATATTATAGCACTAAGTTATACTAACACCTTGATGTTTCCCTAATGTTTTATTATCTGTTAGACTAAGAAGAACATGTTGGAAGAATGTTTTGGGTTTTAATCCCCAGTTTTCATCTGCTTGATAAACTTTATCCAAAACTGCTTTCAACACTTTAGAATCCAAATGGCTTTCAGGTGGAGAATTTTCATCTAAAAAACGAATGGAATTAAAAGCATTCTAAACACTATAAAGAAAATCAACAATAGCAAATAAATTTTTCTAAAAAAAAAAAAAGAAACTGATGAAATTCCATAAGAAAAAGAATTGGAAGTTACAATTTTTCTTAATTAGTTAAAGAAAAAAAAAATATATAAATATATATATTGATCATTATGCAGGAATGTCTAATATTGCTCAATTTGTGACCCATTAGAATATATTATTAAAACACTTAGAATTATTAAAACACTTTTTCACTAGGAATAATAATTAATCTGCTAATGGAGGTTATTAATATTTAACCAGAAATAATTAATTAGTAGTCATGTTCAACATTCTGCTTAGAGTCGATAGTCAAGGCAATACCAGCCATATAAAGTAGAAAACAAATTACTATATGGTGCATTTTTCAATTTTGTAACTGTATCCTTTAGGTTCTTAATGACAAAATGTTTGCAAACTCATAAATGAACCTACAGAAGAATTAGGGGCAGGTTCAGATAGTCTCCATGTCTTTCCATTTTGAATTGGCAGATCCCTGAACATTTTAGATACTACAAAATGGTTTACATTGGTTCATTATGATTATTTGATGTATTATTGGCCCTAAGTGCTATCTATATTTCTCTCCTTTAACTGTGTCTAAGGCTGCTACAGGAGCCAAGAATAACTGATACAGATTATTTTCTAGATCCCAACTTTTCCATATCATTATTTTCGATGGATTAGATTTTGAAGAACTAATTTGAACGAAGTATAGTTTATTTCTTGTTAAACAGTGGTCTCAGGAAGCTTATTTTATTTAAATAATTAAAAAGACACAAATTTTCCTACATTTTATGAATTTGCTTAGACGTCCTTAAGTTAAGTTCTCTAGAACAGGACCCATTTCTGCTCGTTGAAAATAATAATTTAAACAAATTACCAATATCTAAAATAAAAAGATACTTACTCACCTATAATAGACCCCTTTTCATCTTCCCACTGATCATTTTGAAAGCTGTAAACATACAAATCTCCTAAAGCCTCGTTTAGATTGTAGCCACCAAAAATATACAACGAGTCAGTTTCTTCAACATAAATTCCGGTGTGAGCAGCAACAGGAGGGACTCCAGCACTTTTTAATTTTCTCCAGCTGAAAATTTCCAACTATTTAATCTCCAATGTATTAAAAAACAAGGTAAAATTTTTAAATAATATTATTAAAGTAATCTAAATAAAATAAATATATTCCATTTATTCATGCTAACTCTGCTATAACACCAAGCCTTATAGCTCCTATTGCAGTTATAATACAGGGTCCGGCAAAAAAACCTCCCCGATTTCAATAGGCATTTGCAAAAAGAATAAGAAACATACAGAATAATTACTTATATTTGTGAATAGCCTATATAATGCCATTTTACATCACTTAGTATACTTTACTTGGTTTTGAAAATTATGTCCTATAAATGATGTCCCTTATTGTTAAGACATTCACGAAGTCTTTCCCTGAAGTTGTCCATAGTTCTTCGTGTACCTTCCCTTGGAATGGCTGCCACTTCCTGCCTAATGACATCTTTTAGTTCTTGCAGAGTTCTGGGACGATGTTTGTACACTTTAGCCTTTAGGTAGCTCACAGAAAGAAATCACAAGATGATAAGTCGGGTGACCTTGGGGGCCAGGAAATGTCTCCTCTTAAAGAAACAAGACGTCCAGGTAACAACTCTCTTAACATTTCCATGGACCGCCGAGCAGTGTGAGCTGTGGCTCCGTCCTGTTGGAGCCAAACTTCTTCTTCCTCATGGTCTAAAACAAACTGGTTGATCTTGGGTCGGAGAAATGTCTCTAACATGTGACAATAGCGATCGGCATTGACCGTTACTGTTTGTCCATCTTCTTCAAAAAAAGTACGGTCCCCACACACCAAATTCCGCAACAGCGCACCAAACTGTGACTTTTGGGCTGTGTAGTGGTTGTTGGTGGACTTCCCTAGGATTTTCTGCAGCCCAGTAGCGGAAATTCTGTTTGTTAACAGTTCCACACAGGTGGAAGTGGGCTTCATCAGAAGAAATTAAGACAGCATCTAGGGAAATGTTTTGCAAAATGTCATCACATGCAGCCCTTTGAGTTTCATAATCTGAACACTGAAAATGGCACGTATGCCGCTACGGAACAATACCCCCTCCACATCTCTACCCCCACTACAACTCACGCAGTGGCATGCTCAAACCGGGGAGGTTTTTTTGCCGGACCCTGTATAATATAATATAAACTAGCTAATTCTAAGACTTAATTGTTTATTAAGTTCTTTTCTGAGACTTAATTGTTTATTAAGTAATTTTTTAAAACTTAATTGTTTATTAGTAATTCGGTTTTTAGTAAATCTCAACTCAAATCATACTATTATTACATTAAATGGTGTAGAGGATACCAGTGGTTTCTGAAACTGTTAGCACAAAAATATACTCATCTTTTGACTGATCGAGTACTTCTTTAACAATACCCAGCTATTCTCTATGTCATTTAAAACCAGCGGCTAACCAACACCCAACAGATTATTTTCACATTAATTTAATATCACAAAACATTTCATGTTTAGCTTCAATTTTAAGTTTTGTTTTTATAAGATTCTTACTCTGGAAACTAAAGAAATAATTGTTTTCTACATCAATAATGCTCTAATGGTCACAATTGTTATTTGATTGTTATCAATGTCAATATTTATTAAAGTCTCATGTTAGACTAAACATCAAGGCACCCATTTTGATGATAAAGAAAAATTGTTGACATGCATGATGAGGATAGATATATATCAATGAAAAGATCTGAAAAATTAGATTGAAGGAGTTATATCCGGCATATATGTCCTTTGTCAGATGTTGAGGAAGTGAGATAATATTACTTCGCCTATCTAACCAAGACATACAACAAAATACCGAAGTATGAAATCAAGTTACTATTAGATGGCTCTAGTGCCCAGGTAAGTAAGGAAGGATTCCATAGGTCAATAAAAATACAGCAATGAAATTATAAAGTCAACCAATGACACTGGTTTTTCAGAAGGATATGAAGGACAATGAGTAAAGGTAATCCAACAAAACATCACATGATATATATATATACAATGTATAAGAAGTGACGTTCTCCAAGGTTGTTTCATAATAGGAAGAGAGATTATAGAGTGAGGTAACTCACGGAAATGTAGAAGTATTTTAATACTTTGAAAGTATTAGAATGGTTTTCATCCAAGAGGATAGATCACAGATCACCAATTGCCAATTAGACCAAAGCTTGAGAAGGTGATATTTATGACATTCATAGGTAACACCTTCATTGGGCTCTGGCAGGCATATACCATTCTGGGTTGATTAACCCTTTGTAGAGCAAGGGACTCCAGCGAGGCCTCCTCCCACGCTCGTTTAAACTTGGAAAATGAAAATTTCTTAGCAGCAGGTCCAATTGATCAGGAGAGTTGTCTTTTCTAGTTGCAGGTAAGAAAGCCAAAACAATGCAGGGATCAGATTATTCTTGGCTATACAGAAAGCTCTCCACTTAAAGCTCTCTCCAGGGAGAAGAAGGTACACATTTTTACAGTTGCCAGATTAACAATAATATTAACTAATAAAACAAGGACTCCAAGTAATAAAGACCAGGGGAATACGCCTGGCTTAGAAGAGGCAAACCTTATGAAAGATATACTCGAAGCCATTAAAAATAATATGAATTTAGTTTAACATGGAAGAGAAGGTTACCCATAAACACACATCCACAGACTAAATAGACCTAGGTACTATAAATATCAAATTTAAATATCTGTAATTATATTAAATGATGTCATACTTATTAGGTCCTAAAGGAGTCGTAGCAGCTACACAGTCAGGGTGTGTGCTATTTTTGGTGCACACTGGTCTTGAGCAGTCTGTACCAGTCCAATCGCCTTCACAAATACAAACTCCTGCCATGCACACACCACGGGAACTACAATTGGACCGACAATCGGTAATAGAATATTCAGCTCTGAATCCATCCAAAACATAATTGGTGTCTGAGTATAAGAGGATTAACATCTGAAACAATAAATAGTAATAAAAGAAAATTATAATATTAAAAATAAAATGTATAAAGGATTTATAAAAGCATAAAACAGTGAAAAGGGCTAGTAAAATGTGAAGTCCTGTTATAGAAGGATGAAGAAGGAAGCTATGTACAGCCATTTGGTAGAAGTGTGAAGACGCAGTTTAAATAAAACTACTATTTTGGAAAAATAAATAAATAGTAGTAGCTGCTAGAAAGAAAAGAATTGAAAAAAGTGAGGCAATCTAAAAAAGTAGCAGATCTCCACAACCAGATTGTTTGTTTGTTTTTTTGGAATTGGGGTTTTATTTCAATCATAGTAAAATAAATTATTAACTATGAAGTAAATTCATACGTCTGCATAATTTTTGTAAATATTTAAATCATTTATTACATATGTAAAATTATGCGAGCATAAATTCTTGAAATACAAAAGGTCAGATAATAATGATTATTTATGCCTAAAATATATAACTAAACAAAGGTCATGACTAATATTTCTTGACTTCAAGATTATACTTAATTCATCCACAACTGTAGAGATAAGACTATTTGAAGGCTATGAAAGTATTGTTACAGATTTTGCTTTTCTAGTATTTCATAAATAATTATTATATACACCTTTAAAGTATAATATAGAAATAAAATATACAAATCTAATGGAAAAGATATTGTGTTTATTAGCATTTATTATTTTTCTAGTTAAAATGAATCCATTAGGTTCCAAAAAGGAAACACCATTTACTCATTAAAATCGAATGAATATATATTAGCTTAAATAAGAAAGAAAAATACGATGTTTGCTGTTCAATATCATCCAATAATAATATGTTGAGCTATTTCTGCCAAAAGCTACTGAGTGGCATTGCTATGCATATATTATGAAATTTACATCATATGTTATGGTTCCTTGAACTAAAAATTATTTGCAACTTCTACTTAACACTAATGAGTTCCTACTCTTCTGCTAATTAAAAAAACTAGCAACTAAGAATATATTAAAATTTTAACGCCCTTTTTTGTTTGCCAATTTACTTGGTTTAAAAAATGAAGGATTTTACAATAGTAGTGATATCATTGCCAACTAATAAATAAGACATTTATAAATGAGGATTCCATTTGAGGAAAACATTCCATTTAGCTGATTTTGAAAATTAAAAATAAAACCACAAACACTTCTTACATTTCTTAGTGTGACGCTAAAGCAAGTTAACGATGATAAAGTTAACCACATTTCCATAATAGATACCCTTTTTGAATTATGACAATCAAAAGTTGTTTCTAGAAAAAAATTGGAATATTTCCTTTCTTCAAATGATACATTTGAGTCTAAAGTATACTTCATGTTACTGAAAATTAACTTAAGATTCTTAAAATGCTTAGTTGAGAAGTTAAAACATTTGAAAAAGAAACCATTGTAACCAATTATTACATTTTATTTTAAAATGGTGCTGTGGAATTAAGAAGAAAAATGCTCTTAAAAAAGCCTCGGAAAGATGAAACTGGTAGAAAAAAAAGAAATTAAGCAAAAGGTTTTATATGTTGACAATCTGTCCAAAATTGTGAACAATTGGATTGGATGGAATAGATGTCACATTTCAGCAATTAAAAATAATAATTCTTGTATTTTTTGACGGCAACCTGAACTGTGATGAAGACACATGCAACAGAAGTAATTGGAAACTTCTTTGCTCTGAAATTCTGAGACTTTTCAAATCTATTAATAAAAAAAATGAAAGAAAAAAAAGTGAGTTTGTCATAAGTATATTAGGTACAATAAAAACACTAGTATATTTCCTAAACTTTTTAAATCAATATTTTGTATTAGTTTTAATTTTATATGAGAAATCTAACTCAATCCTAAGCTTATTAGAATTAGGTATACGGAGCCAGGTAGATAATGTAATTCGCAGCTAGTTCCAGAATTTCTTGCCTTACAAATATTAGAAAATGTAAGATATAAGGTTATTAAAAATAAATATATGTCAAATTTCAAATTGCATCTTTAGAGATGTGTAATATATATTAGTTCAAAAAGTGAAATTAATTGTAATAATATTATAGATATATATAGCTTATAGAGCAAAAAGCATATCTAAATACTTACAAAACCTGATGTTGCCACAACCTCTTGAGGCTGTGTTTTTCCACTGAAACTGCCAAGAACTCTCGAGTTAAATGAATCCCCATCGTAGACAAACACGTAATCATAAGAGCATTCAGTAACAAGTGTATGGAATCTAAGTGTTATAAACTGCTCGGAACTGTTGGCTGAAAGAATTTAATATGGAATTCAATAGAAAGTTAAAAATCAAAGTAGTTTATATATAAATGAAATGAAAGCTAGACCAACAATTCAAATATATAAGTTCTGAAAAAAAAAAACAATTCACATATAAAAAAAAATTATAAACATCTTAGTGCATTTTTACAAACTTCCTGAGACTAAGTGTTGGTTTTGTTCTTTTATGTAATTCATTATTGTTCATGTAATTCATTTGTATGTAATGTTAAAATTCCTTTTATGTGTTGATTTTGAGTATAACGTATGTCTTATTATGGTAAAATTACTCTTCTCTAGTCTATGTGTGTGTGTTTTGAGTAAAACCTGAGCCTTGCCTTCATAAATGGGTATAAATTATAATTTATTTGATTATTCAATCAAAATAAATTATTTTTATTTGAAGGAAACAATCTTATTTCTAGTGAATAAAAATTATATTCTGAATTATACTCAGAATTATTAGAAATACACTGGTATACTGTTAAGAGAACTTTGAGATATTAAGTAATTTCAATTATAATAAATAATCTACCTAGGTTCAAATTCAGAGTGTCATCTAGGACGCTTCCTGTGGAATGGTCACGTGGAGAGAACTGATAATGGAAGATGACCTAGAGATTACTCTTTTGGAACCCACGTGTAGAAAGAAAAACCAACCAAGAAAAGGTACAATAAGATCCTGGAGAAGACAGTGGGTTTTTGGTCTGGTTAAATGGAGGCACAGAGAAAAATGAAGAGTGCTTGTTGGTAGTAGAAGAAGTAACTAGGGAATTCCCTTGAGTTCCTTGTAGCGCTAGCAGCTTATTTTAACTAAGTATTTTTATTTAATATCTATCTACATATTTAAGTTTATTTTTTTTTCCTGCAGAGTTTTTGTCCATACAGTCAGAGGGAGCCTAGTACGTGATCCACTGTATACCTGACTACAATTACTAATTACTAAGACTATACTTTTTAACCCAAATATGACAGATCCAATTTAAGATAAAAATATTGTTTTAAAGCAAATTAACTGAAAAAAGGCTATATATTGTTTTGGTAAGTTCACGGAACATAAATAGCACTCGAAGTACTATGACTTGATGCTACAATATTTCTTTAACAATTGGGCACCTAAACATTTGCTAGTTTTGAAGAGTCTGAATGTCAGAATTTTAAGTGAGTATATCAGTTCAGTAAAGTGTTTACAAGGGTATCTAATAATAAGGATTTATTAATATTTTTAGGGGAATATATTTTTCTTAAATTTTAATTAAGCTATTAATTTAATTTGTGAATTCTAAATGTTATGTTGCCGGCAAAACATACTGCTATGGCTACTCGAGACACATTCTATAGGAAATTAAAAATTTAGTAATTGATTGCTGGTTAAGCAAGTGCCATTTTTTTATATTTAATATTTAAAGAGTTTTTCATCAGAGAATAAAAAAATCCAGAAAGACTGAAAAATTACCTGTTTTTAAAGAATGAAGGCTAATAATATTGATTGAATCTTTAATGAAAATATTGCTTTCGTTTAGAATATAAGAGAAGTAGCTTTGAATAAAATTATTATGTAGTAGATAAGATAATAATAATATACGGTATATATAATTATTATTAGGTTATTTTGAATAAATAACGGAAACATTAATTCTTCATTTAAAAAAATAAATACTAAATAAGTTATTGAATAGACCATAACAGGTGCTTTGAAAGTAGTATAACAATATGAATTAAAACAAAATGAAACAATCATATGCACGATTCATTGAATAAATACTGATAAGGTTTTTGACATGGATATATGTATATTCAAATCTCTTAGCCTGACATTTTTATAAACCAAGCATATAAGTAACAAAAACAATAAAATGAAATTCAATTTAACCTTTAATAAGCCATTGGCAGTGTGAATCTTGGGTGTAGTTTGTCCCAACAGGTCCATCAGAGATTATGCCCCATGACTGTGTAAGAACTTTTCGAGTTCTATTGCAAGGTAGAGAAACTGGAGATGTGGAGGGCACAAAAAAATATATCACAAGGAGAATGGGGGCCACTCTCAGTCCCATCTCAATCTAAAACAAAGGCTTAGCATTAGATTCTCAAAAATAAACACATTGTTTACAGAAATCCTTATCAGCAAAGCTGCCTATCCACACTATTCCTAAACACCAAGAAGATATCTTTCATACTTAAGTTAGCTAGAAGTAATGACTAATGTATAATTTAAATTATTTTTAAATGTGAATTTAGAGGGAAAAATATTGAAATGACATCCTCAATGACAGCTTCCAAAAATCATCAATTATGACAATGACAATGAATATATAACTCTAGATTTATTCCATTGAATTAAATAGAAACTTCAAAAGGAAATAATAACAAATAAATAGATCAAGTTCTTTAAACTGATGACAAACAAATTAGAACACTACTTTGACATATCACTGTGAAAGAGAAATATCATAAATTATTTATAGCATTTGTATTGTGAATTTGTGAACATTGATCTCTAATATACACAATTAAAAACAAATTTAAAGAAAAAATAAATGAAGATGATGTTCTCTAATGAAACGTTATCGAAATTCAGAGAAATACAATACCCTTAGAAAATTATAAATACCTTCTCAGGGAAAAGCGAGGCATCTATTAACTGGTGACATCAAAATTTAAGGCGGTTGAGACTAGGGCTGTACAATAATAAAACTTCAAAAAATCATAACAAATAGATCTGACAGGTTACCAGCGAGGAACTTCCTAAAAACTACGTAAACCAAATTTAACTTACTTTGACGCCAGACTAATTTTGACATCATTGAACATCACCATCATAACACATGAAAGCACATCTTGTGGGAAACTGAGTCCCATTATTATAGTAGTGTTTAATGTGCTACCCTGTTTCACGGCCATAAAGTGTGACGTCACAAAACTTTCTGTTGACAGCATCGTTCCTGAACAAATGTATTCAAACAGTCTTCAAAGACTGTTACTTCGTCTAGCAGAGCAGCTCTCTCTTACATAGAATTAAGTCCCAGGTTCGAATCTCAGGCTTGTATTTGATCATAAAAAAATAAATTAGAAAGTAAGCTACTTCATTAGAAAAACGTCCGTCTCGTAGGTACTGTGTAAATTAAGCAGATTTCCCAAACACACGCTACTGATCTGAATCTGACATTTGATCTACATTTTTTTTTCTAATGAAAATAAAATTGTTACGTTTATTACAAAAATAATAAACTTTGATTATTAGAGTTATTTAGGATTGTAAAATTAAACACACAAGCCTTAGGGTTTTTATCACTGCACAATTTATTTAATAATGCACTACACCTTTACTAGATTAGTCTTAACTACTACTCACAGTATGCAGGGATAATTTCTCTTCTTATTTGCACAGTACAATAACTCACAATCACGCGAATCACTGAAGATCTCAAAACGCGGCACTGCACTGATCTTCACAAAGAACACCGCACTGCACTGTTTTCACATAAACACGGCACTACACTGATCTTCACATAAAACACTGGACCGAACTGAAACTAAAATGCACTGAACGTACTGGTATTCACTAGAAGAGAACCGAGAACAAACGCACTGTCGGACGAGCCGGACCGCTTTTATAGACGGGCGGAGAGATCAAAGGAAAAGGGCCCAGAATAGCCTAGATCCCAGACGGGTGTCGCTGAGAACATTCTTGCCGCCAACGGTCCTCCTGATCCTTCCATCAGTCGGTTCCTTTCATCTACTTCGTACTTCTTAAATACTTATTAACTCTTTGTACTTTTACATGTACGCAATTTTCGCAACAGAATGTTTAGTGGATGAGGTGCTTGAAGTGAAAATCCCATATTAGGAGTGGGTGTTAACTAAAAACATGCAAATGACCGTTTACAGTGATGGAAAAAAGTATTTGCACATCATGTTTTTATATATAAATGAGTTCAAGGAAACAAAAAACTTCGCTTTCCTTTTCAAAAATGAAAAGTGTGTTTATTAAAAACTGGAAAAAACCTTTTGTAAAAAAATGACAACACTTCATAATGAAACAAAAAAATTAAAACAATAAAAGTGCTTGGAAAAAAGTATTTGCACACTTGGTCTACTTTGACTCACAAGTTTTGTTTACTTTTGCATTAATCCTCCTGTGTCCATAGGTTTGTTTACTAATTTATCTCTATCGTTTATTGCCAGTATTCTCAAGTCTTTCAAACAGTTTTCTTCAATCAATAGACAATTATCATACCAAAGACAAGTGAGCTGAGTATCGTGACTCGCGAAAAAATTGTTTTACTGAGGAATCAGCAAAAAACATATCGCCAAATTGCCGATTTCTTAGGGTTGAATTTTTCTACGGTGAGATACGTAATAAAAAGGTACGAGGAACGTGGTTCAACTGAAAACAGTGAGCGTAAAGGGCGTCCAAAAAAGTTAACTCCCAGACTGAAGAGGAAAACAAGAAAAGAAGCTCTTAAAAATCCCATGATAAGTTCGCGGGAGCTGGCTGCCATGGACCAATCAACGTCTGGAGTCCAGGTTAGTAGCAGGAGAATTAGATATGCCTTGAATTCGGAAGGGCTCCATGGTAGGGTTCCGAGAAAGAAGCCACACATCAGTGAAACGAATCGCAAAAAGCGCCTTGTTTTTGGTAGGGAGTATGTGCAAAAATCCTTAAGCTTTTGGTAAAATGTCGTCTTTTCTGACGAAAGCAAATTTAATTTGTTTGGTTCAGATGGTCGAAGGACGATATGGCGACATCGTAATGAAGCCCTAAAGAAGCAAAATGTTTTAACGACTGTAAAGAATGGTGGAGGGCACGTTATGGTTTGGGGGTGTGTTTCCTACCATGGCGTGGGAAATCTTGTGAGCATCGAAGGCAATTTAAATACAGAAGGTTATGTGAACATTTTGCGCCGTAATTTGCGTGTTAGTGTCGAAAAAATGGGAATCCAGGATCAGTACTATTTCCAGCAGGGCAATGATCCAAAACATACTGTGAGGAGAACTAAGGAGTGGTTAATATATAATGTTCCAAGACAGCTCCACACTCCTCCTCAGTCACCAGATATAAATATAATTGAAAATTTATGGCACACCCTTGACGAAAATGTAAGAAAACACCATTTCACTAGTGCACATCACCTTAAACAACTTCTTGTTCAAGAATGGGAACAAATAAACCTAGATTTAATTAAAAACCTAGTAAATTCAATGCCCAGACCTCTACAAGCAATTATTGACGCAAATGGCCTATTTACAAAATATTAAAACTATTAAAATTGAGTTTTAACTTGTAAATGTGGAAGTGTGCAAATACTTTTTTTAGAGCACTTTTATTGTTTTAATTATTTTGTTTGATTATCAAGTGTTTTTATTTTTTTGTAAAAGGGTTTTTTTCAGTTTTTAATAAATGTTCTTTTCATTTTTGCAAGTTTGCAGGAAAGCGAAGTTTTTTTGTTTCCTTGAACTCATTTATTAATAAACATATGATGTGCATATACTTTTTTCCATCACTGTATATGTCAGTTTGAGAAAGGATTGTGTACAGCCATTCAAGGAAATTAAAGTTGCAATAAAACATGGATATATGACATGTTTCCATGCGACTCATTATAACGGAGATATTTAGCATATTCGATTTTCCCTTCCTCCTAGTCCTATTTCAGCTTTCAGCTGTTAACAAACTTGGTCCATTGTTTTACTTGAAGTGCTTAAAAATACTTTATATATATATATATATATATATATATATATATATATATATATATATATATACCTTGCAATAGAACACGAAAACTTCTTACACAATCGTGGGTCATTATCTCTGAAGGACCTATATGTATCTATGTGTGTATGTATATATGTATATAATAAACAGACCCTGTTGTCATCTCCTAGATATGGTCAAGGACGTTTGTAGACATTTTTGAAAATCGAGATAAGAGTACAAACTTAATATTTCCCCAATGCATAACGGTTCGTTTGATTTTGAGCTTAAATACTACATGTTTTTTTTCATTGGACAAGGGTGACTGGGGGTAAGAGACACAATTTTATTTCGGTACAATGCCATGATAACGTTTGTTCAAGTTTTTGTCGTAAATTCTCGGTACAATTGAAGTTCTATGCTTGTCTAAAGGAGTTCCATCTTAATGTAAATGTTTGAGTAAACATCTCGTGCACAACTTAAATTTTAAGTCCTTTAAACATTGTTTTCTTATTACGAGAATATAGACTGGGGGGGGGGGATGACGCCGTTATGCAGAGAGTGAGAAATTTGCTTAGTTAAAGCAGACATGCGCACGGACATTTTCATTAATTTTTTAATTAAGAACCTAAAAATATATTTTGTCTGTATTATGACACTAATGAAACTAATAATGAGTAATTGAGTGATTAGTTCAATGAACTGATAATAAGTAATTGAGGGATTTCTTTACAAGATCGTTGTACAAGTGATCCCTTACGAGACTTAGTTAATAAAAGTACAGAGCACCTAATTAGATATAATTTGAGATATATTAAATATATTTGAGCTGACAGATCTCCAAAAATCCTTCTATGGACTCCACTTTTGGCCACTTACTAAATACTTATTTTGGTCGTCTAAATGGATAGGTTCTTGCATGATTGCCGGCGAATCCAGTTTAACTACTCCATTATCCTCGTAGAATCTTGATTGCCACCAGACCCAAAGCAACTTCAATACGCGGATCTGATGTCTACTGAGGTTCCTTTTGCACCAAACGCTGTTGTAAGACGAACTTATAAGTTCCTTCTCTTTTATTTTGTTCTCTAGAATTCGTAAATGTTGCTAAAGCGTACTATTTCATTATAGCGTTAAAGAATAAAAGCCTGATTATTTGGCAGTGGCTCATGAAAGAAACCATTGTCTTGAGTATTTCGCTTCGCGACATTCTGATACTTAAGTGAGGTACTTATAACTTTGGGGATGACTCTTTCTACAATCCGAGCAAAGGTACCGTAGTACCTCACTGACAATTCTATCGAGCGTCTTCAAGCAGTAGATGACATGTTCCTATATTCATTCAAACCTACCAATCAATATCCATATCATTTTCAAGAAGTATCGACCCCCAGGCCCAGTGGCGGCTCGTAGCTAAAATTATTGGGGGTGCTGCTCTAGAAAATATTTAACCTTAGCACGCCAGGGTCGGCACTGCGGGAACGACAGTTGGAGCTTCCTGTGTGCGCATGCGCACAACAGTCAAACACCTCGCCGCTGGAACTGTGAAGCACACAGTTCCATACACAGACATATATATATATATATATATATATATATATATATATATATATATAATACAAGTATAAAGAAAGAATTAAAGAAAAATGGCTCATTATATTAAATGTTATAGATAATATCAAGTGGAAATTGGGGGTGCTGCAGTTCCACAGTGCCTATACGCGTGCCGCCACTGCTTAGACCCATACCCTTCTTTCCCAACTCATGCCTGAACCTTTCTAGTCCCCTACGCCAAAAAAAGGTAATCACTTTGATCAAGACAAAGTGTTGTTTTACAATACTGTAATAAAAATTCACTTCTCCATCCCAAGAAAAAGTATTAAGTTAAAAAGAGTTAATACAGTTACAAATACAAATACTTTTTTTTTACAAATTACAATTTAATTAACTGCAACCTAGACTCATTGAAATCTTCGTTTCACAGTCCATACGTAGACTACGGAGGTCCTAATAATCCAGGGTGGCTTCATTATGGCCCTTTTATAATGTGTCTATGTTATGATGATGTGGATCCACTGGTATCATAATACCCTAGGATATAGGTTAGGAATGTCTTAACGAAATTGTAGCAGCCATTGATTTAAGAGCGTAAGTGAAGCCTTTAGTTCAAGTGGATCAGAACTAGCGACGTGGTTGAGACAACGGTTGCAGGTATTCATGATATACGCGTTTTTCCAAACAGTCCATGAAATGGTCAAGAACCAGTAGATTACTGGTGGGACCAATGATTAATGATCTATTTGTTGTTTAAATATTTCTATTACTGTAGCAAAAATGAAATTTCTTGTGCGTTTTTGTAGCACTGAAGATGAAGTCCTGCCCTGAAAGGACAATGTTCTGAAGTATTTGTTAATCGTGGGAAAATTGGAGTTCGTTTATATCTTTGCACATTCATGGAAGATGGGAAGACTGAATTGGATTTTCCGGGAAATCTGATGGTATGAAGACATACATCTCAAGAATAAACTGTTCTCCTTGGTTAGACGTTTATGGTTTGCCAATTACACGAGCACTACAGAAAAATAAATAAATAGACGCATTTAAAAATCATTATCATTTTAATTTTGTTTTAGGTAGAATGTAATATGAATCCAGCAGGCGAGTGACTATCCTGAAATTTCAAACATTAACTTTAGTACTTATTAAATTCATGTTATTATATATGATGTTATTATAGATTATATGATATTAATGCTATTGTGAAACGAATGTAAGGGAAATTTTATTTACCCAAGAAATGCTTTTCCAATTTGTGGACAATAAGAGAAAGCATCGAAGGTCAGTTAATCAAGTCCCTAAGTCGATCTTATCCTACTCAAAATATCTGAAAAATAGATTATATATATAGTTAAGAAGAATATTAAGACTTAGGGATATTTTATTGTTTCTAATATTCCCCCACACCTGTTTGACGATTTAGATATTAGGACATCATATATTTATTAGGCAAGTTATGATATGTATATTGACTAAATAAATAATTTAATGAATTGTGGATATGATTTGGTCCTGTAATTTTGAATATATTGACCTCAAGTTGGTTATATCAAATTTCCGTAAATGTTAAAATTAGTAGTTTTGGTTACGGATAGCTAAGTCTAAAATTCTTTCTGAGAGTTTTAATTGTTAAGGGGCGAAGCGGACCACGACTAGTAAAGTAAGTTTCTTACCATCAGGTTACTTTTTTGTCCTTATATTTCCAATTAAGGAATTATTGTTGGTTGAGAAACAAGAGTACTGTGTGATATAGTGATGTTCATGTTATAGTGGATAAAAATTCTGTGATGTTACCGATTTAGGAAATAAGAAAGTGGGTTCACGCTACTATGATGAAGCTAGGACTATGAAATAACGATCCTGTTATTAGTCTAATTGTTTTACAATGGAGATTGGTCAATGGTTTTCAGCAATTGCTCGTATGCAAATATAAGTAAATTGAAATGCTTATAAGAAATGGAACTTAATAAACTTACATGTCAGAGATCAATAGAATAGACGTCACTGTAAATAAAATGGCATGAACAAAATGCAGAACGAGCACAACAACCTGTTCAGTGCTCTTTTCATTCAAACTCGACCCAATTAGAATACCAGTAATTAAGAACAAAAGACCTCCCATAATATAGAAGGTTAAATGCTGAAATGTAAGAAAGAGATTTTAATTATATGTTCACGACACATCCTTTACCTTGTACCAAAAATAAACTTGAAAACTATAGGTTGCAAAGAAGCAAAAGATAAAAAGGCGTAAATGTATACCAGCTTCGTAGGTGGATCGCTGTTGATGATGTAGTCCAGAATGATTCCAAGAAATATGACAATAAACGCTGGAGAACAGTGGACGAAGATTGGGAATGCTATAAGTAAGTCATGTGGAAAATTGGTAACCCAAAGAACGAACGTCACTATACAAAGAATCTAAAATTTTAAGATTTAAATTTTTAAATGAGGATAAATAATAATATTGTTGTACTAATAATAATAGATTGTAATGTTAATATATTACAACTTATTAATAGGCATTAACAAAATATTTTAGGAGCTGGATCAGACACCCTTGGAGGTTTGGGCTACTGGCTGCAACTGTATCTGACCCCAAGGCGGATTGGGCAACTGGATCTCACCCCCTGAAGGGTTGGGCTACTGGCTGTAACTGTATCTGACCCCATGGCGGATTGGGCTACTTGCTGGAAATGGATCATCCTTGCAATACTAGATCAGACACTCTACGATGACTCGGCTAACATATGAGTATATATTTGAAAGTAGAGAGAGAGGTGTATCACATTTGCAGTCCTAAAACCATCCCTGAGGGCCTATTTCCAAGAGGGAATTCGCTTATAGGGAACTAATATATGCGTGACCGTTAACTAGTTAGCTTTGGAAAAGAATCATCACACATTGGCCTTTCTCACGAAGGAAATACGCAAATAAGGAACTAAAATGATGTCCATTGCAATTTCAATATGTTCTCTCTCTCTCTCTATCTCTCTCTCTATCTCTCTCTCTCTCTCTCTCTCTCTCTCTCTCTCTCTCTCTCTCTCTCGGTGCCTGCTTGCGTGCGTGCGTGCGTGTGTGTGTGTGTTGTGTGTGTGTGTGTGTGTGTGTGTGTGTGTGTGCGTGTGTGTATGGTTACAGTTTATTTTTTGGGAAAATTTGCTCCATAATAAGGAGTAATCATCATTAGGGACATAAAGCTAAATATGATTTAGTGAGAATATTTGCAGAAGATATGACATTTGTGTAATATATTGTTCCAGAAGGTATTATATTTGAGAGGTGAAATACTATGACTGCTGATAGCATATTCCTCTTGTAAGACTCGAGGATAATGGATTGTTTCAATGCTATTACTTTATGCATTTACATGTTCGCTCGTTCTTATTTATCTGCTAGTTTATATAATCGGCCTTGCTTCTTGTGTTATATCCTATAACCTAATCCCTTTCATCAATTATTCATACCGTGATAGATGCATTAATTTTCTGCAGAATGGGAATAAGATATTGCAAACTAAAGGGAACCAATAAAAGGAAAACCTAAAGCTCTACAGTCCTTGGAGGGCCAGGACTGCCCACACGACATTGGAGGGAGGTGAAAGGTTCGCAGCCATCTTGTGGAGTTTAAAAATCATCGCATCTACTCAATTGCCCCTCAAAGCTCATAATGAGGCACGTAGTAAATGGATACAAGTCCAATATGCTAAGTCCTATTGATCAATAAATTCTTTAGAAATATAAAAATATTATTCGGGATTTTGGCTGGCTGGTGGAGGCCCATCATCAACGGAAGGATCAAAAGGTCAAACACACCTAGACTCTTAATCAGTGATTAAGAGTGGAGGAGTGTTTGACCTTTTGATCCTTCCGTTGGTTTAAAAATATTAATAACCTTTTGATCCATTCTGGCAATGTGCTCTTTGCCAAAGAAAACTTATTTTTGGTACTCTTCGGGTAGGTCATTCGTCCTACTGCTTTGAGTTTTTTTTTTGTTTTTTTTTGACCAACCAAATCAGTATTAGCAGCGTTGATTAGCCTGCAGAAGGTAGCCAAAGTTTTACCGTAAATTGACGTTTCCAACATTCATTTTGTCACCAACCTGATCAATACTAGTAGCAATAGTAATAATGGATAATAAAGTCTTCTTAATTTGAATAAGAATGTTGTTGTTTTCTATGTTTCGAGTAATTTTTGCCTAAAATAGTAATACGGGTAAATATTGGGCTCTAGGTATTGTAACAGATTTTCTTTAAGGAGGCGATTTTCGAAAACTTTCCCCACATATCCATCGATCCTACCTAGTTGAAGACGAAAATGAGATTGGCTCAAAAGTATATATATATATATATTTGTCTGTTTTCCGCTCTAGCGGTCGCAATTTTTGTTTGGTCTTTACTAAGCTCAATATTTAAACGTTATATACAAACTAAAGATCAAGTTCGTTAATGGTTGAATTCCGACTAGTGGGAGGGGAAGGGGTTTAAAGGGGAATTTCGAAAATTCTTAATATCTCCGTTATTATACGTCGGATCGAAAAAACTCTAGAACTATTCTTATTGAAAGTTTAATATTCTATAAATGTTATTATGTACGTTTTTTTCACTATGTTGATTATTGACCGAGATATTTGCATTTTAGCAGATTTCCCTTAAGGGAAATTAGCTATTGAGGTCGTTCTCATGACGCGAGTTGTGAAAAATTTCCTCAAATGTCCATCGATCCTACCCAGAAGATGACGAAAATGAGGTCCGTTCAAAATTATATATATATATATATATATATATATATATATATATATATATATATATATATATATATATATATATTTGTCTGTTAACGCTCTAGCGGTCGCAATTTTTGTTTGATCGTTACCAAACTTCATATTTAAGCGTTTTACGTAAAAAGAAAGATCAAGTTCGTTAATGGCTGAAATCGGACCAGTGGGAGGGGGGTTTAGAGGGGGGATTTTTGAAAATTCAAAATATCTCCGTTATTATGCGTCGGATCGAAAAATTGTATAGAATCAATCTTATTGTAAATTAAATTTACTATAAATATTGTACTATACATTTATTCTGTATCTTGAATATTAACCGAGATATTTGCATTTGTATTGTGTGTGTGGTCGACGGAACCCCGCCATGTTCCGGACTCTCCGCCGAGAGCTCTGGTGGCCGTTTCCAGAACTATTCGTCCCTCGTGAATAGGTTTAGAGATCCCTTCCTACTACAGCTGATATTAGGCGGATTTCTCTATTGTAAAGCTTCACGTGGGAAATCTGCTTAGTTTACGCAGCCCCTGCGTGACGGACTTTTTTAGTTTTCGGTCTATAGTAAGCCCCCACTACTACTCATCATATTACCAATAAGCTTTTATATTATGGAACACATTATTTGAAGCCTAAATACCAAATATTATTCTCATTGAGCTATTACGTTTTGAGATAACTGCAAATACGAGACGCACTTGGGAAATCTGCATAGCCCCTGCGTGAAGGACTTTTTAAATATTCAAGTTCAATGTTTTCGGGCACGAATGATCTGTTTTTGTCGTAACTTTACTTCATTACACGAAGAAGGTATTGCAATCGCGAACATTTTCGATTTTCAGAATTGACCTCATTTTGACAAGAGTATGGTCTGTATATGTGTTATGGAGGGTGTCGCAGAATTCAAAAACGACTTGCCTTAAAAGTTGAAATCTCATATTGAGGACTGTTGTAACATCTGTTTGTAAACCCTTTAATTTGATCGAAATCTAAAAAAGATGGAAGGGAGGTTTACTGGAGAAAGAAAAAAAAAATCTTATTTATTTGTACCTATAGAGATCAAAACATTTGTAATGGACATTTTTTCTTTATCATAAAACATGTATAAATTATGTTCTATAACATTTGATCCGATGTATTGGAGTGGTGATATCGCATATCACTTTCAAGTGAAATAATTTTGAATGCAGCAAAACATTTTGTTCATATAGTGTTTAGGTGTGCAAGGAATGTAGTGTCTACATCAAAATTTTTCTTTAATTATTATTATAAGTGGAATCTTGAGATATTTGAAATAATACTTCCATTCTTTAGAAGTGTTATCAAATATATTGTATTTTTGTTTTCGAACTGTGTCTATGTATGAAACAAACTGTATAACTATTTAAAAATAGATTCATTAAAATGCTATCTACAATACTACTTGTACCTACTTGATAGAAAATAGGTTAGTAATTCTCTTATCACTTAACGAAATAGAAAACAGAAACATTCTTTATGACAAAAGCCAAGTGATTATGCGGTAGCTGCATAATATACTTTAGTAGCAAGTATTTTATTGCTCAAGGGAATAGGAATCCACGTGTGGTGGTAGAGAAATTTATAAAAATCGTCTGTTTTTGTGATTAACCTCCACTACTCTGTCTAATTGGGACGAGTTATCTACTGTTTAGCGCTCTCTTCAAACCAGAGAGGGATAAAGGATTTTATTTAGTGTACTCGTCACTAAATAAATTCCTATAGTCCACCTAGGAATCAAATCACAAACTAGATTTAGCAGGTTCATTCAGACTTAACACATATGGCTAACTTAAGCCCCTTCTTAAAATTAAAGTCACTTATAGGTTGGTCGCCAACATGATGATGTGACAGATGTTTTTCTTTTTATTACGACCGGAACATTCATTTATACAATACGGAACAAGTAGTAGTATTTTGGAAATGCATTGTTGATGATTACTTTTTACACCAGCTAAACGTCTCTGCAAATAACATCGAATTGAAAAGATAAGTGGTTGTTTTAGAATTATTGGCCAAAGACTACTTACTGTATTTACTAAAGTGATGTCAAATATTCTATCATATAACAAATCCCAAAGATTTTGAACCATTTTTGTCTCAGAATTCTTTATAAAACTTTTGATTTTAATCTTACTGTCTATAGTATTTTTCATCTATAAAAAAACTTTAAAACACATGTCAACTTGAGAAATTGACATAATATACAAGTTCCTGGGACATGCCAACAATCACCACTAAGAAACGTTCACAATTACAGGCCCTTTGTTTAATAGTTGCGCTGCAGTGCTTTGCACGTTTTGCATTCGGCTCCATTTTTTATCTTTCGCGGGACTTCAGCTGTCATCTTCGTCCCCGCTGGTTAAGGGCGAACAAGTAATCATATGCTAAATATGACAAATATTTAATAAATTAAACGTTTCAAAAATCGAATTCGTTAATGGGTGAAATCGGGCGAGTGAAAGGGAGGGGGTGTTAAGAGGAGTGAATTTCGGAAATTGGAATAACTTTTATTATTATTATTATTATTATTTATTAACGTCCACTTTTTGCAACTTAGGCTAATCGGGACGGGTTATCTACAGGTTACCACCCTTTTCTAGCCAGGGTGGGATTTTAGGGCGTTATTTAATGAATTTCGTCACTAAATAATTTCCTTTGCCCAGACAAGAATCGAACTCGCCACTCTAGGTTTACCATGTGAGATAAAGGCAACCCTTTAACTCGCATGGCTAACCTGAGCCCCTAACTTTTATTATACATTGGATCGAAAAAGTATCCAATCTTATTGCAAATTTAATGTTCTATAAATGTTAATTTATACATTTTTTCACTATCTTGATTATTAACTGTAGATATTTGCATTTTTTTAGTTTTCAGCCTTTAGTACACATACTCATGTCACATTTACACTTTAGCTATTATATCATGAACCACTTTTTTTGAATCTTAAGTTACACATATTGTCTTCATCGAACTTTTACTGTGTTAGATACATGCAAATATGTAATATGATGACATCAAGTAAGACTCCGGTCTTGACTCGAAAATGTTTCTTTGATCAACAAAATGCTCAATATTTAACCGTTTAATTCAACTCTAATGTTCATATTCGCTAATGGCTAAAAGCGCACCAGAATCAGAGAGGGTGTAAAGGGGGGGGGGGTCGTAATTTTAAAATATCACAGAATTTTATAGAACCAATCGTGTTGGGTTTTGATGTTCTACAATTATTGTTCTATACATTTTTTCATTGTTTATATATTATTATTATTATTATTATTTATTAACGTCCACTTTTTGCAACTTAGGCTAATCGGGACGGGTTATCTACAGGTTACCACCCTTTTCTAGCCAGGGTGGGATTTTAGGACGTTATTTAATGAATTTCGTCATTAAATAATTTCCTTTGCCCAGACAAGAATCGAACTCGCCACTCTCGGTTTACCATGTGAGATAAAGATCAACGCTTTAACTCGCATGGCTAACCTGAGCCCCATTTAAATATTAAACAAGTGATTTGTGATTTCATGTTTTCAGACTTCAGAGAAGCCACACTTCTACCCATCGGAAATATAAAATATATGGCAAGATGAGATCAAGACTGAGTTATAACTGCACATGGGAAATCTGCTTAGTTAACGCAGATCCCACGGGGGAGACTTTTTTTAGTTCTTTACATATACATATGTTGAATTTAAAACCTTGGACATAGATTAATTTCTATTGAACATAGCTGATAATTAGCCTGATTTAATGTATTCAGCAATAGAGGAAAATAAGAGTTAAGAATTCTCATAAAACTGGCAACCTTGCTGTGAATGCATTCGCCAAGGTGATCCTTGAAGTTCGTCATCACTCGCTTCACCATACATACCGTCTGGCACTACTGCATTTTTATTTTTTATGGCATGTTATTTATTAACGCCCACTTTGTGCTATTAAGGCTAATCAGAACGGGTTGTCTACAGGTTACCACCCCTTTCTAGCCAGAATGGAACTAAGGGTTTTGTTTAGTGAATTCTTCAATAATTTATTCCTATTACCCGCACGTGTATTGAACCCGTGACTATAGGTTTACCAAGTTTATTAAGACTAATGCTTTAATTTATTAAGATCCGTGGAGACTCAGAGTATGGATTCCAATCGTCTAGTTCCTTGCTCAAAGACTGTTCCATCCTTCGCATTTAGAAAAATGGAGTTGACACAGTGAACACTTGGTTAAGACAAGACGCTGACATGTCCATGTAGCAAGGCTTTGAGAGGACGGCGCGATCGATTTTCCCCCGAAGAGGAATTTGATTGCGCCTATTCGCCTGCTATTTGCTTGTTGCGTCATTGTTTGTTGAGATTAACTGGTCTCCCCAGACCCGACAATATGGGGCGGTTGCTTTATTTATTCGTGCATAAACCCCTGTACTATTAATCAACTGAGGGAAGCGATTTCAGTATGAGCTTGATAGAACGATGGAATGAGTGGAGCCCAACTTTCGAGTGTGGGTTGGGAGGCATATCGCAGAAAACATCTGTCACCTAGGAGATATTGTTTACTACCATTGATTAATAATATTGCAAAATTTGTGAACCTTATTTCATAAATAATTGTTTTTTAAAAAAAAAAAAAATAAGAGCGATGTACTTATTTCTTAAAAAAAAAAGTTGTCCTGCTTTCTATCTCAGCCTTCATTATGGGGGTTTTGTCGAATAAGTTTTATATAAGTAATTATTTATGTAATCCATTCCTGAGTTTTTCCATAGATCAGAATATTTACTCTAGCTCTAGGTTTCAATGATTTGTGGACCAGTGTCATTACTCTAATGCAGGTTTCAGTCAGTCTCACCTTAGTTCCAACCGCCAGGTGGCACCACTGATTGTGGAGACCGATTGGAGAAATGGACTATGCTTGAATAACAAGCTAATAAATAACTCAAATAGTTGGGGACTTAGATGGTATAAACAATATTTGGTTGCGTTGCTCAATTCACTCTCCACTACTTTTGATTTATTATTGACAGTGTTATTGTTATTACTCTAAACTAACTATAAATTTTAACCTAACATCTTACATTTTGTGATAGCCAAAGTCACGCTAACTAAATACGGTTTTCAGAACGAAAACCAAATTGTAAGGTATTGTTTAGTTTCAAGAAGTGTAAACTGAGAAAAAAAAAAGAGAAAAGAAAAACAATTGCCCTTGAAATACTAAGTACATTAAATATGGTAAATAAAAACACTTTTTCATCCATTTATTTTGTTGTAGTAGACTATTTTTAGTAGGTACTGATTATTTTCCCAACCTGTAAAACAGAATAACAATGTAAATAGTATCTAGGAGCTAAAATGAGTTCATGAATAATTAGGAAAACATTTGAATAAAAATACTGTTGTTAAAACAAAATTAATTTCAAATAACATTTGGTCATGTTTTTAAAATGATTATATTTCAGCCTTTGCCATTCTCCTATGTACTAAATATCAGTCATCCTTTTTAGCGATTTTCTTTTGCAAAAAGAATCTATAGAGGTTGTTCACATGACAACGTTTCCCAAAAATTCATTCAAATCTTTGCACATCTTAATAAATGCACAACTCCACAAACAATATCAGTTTGAATTTTAAAATTTAATATATAAATACCTATCAGAAGACTGTCGATCTCTTGCGGTCACAAATTTTGAGATATTTAACCCGAACTTCATATTTAAACATTTAACAGGAAAAGACAGATCAAGTTCGTTATCGGACAGAATAGGCCTGCGGGGGCGGGGGGGTTAAATAGAAAATTCAAAAAATTATCGTTACTATGAGTGGAAAGTTATATAACAAATCTTGATGCAAAATAAACTTTCTAAAACATAGGTTCTCCTGTATTTTATTGTAGGACTAACGGTTAACAAGATACGGGTGTTTGTAGCGGGGTTTCTTTAGAAAAAGGAGCTGTCGGGTTGCTTAAATGATAAAATTTCACAAAAACCTTCAAATCTTATTATATTTGTTATTCAAATCTAATTATATTTTATTATCTTTATATTCATCTTATTATATGTGCTATTGAATCAGTTATAATTTCTATGGTGGAAGTTTGGGCTCTTATTTTATTTAGTTAACGTAATTCTTAAGGCAGTTTCACTTAAAATATATTGTTGCGAAAAGTACGTATTTGAAAACGATGCATAGTTAATCATGTATTTAACATGTACGAAGAAAATTAAGGCATCTCTGCAGAAGAGTGGCGACAGGTCAGAATCTTCTAGGCCTTCTGGCAGGCACCGGCTATATAAAAAACCAGTCAACTCGCCCAACAGTTAGTTTTCAGTTTTCTTACGAGTCAATAACAGTTCAGCTTTTAGTGGAAAGTACTTTTAAGTTTCAGTGCAGTGTTTAGTGAAAATCAGTGCTGTGCCGGGTTTTGAGAACATCAGTTATTCGCGTGATCGTGAGTTAATGTACTGTACAATAAGAAGTGTAATTATCAGTGCATATTGTGATTAGTAGTGAAGAATAATTTACCAATTGTGTAAAAGTTTGTAGTGCGTCGTCAAATAAATTTTGCAACGATAAAAACGCTAATGTTTGTGTATTTAATTTTGTAATCCAAAAAAAACCTAATAATCGCATTTATTATATTTGTAATAAACGTAACAATATCACATCACTTTTAAGTGATTTTTTTGTCTACCTCATTAGTCAATACTTTTGTTTCATCGTTGTTATAGTTAGGTTTTTTCAAAAGTACTTAGGTTTTTTTTCGTTACTGTAAGAGATAAATGTTTAATGAGAACAATATTTGGTATTTATGCTTCAAATAATGTGATTCAGAATATAACAACTTATTGTTAATATGACATGAGTGGGGTTTAATGAAAGTCGAAAACTATAAAATGCAAATATCTCGGTTAATAAACAAAATAGTGAAAATACATACAAAATAACATTTATAGTACATTACATTTGCAATAAGGTTGGTTCTATACAATTTTTCGATCCGACTCATAATAACGGAGATATTAAGAATTTTCGAAATTCCTCCCCTCTAACCCCCCCCCCCCTCCCCTCCTAATGCTCGGATTTCAGCCGTTAACGAACTTATAAATATATTGTAAACGAGTTGGTTTTCGCTCAAAATCTCAATTGCTAAAGAAACTGGAGCAACCGGTAAATCGAACAGGGAGTAATGGATGTACAATAAGATTTCATAAAAGAAAGTGCCGGTGACAAGGAAACATATTATTATACTATAATTAAACAAAGGAAACCATTCAGTGACCTATAATAATTGCCAGATTTGAGGAATAAAAAAACCCGCAATAGTCTCATAAATCCAGTAAGACATATAAATAAGATATATTATAAGTGTTAAAACTCATGTTGGAACAGCACGTCAGGAGATAGTAACGGATTGGATGGCTTATGACTACATTATAAATAATGCAGGAGAATCCGCTAGAACCAGTTTATGAAGGACAAGGTCAGCCCACAAGTGGCAAGAATTGCAACAGATACTTGTTGGAATAAATAGGAAGATTATTGGAGGCAGAATTAGAATGACAACTCCTATGCTAAGAGGCAGAGACCATACTTCAAATGAACCGTAATAAGAACTTGTAATCATCATATGATCATTAATTCATTATACTCAATTGATCATGATGACCATTGGAGAGAGCCGATTTAACATTATACAGCCAAATAAATGGCTTTAATCTCATCCACCTACTCTAGTTTTGATGGTTATGATAAAAAAATGTCCGTCACGCAGGGGTGGCATAAATTAAGCAAAAATCTCTTAGTAACTGAGATATTTTAAATTTTTATAATATCTTGGGGATTCTTCCCCTCTGAACCCTCCCCCTCCCTCCCCTGGACTGATTCCAACCGTTAACGAACTTGATCTTTAGTTTTACATGAAACACTTATACATCGTTTGGTAACGATCAATCAAAAATTGTTTGCTCTAGAGCGGTAAGTTGGTTAATGACTGAAATCTCACTAGCGGGAGGGGGGGGGATTAGAAATTAGAATTTCGAAAATTCAAAATATTTCCGTTATTATGCGTTGTATCGAAATATTGTACAAACCAATTTTGTCATCATTTAATGTTCTATAAAAATTGTTATTTACATGTATTCGCTATATTAAATATTAGCCAAGATATATCCATAGTTTAGTTTTCGGAAATCTGTAAGCCCCTACTCCTGCTCATGTCATATTAAAAAAAGTCCGTCACGCAGGGGCTGCGTAAACTAAGCAGATTTCCCACGTGACGTTTTCCAGTAGATAAATCTGCCCAATAACACCTGTAGTAGTAAGCTATCTCTAAACCTATTCAAGAGGGACGAATAGTTATGGAAACGGCCGCCAGAGCTCTCGGCGAAAATTTCCGAACATAGCCGACTCCTGCCGACGAGACACAGAATACAAATCCAAATATCTCGGTTAATATTCAAGATACAGAATAAATGTAGAGAACAATATTTATAGTAAATTTAATTTGCAATAAGATTGATTCTATATAATTTTTCGATCCGACGCATAATAACGGAGATATTGTGAATTGAACCCACTGGTCCGATTTCAGCCATTAACGAACTTGATCTTCCTTTTTACATAAAACGATTAAATTCCGAGTTTGGTAACGATCAAACAAAAATTGCGACCGCTAGAGCGTTAACAGACATATATACATACATATATATATATATATATATATATATATATATATATATATATATATATATAAAATTTTGAACGGACCTCATTTTCGTCATCTCCTGGGTAGGATCGATGGACATTTGAGGAAATTTTTCGAAACTCGCGTCATGAGTACGACCTCAATAGCTGCTTTCCCTTAAGGGAAATCTGCTAAAACAAGCTGTTATACCATGAACCACTTCATTTCAAAAATAAATACCAAATATGGTTTTCATTGAAACTTCACTTCAACAGATACATGCAAATTCGTTGTGAGTTGACGTCACCAAATAATATTTTACATTCTTGTCTCGAAAATGTTTATTTGATCTATATAATATCATACTCAATATTTAGCCGTTTAAGTCAACATTAAGGATCATATTCGTTATTGGCTGAATTCGGAGCTGGAATAGTGGGGGTTTAGAGTAGGGGGGACTCCAAAATTCATAATATTTCGGTTATAATGATTCGGATAGTTAAAAGTTATAGAACCAATCTTGTTAAACTATTGATGGTCTACAATCGTTGTTCTTTACATTATTTCGAAACTGAAGTATTAAGAGAGTTGTTCGTACTTTCTTGATTTCTGTCGTCAGTAACTCCCCCCCCCCTTCCAATCACCTCTAGAAGGTGGAGGGGCTTCTACTCATCGGTTTTTACATATAAATAGAGAATAGGTGGTGATACGTAGCTCAAATATTAAGCGAGCTATTTATATTTTCTTGTTTTCAGAATTGCTTCCCATGCCCCCTTCTTATTGTTTTTTTTTACATGGAATTAGAGAAATTGTGGTGAGATGAGAGCAGTAGTGTGTTACACCAGCACGTGGGAAATCTGCCTACCCGAGAATACGCAGACCTTGCCTGATGGACTTTCCTGTGGTCTTAGTTGCTACTATTCACTGCAATCCATGGTTTGCATTTATTGGATATAATACAATTTTGATATTGAGGAAAGCCCAGGGGGGCATTATTTTAAGGGAGGATATTGGACGGAATTGATGAGAATAAGAATCCGACGACTACCAAAGGTCTCAAGGTTTTAATATATAATTGATACATGTGAGCCATAAATGGGATGATAATTGTACCTATGCCGGCCAGGAATGGAGCTTCATTCCTTAGAATAGTTGCATGAAATGCTTTTCCTTATTTCAGACTTGTAGAATTATGAATTCAGATTTACTTGGCGATTTTATAAGTTCATTTTAGCAGATTTTCCTAAAGGGAAATTAACTAAGTAGGGGTACGTTATCTAAGCAGATTTCCCACGTGCGTCACGTATTTGCATTTATCACAAGAATTAAATGTTCTATGAGAACAATATTTGGTATTTAGGCTTCAAATAAAGTGCTCCATAATATACCAGCTTATTGTTGATATGACATGAGTCGGAATCGGGGTTTACTAAAAGCCGAAAATTAATAAATGCAAGTATCTCGGTTAAGCGTCAATATAGTGAAAGAACGTACATAACAACATATATAGAACATTTAATTTTCAATAATATTGGTTCTATAAAACCTTTCGATCAGACGTATAGTAACGGAGATATTTTGAATTCTCGAAATTTCCCCCACTGTTGTCGAACTTGTTTGATTTCAGCCATTAAGGGACTCGACCTTTAGTTTTACATGAAACGGTTATATATAGACTTTGGTTACGATTAAATAAGAACTGCGACCGATAGAGCCGTAACAGACAAGTATATATATTATATATATATATATATATATATATATATATATATATATATATAATTTTGAACGGACCTCATTTTCTTCATCTACTGGGGAGTATCGATGAACATTTGAGGAAATGGTTTTCGCAAATCGCGTCATGAGTACGACCTCATTTCCCTTAAGGGAAATCTGCTAAAACCTTTACAGCAAGGGGAATCTATCTATAGGTTCAGGAGAACACTGTACCATGAAATGAACACACAGGAGGTGTCATCGACCATTGTTATGGATGTAGATCTGCAAATTGGTCTTGGGCAGTTTTGAGCCGCCTGAGAACTACCAAAATGGGGTAGAAGTTTCTTTTGGTGAATAACATCATAAACTCTTTGAAGATGTCCTTTAAAGAATAAAAGTAGTGAAGTAGCTCAATGTTCCAAACATTCCTTCAGAAATCTTACCAAGTTGATAATGTGAAACTGTGATCTAATGCAGAGAAAAATGAAAAAAACCGTTGAAATTGATTCTAGGAATTAGGAAAATTGATTGGTTATTTTTTATTTGAAAGAAAGATTTTCTGTATTTCCATATTCCATTTAAAATCGATTGCAGACATTTTTGAAAATCGTGTCGTGAGCACAACCTCAATAGCTGATTTCCTTCCAGGGAAATATGTTAAAATAGTTTGCCTATCTTCAAAGAACCATTAGCAATGGGTGTCATTGACAGATGTATTGTCGGGCTTTATTTAAGTAAGAGCATAATTTGATTTTTACAAATTATAGAGTAATTAGGAGATAAGTTAACGCATACTTTTTCATTATTCCTAGGGTGCCTGCTGCTCCAAGGAGTAGTGCTATTAAGAAATGAAACACCAATATGATTATCGCACCATTAGAAGAGCTTTTGCCAGCTTTAGTACCCATAAGAATTCCAGCTACCAAAAACAGAACTGATCCCGAAACATAGTAAAGCATTTCCTGGAAAATAAAACAAAATAAAATATGGGTTTAAGTCCGCACATAGTGGAAGCAAAAATGTTTGTAGCCAGCATTTATATTTATTTATAGCATAACATACAGTGTAAGATATTGCTATTCAATTTGTCTAAAATATTTAATATGATCACTTGAGTTTCTTTAATTTCTATTGGATTTATGTAGTGGAATCAAGCAAATAAAAAAAAAATCGTCTATGTTTTCAGGGAATACAATTAGGTTTCAGGGCTTCTTTTTTTTACATTGCATCATTTACTTAACTCTGTTTTGCTATATTGACGCTATATATATATATCCAAAATCGAATAGAAATCAGGTAATATTTCGTCACAACGGATTGTCTAGGAATAGAATTATATACCAAAATATTGTTTTGTCTGAGCTTTGGAAAGGAAACTAGCCTCTAAAATATTAATCATTTAATCACTTCTATTTCAGTATAAAATGAAAGTTGTATTTCCGAAAATAAGGTGGAATTGGTGAATAATAGTAATTTGTTCATTTCATATTCTCAATAAATGGACGAAATTAAGAAACTCAATTATTTATGGCTCAGAGTACATATTTTTTGAACTATCCGCATGTTAGCTTTCAAGTTTTCAAAAAATGATCTCTAATTGGGGCAAAGATAGGAGGGAGCGTCAAGTCTCCCATAACTCAGCCAATTGGCATTTTAAAATTTCAAAAGCTTCTATTACTTCAACATGGGTTTTCTAATGATGTGCATATGAACAAAAAAATGTTCTGATCCCCTACATTTTTCACCCCACTCCCATTCTAATTAAACGGTAATTTCACAATAATAATCATAGGCCTTGTGAAGCATTCGTATACTAGAGAACAGGGACTCAGGTTAGCCGTGTTGAGTTAAAGCGTTGGCTATAATCTCACGTGGTAAACGTAGAGTGGCTAGTTCGATTCCCGCATGGGCAATAGGAACGTATTTATTTAAGAAACTCATTAAATAAAATCCATAGGTCCTTAGTTCGGCTAGAAAAGGGTGGTAACCTGTAGATAACCCGTCCCAATCAGCTAGCCATTTGCAAAAAGTGGTCGTTCATAAATAATAATAATTGGGAACAGATGTTCTGTGGCGGACGCCCTTCCTGGGTAAAATCCACTATAGCACACTCCCGGTATCCTCTCTTCATTCTCCACGAACTTCCGGCCACCTGCAGAGTCTAATTGGTAGTAGCAAGAGGCACTATATCTCTACAATTTTGAACTCTACAACAATTTGAATTTGTTTTCTTTTTTGTGTATTCGCTACAGTACTACAGTATTCGCTTAGAATTATTTAGATAATTCATGACCTCCGGACTCTCAGCAAAAGGTGTAAATGTATTATTTATTATCAATCAATCTAATATGATCTCTAGTTTTCCTATAATAACATTAAACTATGTTGGCAAAGCCTGATTTATCAATTTTTTGTTGATCCCAGCAGCCTTTAGGAATTTTATTAAAGAAAACTCCGTCACCAACTTTAAGAGGAATCAATATGTCATAAATTAACTAATAAACCTCATAATGACACTTCCTGCATTATTTAGCAATTCAGAAAACATTTCTTCCGATCCTGGGTTTTTTTTTAATGGCAAAAGACAATTTATGAAATAGTTAAGGAGTACCAATTTATAGGGTTCATGAACAGCGTCGATGTAGTCAATAACTATTCCAAGGAGCACAGCTCCATAGGCAGGAAAGCAATGATAATAGAGTGACAACTCTTCACTTCTTTCTGAAAGTATTTCATGTTCGGTTCCATACAAAATGGTCGTTAAAAAGCATAGCACCTGAAACCATCATGTATTATTTTTTTTTACACCATATAACTAATAAGATAATAGAAAAAATAGTGAAAATTAAAAAAAATTATTTTTTTTCAGACTGTCTGAAGAAGGTATAGAGCCTACAAAATGCTGTTGATATCAATCTGTCAGTCCGAACGCCTGCCACACAGTTGTATATTCACCAGCACTAGTGTTTTAGCAGATTTCCCTCAAGGGAAATCAGCTATTGAGGTCGTACTCATGACGCGAGTTTTGAAAAATTTCCTCAAATGTCCATCGATCCTACCCAGGAGATGAGGTCCGTTCAAAATTATATATATATATATATATATATATATATATATATATATATATATATATATATATATATATTTGTCTGTTAACGCTCTAGCGGTCGCAATTTTTATTTGATCGTTACCAAACTTCATATTTAAGCGTTTTACGTAAAAAGAAAGATCAAGTTCGTTAATGGCTGAAATCGGACCAGTGGGAGGGGGGGTTTAGAGGGGAGGATTTTTGAAAATTCGAAATATCTCCGTTATTATGCGTCGGATCGAAAAATTGTATAGAATCAATCTTATTGCAAATTAAATTTACTATAAATATTGTTCTATACATTTATCCTCTATCTTGAATATTAACCGAGATATTTGCATTTGTATGCATGTGTGTGATCGGCAGGAGTCGGCTAAGTTCGGGACTCTCCGCCGAGAGCTAGTGCGGGCCGTTTCGGTTACTATTCGTCCCTCTTGAATAGGTTTAGAGATTCCTTACTACTACTGTTGTTATTAGGCGGATTTCTCTATTGTAAAACTTCACGTGGGAAATCTGCTTAGTTTACGCAGCCCCTGCGTGACGGACTTTTATTTATTATTTAATGAGTTTGTCTCTAAACTAATTCCCATTGGGCAAGTGTGAATGGAACTCATGACTAGGTTCACCAAAAGAGATTAAGACTCTTAACTCACATGGCTAATCTGTGCCCCAAAAATGAATTTTTATCGTTTTCAATACCCTATGCCACAAAAAGCAATCGATGGATTTATTTGTAGTTAATAACAAACAGTGTAAACAAGCTAATAAGTTTTCTAAACAACGTTAACATTATTTCATAAGATCAGAGGCTGATCAAGAACGATTCAACATTTGCCTCCTCAAAGTAACAATATGATGCTAGTTCCACATGCAGAGCTTCATAGTAACATGTACTCACTCAAAGATCAACTATTCTTACCAATGCAGCCAACGAAAGATCAAAAATTACGTTGGTGAATAAGGTTTTAGCTCTTTCAACCATATTTGTCAGTTTCAAGGGCTGATTATGATCCCCTTAATGTTGCTCTTGAATATCTCCTAGTTGTATTAGTGTTTCTTGTCGCTCAAAATGGCGTTGGTTTATTCTCATATGTTAAATCATGAATATTATTATTATTATTATTTATTAACGTCCACTTTTTGCAACTTAGGCTAATCGGGACGGGTTATCTACAGGTTACCACCCTTTTCTAGCCAGGGTGGGATTTTAGGAGTTATTTAATGAATTTCGTCACTAAATAAATTCCTTTGCCCAGGCGAGAATCGAACTCGCCACTCTAGATTTACCATGTGAGATAAAGGTCAACGCTTTTATAACAAATCATGAATAGATACATTGTTATTTATTAATGCCCATTTCATTCTACTACGGGTCAACGGGACGAGTTACCCAACAATTAAAAACCGTATTCTAGTCATGGTGAGCTTAAGATTTTTATTTCATGGTGTAAGCGATTCTCTCATTTATCCAGAAGATGACGCATCCGGATCTTCCTAGCATAAATCATAGTTCTTTTAGGTATATCCACAACCTACACCTATTCAATATACCTATTGTATTGTTACGTTTATTACACAAATAACAATAATAAACTTTGATTATTAGGGTTTTTTTTGGATTGCTAAATTAAATACACAAACCTAGTGTATTTATCAGCACAATTTAATGAACGATGACAACTTCCTTTTACATACTTGGTAAATTATTCTTCACTATTTATATGCACTGTTAAATTCATGTTCTTATCACACAGCACAATGACTCGCGGATCACTGATCTTCACAAAACATGACACTGCGCTGATCTTCACAAAATACGGCACTGCACTGGTCCACTAAGAACTGCACTGAAACTAAAAAGCACTGTTCACTAAAAGCTGCACTGTTATTCACTGGTAAGGAAACTGAGAGCTAAAGGGCCCTGTACTCGGTCAAATTATTTGTCAAATATTTGTTTGACAAACGTGTTTTTCAAATTTTTTGAAAGTGTGCGAGCTTGTTTGACGTGTTTGTCAAACAATGTAAATGTTTGACCTGTTTGATGGAAATTTTGATTGACGGTGTGTTTGACAAGCCTGTTTGATAGTATGCAACGGTGTTTGTCAAATAAGATCTCAGTTATCGCCTTGAAACCTTTGAGAACACAACTGCGATGAAAGACCACAATAACGGCAACATCTCTGAAAAAGAATTTCTTTTGGAATTTATCTCCGTATATCGCGACATGCCGATGCTGTGGAGAAAAAAATCAAGACTATATGGATAAATACAAGAGAATGAATGCGACCAAAAAAATAACGGATTTATTGAAAGTGTCTCGCTGGAACATCACTGAAGAAGATGTTAAAATAAAAAAAAAAAAATATATTTTACGAACAACTTTCAAGCGTGAAAATAATAAGGTGAAAAAATCTATACTTTCTGGATCTGGTACTGATGAACCATGACATGATAACAACACACGAACGTCACTTCGCGGCAAGGAGAATAAACTGAAATATGGGCAAGTTCAACAAATTTATTTGATCTATTGGTTTGATCGTATGCGCTTTTGTTTGATGAAAACATGAAGTTTGACAAACAAATTTGACCGTCTACAGGGCCCTTATCTGTCGGGCGAGCTGGGCGGCTTTATAGACCGGCGGCAAGTCAAGAGTGGACCAGCGTCGAATCAGGCCCGATGATTCTCGTCGTCTAGACTCTCCTAAGTACCACGCTGGCGCCAATACTTTGCAGGGACGTGTACTTAATAAATACTTGTTTTCTAGCCACTAATTTTCACACTATGAACAAATAGTCCTTATGTTCACGGAAACAACGACGCAAGGACTACAGTTGCTTTCAGAACGAATGACTAAGATAACATACTCAAGTAAGAACAGCCTAAAGCAATAGCGCGTCCCCCTTCCGCTTACTCCCGTGCTGAGCGGCCAGGAAGAGGGTTCTGGGAACATTCAGATTTAATTCCTGGTTTTAGCAATTTCCCTCAAGGGAAATCAGCTATTGAGGTTGTACTTTTAGTGGACTGAGTGGTGTAAAATAAATAGTTCTGTGCACTTTTCAAGTTGTATATTAAAAACAATAAAAACTTCTGAGCATAAAATATTTACAGGTAACAAGTCTAGTAGTTTCACTATTCACTATGGTCCAGTTTGAATAGCCACAACTCAGTCACTGTTAGCACGAGACACTAGATAATAATTTTTTCGCACTTGACTTTACACTCGCAATCCGGTTAACTATTTTCACTCACTGAACATATTTTTTATATAACCATCTGGTATTTTGTATACCACCAGGTTACCTTGTTTTGCGAATGTAAAACAAGTAAGTGAGTCGCCGCTACATACTCATGACGGAATTTTCGAAATTTTTCTTCAAATGTCCATAGATCCTACCTAGTAGATGACGAAAATGAGGTCCATTCAAAACTGTATCTCTCTCTCTCTCTCTCTCTCTCTCTCTCTCTCTCTCTCTCTCTATATATATATATATATATATATATATATATATATATATATATATTTGTCTGTTGCCGCTCTAGCGGTCGCAATTTTTGTTTGATCGTTACCAAACTCGATGTTTAGTCGTTTTATGTAAAAAGAAAGATCAAGTTCGTTAACGGCTGAAATCGGACAAGTGGGAGGGGGGGGGGTTTACAGGGGAGGATTTTCGAAAATTCGAAATATCTCTGTTAGTATACGTCGGATCGAAAAATTGAAACAGAATCAATCTTATTACAAATTAAATGTACTATAAATATTGTTATATACATTTATTCTCTATCTTGAATATTAACCGAGATATTTGCATTTTTATTAAATCTGAGCGGCTAACGGACGAAGTGACTTTCCCGCCAAAAGGTAGTTTGGCAGTTTCATTAACTGCTCGGCTCTCATGAAATTTCTCTATTATAAAACTTCACGAGGGCAATCTGCTTAGTTTACGCAGCCCCTGCGTGACGGACTTTTATCGCAACATCTAGCGGGCATCCTTAAACTATTCGCAGTCAACTTAATCCGAGTTTGAATAAGCGCGGTTGGAGGCCCTATAAATCGGTAGGGAAAACGATACATGATAAGACAACGATTCCATAGCACTGAGGTAGTAGCAAGGTACGTATAAGATAAGGGTTTTCGGGAACCGGTGAAAAGATACAGACTTGCCTGATTTCCTAGGGTTGTTGGAGAATGTTGCTACAGCACAATCACTCCGCATTTTGAAAAAAATAAGTTATAACACTAAAAAATAAAAAAGTCCGTCACGCAGGGCTGCATAAACTAAACAGATTTCCCACTTGAAGTTTTCCAATTGATAAATTTCACGAGAGCCGAATAGTTAAGGATACGGCCGAACTAGCTTTTGACGGGAAACTCACTCTTGCCCGTTATCCACCCTGATTTAATAAAAATGCTAATATCTCGGTTAATATTCAAGATAGAGAATAAATGTATATAACAATATTTATAGTAAAGTTAATTTGCTAGAAGATTGACTCTATATAATGTTTCAATCCGACGAATAGTAACGGAGATATTTCGAATTTTAGAAAATCCTCTCCTCTAAACCTCCCCCCTCCCACTGGTCCGATTTCAGCCGTTAACGAACTTGATCTTTCTTTTTAGTCCGTCACGCAGGGGCTGCGTAAACTAAGCAGATTTCCCTCGTGAAGTTTTACAATAGAGAAACTTCAGAATATTATTATTATTTTTTATTAACGTCCACTTTTTGCAACTCAAGCCAATTGGGACGGGTTATCTACAGGTTACTACCCTTTTCTAGCCAGGGTGGGATTTTAGGACGTTATTTAATGAATTTCGTCACTAAATAATTTCCTTTGCCCAGGCAAGAATCGAACTCGCTCTCTAGATTTACCATGTGAGATAAAGGTTAACGCTTTAACTCACATGGCTAACCTGAGCCCCAAAATTTCCGAATAGAGAGTAAAATAGTTACGGGAACGGCCCGAACTAGCTCTTGGCGGAAACTCTCGACTAGACCCGAAGATAGCCGATCTCATCTCAGAAGCTGAAAACAGAAAAATGCAAATATCTCGGTTAATATTCAAGATACAGAATAAATGTATATAACATTATTTATAGCAAATGTAATTTGCAATAAGATTGATTCTGTTCAATTTTTCGATCCCACGTATAGTAACGGAAATATTTCGAATTTTCGAAAATCCTCCCTTCTAACCCCCCCCCCCCCTCCCACTGGTCCGATTTCAGCCATTAACGAACTTGATCTTTATTTTTGCATAAAACGTTTAAATATCGAGTTTGGTAACGATAAAATGAAAATTGCGACCACTAGAGCGTTAACAGACAAATATATATATATATATATATATATATATATATATATATATATATATATATTTTTTTTTTTTTTATTTTTTTATATTTTCCTTTGCACATTACCCATGCACAAAGGGCGTTTATTTGCTACATGTACCATACTATTACAGTATATAACATGTATGTTCATAATACATAGTGTTTTGTATACAAGAAATGTTCATAAATTTGTTCTTGAAGTTAATAAAAGAAATAAATTAAAAATAAAAATAAAAAAAATAAACGAAAAAGAAAAAAAAAATGAAAAACAAAAAAGATAAATAAAAACGTACATAATGAAAGAACAAACAAAGTAATAAAAATTAGTACGCATAATCGTAAATTCGAAACAATCAAATAACATGTTAATTTCACTTCATTAAGAAAGTTATGCCACTTATTTTATTGCATTATTCTTATAGGCGTTTAAAAGAAGGAAAAAAAAATTAAGAAAGACTTAAATTATTATTCTTTAAGTAAGATGTTTAAGATGTCCGTTGTTTCTATTAATGCTTTAGAAAAATGCCTAAATACTAATGGGTACTTTTTAAACAAATACTTTGGATTTATTGGCCACTGGTCATTGTTTTTGATAAGTGTTTGTTGGAGTGTGTTTCGTAACTGTGTAGTCAGTGTGCAAGTATAGATGAGGTGTTCTATAGTCTGTTCACTCGTTCTGTCACAGGGGCAGTTTTTGTCATTTAGTATTTTGAATCTGTGTAAGTAAGATTTAGTAGTTCCGTGTCCAGTGAGTACTTGTGTGGAGTAAAAGTCAGTAGCAGTACAGGTGTTGAGGTATTCCTCAATATTTGGGATGAATGTTTTTAAATGCTTTCCTTTCTCTGTTATGTCCCATCGCTCCTGCCACTGTTTTATTGTGTCCGTGCGTAACGTGTATTGTAGACTTTGTTTTGTTATGTTGGAGTAAGTTATGGGAATGTTTTGGTCCTTGGATGCATTTTTTGCAATTTTGTCAACTAATTCGTTTTCGTAAAGTCCGGCATGTCCTTATATATATATATATATATATATATATATATATATATATATATATATATATATATATATATAATTTTGAACGGACCTCATTTTCGTCATCTCCTGGGTAGGATTGATGGACATTTGAAGACATTTTTCGAAACTCGCGTCATGAGTACGACCTCAATAGCTGATTTCCCTTAAGGGAAATCTGCTAAAAAAAAATCTCAAAAAGATAGAGATGCACTATATAAACTAAGCTCAAAGTGGAAAATGATGACGTAATGCGCCAAAGTCGCAAAAAAGTCACGATCTGCGCACCTGCAGAATGGCACCCACCTGGGTAGTAGCATATTCCGATGACTTGGCGATCGTGAGCTTTTCCATCAATCCTACCCGCGCCCTAACCCTGGCAGAATATGCCTGCCAATCCATAGCCTATAACCTTAAATCCCCCTTCACATCCACGTGAATCCCAGGAACACAGATGCCCTGGTTTACTCCTATCACAAAAGACATGCCTCCATCCCTAAATTCCTCAACAACACCTCCCTCAATGTGCCCCCAACCTGATAATCCACCCCACCCTCAACCTAGAACCCATTTCCGCTGTCATATAAATTTTTTTGATTCCCTTCAATAAATGGAGAAGAGATAATCCCTTAGCTTCACCCCCCCCCCCCCCAACCGGTTATTTGGGGAAAGGCTGTTCTCTATGAGCCCCTAGTTGATCTTACCCATTGCTGATAATCCCCATGGTATTACTGGAATCCTAAGCACCTACAACAACAAGGAATCACGAACATATAGGTCCTTTAGGTTAGTAGATGGGTTAATTAATTTAGGTTAGGTAGTTTTAGGAAAGTTTATGAGTGACTGGCTTGCAATAGCTTCTTCTCTTTCTTCTTTTCTTTTTTGTCTCCCCTCCTATTACTATTCCTTCTTCTTTCGTTTTCTCTTATCTTTTACAACCTATCTGGTACCTCCAGTTGCCAGGTAACCCACTACTAACTCATGTTGCATTACACCTCCTTAAAATGTACCAAGAGAGTTCATTAGAGAAGGAACGGTCAATACAACCCTGGCAGGTCACTCTACCTACCTACAATATAACTTTTTCATACTGGGTCTCAGAAACATGAGACAACAAATTCAAATACAGCATGTCCTGGAGGTATCAAACTGTACAAGGAACCAATGACTCAATTGGTAGGCCTGATTTAAGTGAATTATTATTTAGAAGTACGATTTTTAAAAATAATCAGAGACTGGATCAGCTGTTCGTGCTGAGTGTATAGACAAGTGAAATTTGTGCTCTGTATTTATCTTGTTTTGTTCAATATAATAGATAGTGGATTTGTCCGAAAATAGTGAAATCTGGCGAGGTTTATCTCCTTCTTTAAGAAGAAAGATGAAGCCGGACCGCCGTACAGAAGGAGGTAAGAGAAAATCTGTTAACAAAATCATTAACGAAGCTAACCTCAGCGATGAAGTAACAGAAGACGTTGCCATGGCAACCTCTAGCTACTGCAGCGAGTTCCCAGAACTGCCTAACCTCTCTCAACCAACTCAAGAACAGCACGTGTCACCGGAGAATGAATCTAACCTCTTCATTGAACCCAAACCAAAGCGAAACAGGTACAGCCTTAAACCAGCTGTTATTAATAATCAACCCAAACCCATAACAACAAACAATAGCTTCTCACCATTATTAGACATTGACAATCACGAAAATAATGACTTACCCGGACATAATTTAACAGAACGCAATCCAAAGACTTTAAAAATACCACCTATATTCTTACTGGAAGCAGATAACTTCCAACATATACTCGCAGACATTAAAACAATAGCAAAATCTGATTTCAAATTACAACAATGCTTCAAAAAAATAAAAGTAACCCTTACATCAACTGACGACTTCCGTAATGTGACCAAATTTTATGACGAAACGAATGTTAAATATTACACATTTCGAAACCCAGCAGACAGTAAATTATCTGTAATCATAAGAGGTGTCCCTTATAGCATCTCTGAGCAAGAGGTATTGGACGAACTTGCTGTACAGTACCCAGTCGCCAAAGTGACTAGATTACTAAATAGAGAACGAAACCCGACCCCACTCATGGCTGTAGAACTTGAGGACAATGCTAAAGGCAAAGAAATATTTAATTTAAAAGCCCTTTTCAATGCTGTTGTGATTGTTGAGCCAAGACGGAAATCCAAAAGGGTGTCTCAGTGCACGAATTGCCTTCGTGTAGGACACTCCAAGAACTATTACTTAGCCACTTAGACACCAGGTGTAGTAAATGCTCTGGCGATCACAATTACACCGCTTGTCCCCACCGAAATGCCGAAGATTCCCATTGTGCCAACTGTGGTGAAAACCACAAAGCAAACTACAGGGGCTGTAAAGCATTCAAAAATTTTACATCTCATCTATCAAAAAATAAGTCCCCAAAAAAGACACCTAGTTCCCCTCGCCAGCCACCACCACCCCCACCATCTCCACCACCACCAACATCAACTTCAGACCCTGATTCCTCGACACACCGCCCTAGACCGAATGCCTGGACAAACAGGCCACGACACCAACAGACCACAACACCTAAACTCAGTGACGCCACCACTCATCCTGACGATCAATTGACAGACATACTACTTAGTTTAATAAAACCATTCATCCCTATAATAAAATCCTTTCTAACCCAGCTTCTAACCAACCTTTTCTCAGTTAATCATGGCAGTGATTAATATAAGAAATCTTTCTCTGCTCAACTGGAATGCCAACGGCCTAAAGATTAGGCAAAACGTATTAACCAATTTCCTGAATAGACATGACATTGACATCGCTTGCATAACTGAGACACACCTCATAAACACCGACAAATACCGAACTCCCAGATACAATATATACAGGACGGACCAAGAAACACGACGTGGAGGAGTTGCAATATTAGTAAAAAAGTCCATTTCTCACCATAATTTATTGCTTCCAACCCTAGATCATCTCGAGGCTGTTGGGGTGGGGTTGGATCTTCACGATAACAGTTTCCTAAGAATAATATCAGCTTACAACCGCCCTGGCACGAGGCTTATTCAAACAGATTTCGCAAAAATATTTACCGGTGATCCCACTATTTTGGTAGGAGACCTCAATAGTAAGCATGTCTCCTGGGGATGTAGAAAACAAAATAACAATGGGGCACAACTCATGACTATTTCCGAATACTTAGGACTCATTATTACTGCACCAGACGAACCCACGTTTTATCCGACACAACGACGATATCAACCGGACATTCTAGACATAACATTAATACAAAATTTCCACTCACCTATATTCCATGACACACTGACAGAACTGGACTCTGACCACCTTCCAGTAATAATAACATTCCAGGAAAGACCAAAACAAGTACCACCACCTACAAGACTCATTACTGGACCAGTTGATTGGCAAAAATTCAAGACCGATATGCACGACAAAACCGTCATCCCAAATTCTTACCGAACCAATCACGACATAGACACAGCGATTTCAACTTTAACAAACAATATTTATTCAGCTATTCAAAATTCAACCCTTTAGGCCACGTCCTACAAACGCCAGGCGGCGCATATTATTACGCCCCCAAATATTCTGGAGCTTATTCATAAAAAGAATATTCTTCGCAAGCGGTGGCAACGAACAAGGGAGCCAGAAATTAAACGCGAGGTCAATTTTTTATCTCGGAAAATTAGGCTTGAACTAGACAACGACAGAATCGATAAATACAAAACATTCTTGTCTAACATGAATACAGGTGACCCAATGCTATGGCGAGAGACTAAACGACTACTCAACCAAACTACTGAAATACCTTCACTGACTAATGGAGAGACTACAGCCTTAACCGACGAGGACAAATCTAAATTACTAGCAGACTACCTAGAAAATAAATTCCAAACATCTAACTATACTGACCCAAAAACAGACGCAACAGTATCCTCATCCTTCATACATACTAGACTGACGAACCACGACATTGACTTTATATCCCCCAAAGAGATAGCCTCACTTATTCACAAGCTTCCCCTCAAGAAATCTCCTGGTGAAGATCAAATAAGCAATGCAGTTTTGAAGAAGCTTCCCCGCAAATGTATTGCCCTCCTCACAAGCATCTTTAACGCCTGCCTCAGACGAGCATACTTTCCGGGGAAGTGGAAACACGCTCATGTTATATTCTTCAACAAACCAGGAAAACCCCGAGGAAACCCAGCAAATTACCGCCCAATAAGCCTCCTTAACACGACGGGGAAGCTCCTAGAACGACTGCTTAATGATAGACTTAGAAGGCATCTTACGGACTTAATCCCTCACCATCAATTTGCCTTCAAACCTCATCACTCAGCCGTCCAACAACTCCAAAGGGTATCGGAAATCATTACAAAAGGGTTCGAGCAAAAGCAGTATACAACGGGGCTCTTCCTCGATGTTTCAAATGCCTTCGACTCGGTATGGCACGAAGGATTGCTGCACAAACTCAGGATTACAAACACTCCAGCATACCTCTATAGTATTATTACATCCTTCTTACAAGGAAGAACATTTGAAGTGAAAGTAAACAACACTCTCAGCACGAACCGGAATATCAGAGCTGGCGTACCGCAAGGATCTATACTTAGCCCTTTGCTGTACATCCTCTACTGCAGTGACATCCCGCAGGCGGAAAATTCTGTCTTAGCTACATTCGCAGACGACACACTCCTCCTCACTCAAGACGAATCACTAAACTCCTCCATACTCGACCTCCAAACAGCAGCCAACCAGGTCTCAAGATGGTTCAAGAACTGGAAGCTTTCGTTAAACCCTGATAAAACGCAGGCCAAGATTTTTGCTCTTCGTCGTTTCAAGAACGAAGATCTTCCTGAACTGATAATAGGGCATCACTCAATTCCTTGGACACCGAAGGACCAGAGCATCCGCTATCTCGGAGTACATTTGGACACACGACTTACATGGCGGCATCATATCAACATTAAACTGCAACAAGCACAAACACGACTTACACAAATATACCCTTTAATGAACAAAAATACACCACTTAAACTGACCTGCGCAACACTACTTTACAAAACACTTATACTCCCTATATTAACATACGCATGCCCAGTCTGGCTGGGCATCAGCATCACACACAAAAGGAGACTACAGTCCTTCCAGAGCAAAGTACTTCGAATAGCGGCGAATGCTCCTTGGTTTGTTAGGAACAGCCAAATCCACAGGGAATTGGAGGTTGCTCCTATTTCAGTACATCTTCAACAACTTGTAAGGAAGTATCATGCCAGCCTCCCAATGTCAAGTGGAGCAACTCATTATAATTTAGGTGCTATGACTGAAGGGTGACTACGTCCTAAATTGTACCAAAATCTTTTAAAAAAAATAATCATGTCAGCTGTACAGCTTCTCCAAGAGCAACCCTATTGTTTGTTAATCCAAACATCTGACTGGCCTCTACATTTAAGTTATCTATTCATTACCCTGTTGGAAGGAATTTACGTTTAATTTTTTATAAAATGCAGAACACTGATTAGATCGCATATTTGACTTTTAATGTCATAATAAAACTTACAACTCTCTTGTCTCTGGAATTGGAGTCCTTGCCTACTCAACTGAACATTCAAAGCTAATTTATAGATAAGTCTTTAGTCAACATGAAGAAGACGAAATGGTATTATTTTTTTATTTGTTTTATTTTTATATCTTTGTATATACTTAATGCAACTGTTATGGTCGTTGATGATGGTATGAGATAGTAAGAAGAAAAGTTTGGTATGAGGATACAAAAATTGTACACCTTCCCTTGAATTCAAGTATATTGCCCTATTAACTCCCAGACTCTACTTCTATTTATAATGTTTTGTAATGTATTTTTAAACTCCTAGTTAAATTTGTAAAGTTCATTTCTTGATTAAGAGTGGAGGAATAAATGGTAAATAAATAAACAACTGTTTTTACACTTAGTATCACAATATTACTTGCTTTATTTCCTAGGAATTTTATAAAAATATTTCAGTATAAAATGCATGTATAAATAATTAAACCTCATAGTAACGTCTACTACATTATTGAGCAATTTTTGTTCTTCAAACGGCACTTTTAGGAAACAGAATATTTACAAAAGCATTTACAATTTCAGAAATAGATACAATTATGTTTGCTACCTATTAATTTCATATCTAAAACTCATTGATTAAATATAATTCAAATTTAATGATTCGCCATTAAATAATTGTATCTAAACATCTCTTCAACCAAATATCACTATATATCAAATGTTTTAAATATTTTTAATTTATTGTAGTATGATGTTACATATTTATGAAAAAAATAAAATAAAACTAAAACATTTATACTTAAGGCTTGTATAATCAAAGGCAGTTTTCTGGAAGATTGTCCATGGCAGTGAAATAATATTAAATATTAATCACATTTTTAAAGGATGATTACAATAACTAATACAAAAGTTTTGAAATTATCATCCCAAGAGAAAATCAAACTTTGTTTGATTAATTCTCTTGTCTTGTCACATTTAAAGTGATATTTTGACTTTGTTTAGTTAAATCAATTTCGAGATCTATCCATTATGAAGTAGTCAAATAGCTTTAAAGGTGTGCATTTCCATTTCGTTCCAATTCGGCCCAGTTTCTTGCGACATTCTGAAGCCTAAGTGAATCAGCATCATCATCTCCACTTGGTTCATATGCAGGGTTGGCTGCCCCATTTGGACCATTGAGGGTACCATTACCAAAAAGATCTTTAACACTCATTGCTCCTGCATTAGAAATTCTCTGTGATCTTGGAATGACATTATTAACTGCTCCAAGGGTTTGCATCTGTGATTTCCGCCTTTCTGCCTGAAGAGATCTTCTCCTAACTTCAAGAGCTTCTCGGACCTCACGGCGCATTGTTAACTTACGCCCGAGTATAGGAGTACCTTGAAAATAATAAAGGAATAAGATAAATTATGAAGATATGAGAAAGAGTACAAATAAGAAGTAATGTTGGGCGTAATGAATAATAATAAGAAAATAATTGGTGTCTTATAATAAATTGAGCTTTTTCAAACTTAAAATATACTTTCAGAAGTCACAGCTATTGTAAAGTATTTATTCTGCAATGGGAACTAGAATCATCAGTGACATACATAATAATGGTAGTTAAGACAACTTAGTTATTGTGTTAGATACTATTAATTTTCTCTCTGACTTCTACCACCTGTGTTGAATGACTACAGCTTTCTATACTACAAAATTTTCTAGAGACTTTTCAGATCACTTATTTCTAGCTCCTAAGGGTATTTTGTATCTGGTGTTAGCATACTATTCTAATGGAGTTAGAGAGAGGGGAAGCTTAGAAGGAATTTTTGATATGAGCATCGAGCGACTTTTTCCTTTGCTAAGGTATGCAATGATTTAAATTTATATTATGAGGGGGTCTTTCTTGTTTTGTGTTTTTAAGTTATTTCACCAGTAATTGAAATTTGAAAAAAAAAATGTGTGGTTTAAAAGATTCAGTGGTATAAAAATTTGCTATCAAAAATCAGAAGAGGCCATAGGTATCCTGTATATTTCTAGATTTTCAATAATCCCAAGCACACAAAAATGTGTCCTGTCATTGTTGAAGCAGATAACTATTAGAGAACCTATTGGTGAACTGAAATGTCAAAATGCCACAATTTAAAAAATACAAATTTAACATTGAGACGTTTCAAGTATTTTATTCATTTACACTAGTAAAAGAATATTTTTTTAAAAGTTAAATTATTAGCATTAGAGCTGTGAATAATATTAATTACAACCTAAATTCCAATTAACCTTAGTTGCAAAAAGTGAACATTAATAAATAAATAAAACCTAGATGACTTTTACTTTTCCTCGAACGTGACAACAGTTTGTTGAAAAATATATTGAGTCTATATATGTAATTAGGTTTGGAGCTGTTTTTTATCAGATAATTCTCTGGTAAGTATTTAATAAATTGAGTTTTATTGCTTTTGGTTTTTGTTTGGTGTAAGTAATATTTGATTTCCTTAATCTCTGTACATAATAGACAGGTAAACTTCTTTTATAAATATTTTGCATCACAAAATTGAAGATCTAGAAGAATAAAATGAATGTTAAAAAGTTACACAATACTCTCAAAAAAAAAATTAAAAATAAATAATGTACTTTATTTTTAATTGTGGCCCACTTAAGAGAATAGAAATTAACTGACAAATCCATCACACCCCGAAACTTCCCTTCTCACGTATGCAGATGATACTGCAATCTTGACGTCCAACTCAGGCCCAAATATGACATCCGCATCTTTACAAGAGCACCTAGCTCTGCTAGAATCATGGCTGACTCAATGGAGGATCAAGGTCAACAACAGCAAATCAAGCCATGTAACATTTACCCTCCGACGTTCCATTTGCCCTCCAGTTACACTCAATAGCGCACTAATTCCCCAAAAATCACAAATTAGGTATCTAGGACTGACATTAGACAAGCGACTAACTTGGAAACCTCACATCACAATAAAACGGCAAGAAGTGAACCGACGGTACAGACTTCTACTAAGACTACTTGACAACAAATCTAAACTATCACTACGCATCTAAACGACTGATTTATACGACAGTACTCAGACCAATATGGACATACAGACTTGAACTTTGGGGTTCCACTAAACCTTCAAATTCCTACAAAATCCAAACCCTCCAATCCAGAATACTCCGCAAAATAACAGATTCCCCATTTTACGTATCCAATTTAACTCTCCATAACGACCTCAACATTCCTTTTGTCCATGCCCTCGCAAAATCCCGATATCAGAAATTCCACTCTCTCCTTCCCGCACATCCTAATCCTCTAGTCGAATCACTTTCATCTACCCATATTCCAGAAAACCCAAGACGACGACTGAAGCGTAAGTGGCCAAGAGATCTCCTTGTGTAGTGCTCAGAATAACTCCATGTAGTACCAGCCAACGTTCCCTCCAATGTGGGTATTGTCAATGGACAACTTCCCACCTCAAGTGAATAATCAAGCCAATTGTTATATCATTCACATCATTTGCTTGTAATATGTATATATGTTGTTGCAAATAAACGAATAAATATTTAAAAAAAAAAAAAAAAAACTGATAAATTTTGAATGCCAGTACTCAGCACTTCTGTCATTTCACATTTACTTGAATTAACAAAATTTGGAGAAAGTTAATTAGAATTGTAAGTGCAGTGATTGGACTAGTCTAATCTAGTCAACTCTGATCATTATCTTTTCTTGTCTGACATAATTTGTTTAAAAAATACTTTTTTTAATCGAGTGTTGTGTTAATGAAATTTTACTTTTATTTAAATAAGTAATATTAAATATATCATTATAACATAATAAATGAGTGATTTATTTAAGTACTAAATTAGTGCTCAAAAGTTTACCTGCATCTTCTTCACCATCTTCCATCTTCATTTGCAAGAATCGTTTCCTGAATGCTACATCAAGTGTCCCTATAGTCCTTGTCTTCTGTTTTTGTCTCTCAAGGTTATAGATTGTTCTTCTTCTTCCCACTCGGTCTCCAGACGAACCAGAATCAGCATCATAGTCACCATTGATACCTTTCAATCTTTGCAGGTGCCGCACTATATCCACTGCTTGCTTATCCAGTAGAGTGTCTTGAGACATTTCTTCGACCTAAATAATGGGGTAATATAAAGTTTTATGCGCAATGAGCATTGTTTTATTATATTTTGGGATACACTGACCCTGGTTTAATTATAATATTTCGTATTATAAAAAGTTAAAATAAAAATTTGTTATTGGTTTTTAATATCTAGTCTCGCTTAAATAACACAACTTACATTGCTTAATTGCCAAAGAGCATTTAGCAACTTCCAAAAGCCACTAGTACACGCTACCTATGATTCAATTATTTCGGGTTAGTTGGTCGAATTAAAATTCCTGCCATGTTTTTGAAACCTATTATGTCCTTTTCAAAAACCTTTCATGTGTTTTTGAAACACTGAAGTGTGATTGTAGTGTTTTTTGGTGGTGCCACTTAAACCCAAATAAATGATATCTGGTGTAAATATTAAAACATGAGGAAATGAATAAAATAAGGCACTTTTAAATAGACAGTTATTTCTGAAGGTTTAAAAGTTAATAGATAATGGATAAGATGAAATATTTTGTCTTGGAAACAGTATCAAAGCCATTTTCAGAGGGAAGTTAATGTATGTAATGTAATGTAATTAATTTTTTGAAACGTAATTTATTTTGTCTAAAACCCAAGTTTCCACTGTAAAATCTTTCATGTTTCAAAGCTACATCTTTAAGTATGATAATGAGGAGAGCTTATATGGCATGTGAAAGAAATATGACAATGTGTCGGATCTAGTATTAATGCCAGAGTAGGTTTGGAGGTTATGTAAACCCTAATAAAATACTATCTTTTAAATATAACTTGTGATATCAACTTTAAATGTTTATATTATTATAGTATATAATAATTATAAATTTTATAAACCTTTTTGTTGCAGCAGAAGTTCAATTCTGTTGATGCTAGAATGTGCGATATAGTTCCAAATCTATGGAACATCATAGCAACGAACTGTATTATGATGATCAAAGCGAAGAAGAATACAAACACGAGACCGATAGGTTCTAGTTGAAGGTATTCTTTTGATATTAAAACCTAAAATCAATAATAAAGCCTTGAAAATAATATTTAAATAAACACTTTGTTTCTTTATTATTATATAAAAAAGTTCATTAGTAGTATTTATGAATAATTTATAAACATGCTTTCTGGTAATTTATTTAAGGTGAATCATAACAGTTAAAAATAATAAATAAAAACAGTTTTAATATGTCTTAATTCATTCATATTCAACATTTTTGATTTGTTTTTAGTCTAATGTTTCTGACAAGATTGTTGCCAAGGAAATGATATCAAATAACTGTAAATTTGTATTTACAAATTACGTGTATTTCTTGATGTATGTTAAGTATCAAGTTTACCAAGAAGCATGTTTCAATGGAATTCATTAATTAATTGAATAAATATCAAATACTGAATTCTATGACAAATATTTTTGAATAGCAATGTAATAATTGCAATAATGTTTAGCATAAAAGCTTTTATTAATAACTAGAAGTATTACATAATTATTAATTTTAAATGCTTATTTCTTTTTAAATTGTCATAAAGCAACATATATATTAAACTACTTTTCTTTTTTTTTTTAATTTCTAACTTTACTATTGATGATTGGAAATGATAGATGCTTTGAGAGACTCTAGAGGAAAATTATAAATATGGTTAATACGAACAATATAATGAAAATTGAAATAGAGAATTCTTGATTTGTCAATGGAAAAATTTATAAATTTTCATTTATAAATCACATCTCAAAGGATCAATACCATTACCAATCAACATAATCAAATAACATAATTATGTACAGAAAACATTTAATGATTTTTAAAAACAAATAGGTGTATTAAACAAACTATAGGGATTGTTTACATGCATTTTACTATATGGCTATTCTACATACCAAATATACATTATTTATAAAATATACATTTGACTTTGACAAATTTTAAATTGGTACCATGAAGTAGTCAGGAGGGTAATTTGATCTATCATGATGTCGTCTGAAAAATTATACATATATATTTATAAGTTTATTTACAGAGTTAATCACATGTACAAATCAACACATACACCAAGCACCAAGTTACTGGATCACTGTTGGAATAAATAAAATGTTATCATTCCAGCAACAGGAGATGTGGCAGATTTTCTTGGACCTGCAATTACTCGAGGGGATTGTTTGAACCTATGAAAGACTCAGAAACAAGCTGAAGGAAATGAAATATGATAAAATGAGATGGAAGGAAATGTTAAAAGGACAGACATATGTTAATTGTTAATTTGGGATATTTAATATTGTCAAGACAAAATAATCTTGAAAATAAAGTAAATTATGAGTTCATAAGGTTTTTAAAGCTCAAATGGCTTCTAGTAAGATGATTATTTCTAAGAAATTCTATATAAGATTTACTATTATTTTTTTAAATTACTTTTATCCAATTTTCAACTACAAGGAACCAAGTCTCCTAGTTAATATATTTTCTGAACTTAATAATGGGTGTTTCTCTTTTCTTTCTTTTTTTTTTTTATTTTTTACATCTTCAAGCTTGAAGGGAGATTACTCAGAGAGTATAAGCATATGTTGAACTTGTCTTGTTTTTAACAGTTTATAGTAATGAGTAATCTTTCAAAACAACAAAATTGAATTTCATAATAGCAGATAAGAAATAAGATTCGAAATCAAAATAATATCTGTTTAAATTTTATTTCAAGGAATATCTTTTTCCATTCCTTTATATGTTTAATACAGGTATGTATTCCTAGCCTTATCAATTTTCTTTCCTATTAATGCATCACACATTTTTAACTCAAAACGAAACATGCTTTATCTGCAACTGGAGCTGGTCTTTAATTTGTTTAATTTTAAATAAGCTGGTTCCTTAAAGTTGAAACAAAGTTTGAGATTTATAGAATAATAGTATTTGAGCACATTTAATTATAAAACGTTCATTTTGGTAAAACTGCCACAGCTTTTTATTTAGTTTTGGCAACAATATGTTAAAGTACTTAATCATGCGACATTCATTTTGTGCACTTGGGTGGATAGTCACCTTCAGTGGTCATTCAAAAGAGTTGTGAGTTGAAGTAGAGTTAGTGAACACAAATGAGTGAGTTTTTAAATGTCATGTTTTTGTTTAAATGAACATGAAAACAGAAAGTCAGAGAAGATTTATGATTGTCATTGTCTAAATCGAAAAAGATTAAGTTTTCAGCAGAGATACTTTATTGTATTAGAAGTTTAGAGCACAAATTTTTAAAAACTAATACATAGCAAGAAAATCAGTATAGCTCAGCAAATGTATTTAATATAATGGCATATTGCTTCTAAAGAGAGGAAATAATTTATAGTGTTTAAAAAAAAAAAACGCTTTTATTAATACTTCCTAAATGCCGATCTATAATGACCAATTATCCAAGAAATGGTTGGGGAAAGGATTAGCAAATAATGCTACTACTTAAGAGGTAAAATAAAATTAATAAAATTTGAGATACGGAATAACCCTTATTTGAATAATTAATTATTGACCATGCACTATTTTTTTACTATCAATTAATTTTTAAATATTTAGTGGTTTTAATGTGTTATTTAATAAAAAAAAATGTGTGGTTTTAAATTGCTTGTAGGAGGATTTTCTTATCTGACTTAGAAAATACTGACCAAGAAAGAGTCATTAAATATTATTGATACCGTTATCTTAGAAGGTCTCTATTAAGGTAAATAGCTTTGAACAATAAACATTGAACTAAAAACTGATCTTAAAGAGAAGTTAGTCTAAATGGAAGTCTTATTATCGTCTAATAGGAGTATTTTTCTTGATTCTGTTGTAAGTGACTTTATGTGTTAATTTCAATTTGTGTGTCATATATGAGTTGTTTCAGAGTAATATATCTCCAACTTTTAGTACCCAGGTGGCTAACAATTTAATTCTTCTAAATACAATAAATAAAAGCAAATTATATCTGTATTTAGCGTAGACATATTAACATGCTGTGTATGTATCTCTGCTGTCTACAAGGAGTGAATGAAGAAAGAAAAGGATAGGGGAGAAAGAGAAGAAGAAGTAGAAAGAAGAAAAGAAAAGAAATGAAGGAAGAATAAAGGAAGAATAACAAACAAGAACAACCACCCCGAGCAGGTTAATCTGGAGGCCCCATGCTTTTGACACAGGGGTTATACCTCCGATGTCTCCTCTACATAGGTGATGTTTGTCTTCACGCCAAAAGGCCACTCTATGTGTATGTTGTCCTTGTTCAATTGCAGGAGGAATACGATGAGCACAAAGAGAGCATTCATCATGAAAAATGCAAATACGGACTTGTTTCTCAGCTCTTTCAGGTCAGATGCAATCCTCGCCTGAGAACAAATTTCAAACAAAAAAACAATATTATACTTAGCGTCTTGAGAGTGGGTGCAGATTACGCCTTGGAAAGTCGGTCTTACATTCAATGTTCCCCTTTTTAATTATATCAATTAAAACGATTGGATGAGAAGATTTCATGGTAATGCAGATAGTTGCACTTCATAATATTCTCAATGACAGTATCTTAACTGTCAAGAGAAATCATACTTTAAGAGAAATATGGGAGGGACCGATGGAACCCGAGACTTGGCTGCCCCACTCTCTTCCGCACTTCGGGTCCCTCACCTCTTGCGTAACTTCGTTGTAAGTGATGTTAGTTTTCACACCAAATGGCCATTTCACATGAAGGAGTTCCTTGTTCAATTGAAGGAGAAAAACAATGAGTACAAATAAAGCATTTATCATGAAAAACCCAAATACAGAAGAATTCCTGAGTTCCTTAAGATCCTTAGCTATTCTTGCCTGTAACAGAATTCCCGGCGCAAACAGGGGCACCGTTTCCCAAGTTAACTATCACATATTTAAAATAATTATTAAATTATTTCTTTTCTGAATTCTGAAAATATTCTCATTTACAAAAAATATTTATGGTCTTTATTATGCAATATTTTAAGAATTTTAAAATATTCTTTATTATATGATAGTTATATAAATTACTTGTAAATTATATAAATTCATGAGAAAAAGAGATATCAAAATACGGCTCAATGGAAAAAATAACAAATTTTCTAATAAGATACAATAAATCAGTTATACTGATATTTAATGGTAAAATAAATTACTTATTCAATTTTTAAACATTGTGGTAATTAATTAGTTTCTTCTTTGATATTCTTTCCATGAACCTCCAATGTAGCATATGAATTTTAAAATATATAACTCTTATAATAAATCACTAACGATCACTTGATTGAGTTATCAATTGATTTAAAATATAAGTTTTTAATAATTATTACTAATAAAGAAAGAAAAGATGAAATAAAATTACAGTTTTTGTAAAACTAAAGAAGCTCTGAACTATTAATAAGGAACTGAAATATTAAAAGATTGTTGTTGGAAAAATAAGTCATAATATTGTGTGAAAGCTTGCTGGTATAGTAAGATGTCCAAGTAAAATAGTTTAGAACTTAGACTTATCATAGCTTTAGTTGCAAAAAGTAGATGTTAATTTAATAATTTAATTTAGATTAATCATTTTCAAAATTTTGTGACGATATTTATGATTATTTTTTTTAATATTTATTTACATCTATTATTATTTAAGTAAACTAAATGAAAGTTTTTTTTTTCTAGTTCTCCAACAATCTTATTTGACATGAAAAATTTAACTTATCCAATGATTTGTGTAAGAAACCAATTCAACATATGCTCCTGATTATTACTTTTTCATCCTTATCCTCATCAATGGGGAACAAATACTTCTCCAATAGGTCTTTCCAAAACTGCATTTCATTCGCTGACAGGAAGGCTACAGGTCCTTTCTTCAAATCTTTGTCTTCAATCCAGTAAGGATTTATGTCATCATTTCGGACCTCTCTAGGTTCATCTGAATAAACAAAGTAAAATATTTTTTTGTTATAAGAGGAAAATTTGCACTATTACCATTCAATTGTTTTTTTGTTTTTTTTTTTTGTATTCAGTCATTTGAGATTTCAGTTAAATCTGTATTACCAGTTGAAGCAGTATCACTATCTTCTGAATCTTTATCATCTTCAGCTGGTTCTTCAGAAAGAGCTACAAGATTATGGTCTTTGGAGCTAGCAGATGCTGTCCTCTTCCTAACTACCACCTGAGAATGAGGATCCACAGCTCTAGGAAGGAAAATAGTTAAATAATTAGATTATATGTAGAAAAAATTGATAAAGAAAAGTGATAATTTAAAAAGTGTTTTTCCCATATAAAGTTTCTCATTTATTAATGAACTTTTTATTGCTTTTAAATGTATTTTAGAGTTTTCATTTTCAAATTGTGAACAACTAAATATGTCTGAGTCAAAGTAGTAATTACTTTTCAATTCCATCAAGCCTTTTCTGTAGAGTTTCAAGAGTTTCTGCTATTCTGAGGAGCTGTTGCTGTTCGTCTATTGGCTTAGGGTGAGTACAAAACATGCACCGAAACAGTCCAGCTAAAGAAAATTCTATGGAACCTTCCTCGTTGTCTCCGGGTTGAGGTACATTCTGCAAAAATCCTAACAAAGTATTTTGACGAGCTTTTTTCTTTGCTTCCTCTGCATTCTTTCGCTCTTCTTCCAGTTCCTGTAAATACATTGTTCAAATAAAATTTGACACTCCTAATGATAAAATAATCAGTTATATAACTAAATTGAGTCTATACCTTTTTAGTTTTCTTAACTTGCACTTCTCTTGTTCCCCATGAGACCACATTTAGATTGATAATGGAATATAAGATAAGGAGCAGATACATGCAAGGAATGGATAAAAGATATATTGTTCCAGGAACAATACACCAAAATTCTTGCGGATGGAGCATTGCTGCTATGAACATCGAACCGCACATTGCTATAAGAAATATTGCCGATGGAGAGCCTATGCCGTCCTCTCCTAACTGCAGCGCTGTACCTACGATTACTGCCATCATGACAAGTGCATATGCCGTTGATAACATTTGAGCCAGTAAAAGCTAGAAATATAAATTAATTGGTTAGTTCTATAGGGTGAAGCAAAGTAATAATTTTAGGCTGACATAAATAAATAAAACAAATTAACCTGTATATCGGCTTTGCATGTGAAACAGACCAACATGAAGAACATAATGGGTATAATGTTGTAATAAAAGCTTGTCCAATTATCAATTTTAAATGCTGCTACAAAAGCTCCCACCAACATAAGGAATATAGTGCCAGGTCCAAGAATTGTGCCACCCATCAACATAAACTGTAACAAGGAATTCATATCACAGATCACTTCAAATATTAAAATGTCAAGCACAAACAAAGAAATCCAGTAATTTACCTGATAAGCAATGTATGGTAAAGATATGTTATCATTGATTCTGATTGTTGCTTTGTAATCCATTAGCAAGTCCATAATATTAGCCATAGTTGAGGGTACCCAACGTCTTCTCTGGTTGTAGAACTCATTAAATCCTTCAGGGCAATGTGTATAAGCATCAGAAGCAGCTGAATATTCTACTCTATATCCTCTTTGTAAAAGTAAAGTACACAACCAACGATCTTCACCTGTTAATAATACATTAAATAAAATGTAAGTAACTATAATTATAGGAAATTCAAAATATAATTTGCTTATTTCAGCCAATAATTCAAGGGCTCATTATCAAAAGTGTTTAAAATGACCATACAAGGACATCTTATGCATTAAGATTTACAACAATTATCTATTTTATTTAAAGAAAATAAGAAAGTCTCAGTAAATCAAGTAATCGGTTGGATCCAGTATAATACTACTTGACAATACTATTGTCAAATCTATTGATAGTAGCTGGCATTTTACATGTAGTACTCGGCAGTTTCTTGAGAGGAGCTCCTGTTTTTATATAGTCCAATGGCCCACTATTGTTTGGTTACCTTTAATCTGGGGAACAGGTTCAAGAGGCTAAACCAATACAACTTTAGACAGACCTTAAAATAGTGCACTTAAATCAAGAGTGCTTGTAATGTGTACTCAATGATCAGCTAGTAGTCACCATCTACCGACAGATTTGACAGATGTCGCAGTAAATTTAAATATAATAGATATGAACATTTTATATTCATAAAAAAAATTAAAGATAAATGATGAGAATATCAAAATTTCTTAATTATAAAGAGTTAATAGATATTCAAAAATGAAGTGCTATATGATCATACATTTTGTGTTACTTCATAAACCTCTTGAGATTTTAAATAAACTATATATTGCTGCCTATTGTTATTGTTATTATTTATTAACGTCCACTTTTTGCAACTAAGGCTAATTATGACGGGTTCTCTACACGTTACCACCCTTTTCTAGCCAGGGTGGGACTAAGGATTTTATTTAATGAATTCCGTCACTAAATTAATTCCATTGCCCAGGCAGGAATCGAACTCGCCACTCTAGGAGTACCATGTGAGATTAAAGGCAACGCTTTAACTCACATGGCTAACCTGAGCCCCTGCTGTCTATTGAAGTATTACCTAAAAGTATTAGTTTATAATATATAGCCTGGGGATTGCACACTAGATTTTATTTTGTTGTGCAGTTATTCAGCTTGTTAAATTATTAAGTAAAACTCTGAATTATGTTTAGGTGTGTTGAACAATTATAAATAATTTTTCATTATTACAATATTAAAAAAAATAAATAAGATATACCTTGATCATACTGAACATAATGACGAGCTTCGGCAGACTGAATAGTATACTTTTTCATCACATTGTCATCCATGAGAGCCTTTCCCCTGAAGAGCGAGAAACATCCTGGGCTACAGAGTACACAACCAATCATATGTTCAGTTGCCTTTTGCAGCCAATGACCAATAGCGTATTCAAACATTTGATACCATACCATAGGACCTAAGTCAAAAAGGTAATTGTGAAGGTAAATATTAGTGCAAATAATGAGGATTAGGAATTTTATATACTATTTCACTTTTTTCTCATGTCCTTGAGAAATTATGTAGTGACATAGTCCTTACCAGAACCAACAGGATGAATACGGCCACAAGCAGCTCCTAAGTTTTTATTTTTCTTCATGAGATCAATAAGAAGCCTTACAGCATGTGGTTGGAAGTCAATATCTCCATCAAGTGTCAACAAATAAGTATTTTCAGCCATTACTTCCTTTCTTTCTACAGAAATCGGTAGCTCCATCAGCCTGTGTCCGAGCAAGTAGTACATGTACATAACCTGGTAACAGAAAAAACACAAGATAAATATTCATTTTTCAATAAAGTGGCCTTGAATCAATATTTCCAGTTTAAAAAAAAAAGTCAATTAGTTCAAAACACTTGTGATTAACATGTTTATTGTAAGAAATGTCTACATATTTCACACCTCTTCCAATGCATTAGAAGATTATTTAAATAATAATTATTATTTAAAATATAATTTAGAGTTATTTTACTTTACATTGCAAGACTACCTTTCACCAGGTTGGTCAAACCATGACTAATAACAACTAAGGTGGTGTCATCTCCGGTAATCAGTAAAACTTTGGCATATACTTAAAATCAATTTCCAGACAAAGCAAGCTCAAAAATTAGAATCAATAATTTAGAACTGGTTATGTATGAATTCTTTAACATTCTTTCAATGAATAGAAATTAATTTTAATTATTGATTAAGGAAGTGATCTAAAAGAGCAGATACCCTTCATAGGTTTTTCTGTTTCCTTAAATGATTTATTTATGTCCACTTTATGCTACCATGGCTAATTGGGATGGGTTATTTACCGGTTACCACCCTTTTCTAGCCAGAGTGGAACAAAGGAATTTATTTAATGAGCCTGTCACCAAATAAATTTCTATTGCCCAAGGCGGGAATCGAACACCCTAATCTAGGTTTAGCCCGTGAGATCAAGACGCCTTAACTTACCAAAACCAACCTGAGCCTCCTAGAGTTCAGGATTGAAAACGTTTTTTTATTATATGATTCTTCAATAAGTATCTGATATATCTAATTGGTTGTTTAGTTAATGCCAATAGGAGCAAATATTTACATCAAACTGATAACCCAAATTTTACATCCCAGTAATCATTAGTTTTAAAAACTTGACCATAATTAAAGTATTTATTTGTAATAATTCATGCAGCAATGAAGATCAGATTGATAGATGATAGCTCAAATTAATTTACAGGGTAAAAAAAAATGTCAGAACACCCAATTTAAGAGTTCTATCAGCAAAAAAACTTCCAGGACTGCTGACATCATCATTTTAATTTTAATATTTTACTGGTATGGTTATTAAAGGCTAATTGTACAGATCATATTTGGTAACGTCAAATGGCTTCAATTTTAAAATAAACATTAAGAAGATTCAGAGTTACAATAATTTATATGTACCTGACTCCAACGTTTCCTGTGCCTAATTTTTGCTTTATCTTTAAGATGAGCAATCATTTTCGTTTTTCCAGGTAGAGTCCATACCAGCCTTCCACCATATGGAGTGGGGTATTTGACTGGTGGTTTGATTCTAATGTGTGTTTCGTGAACATGAGATGCAGCTTCATCGATAGTTGAAACAAGTAATTTTACGAAACGATTGACCTGAGCCCAATCATCATTGACATCACTGATTTCAAAAGCATCATCAAAGAAGATGTGTGCTGTAAATCAAAACTACAGTTGTAATGAATATTTATTAGGCTATTTTTTTAAGAAAACAAATAACATTTTTTACTTAAAAGCACTCATGTCAGGAAATTAAATAACTTAGATTTAAGGATGATGATCCAAGATAAAAATATAAATTATTTTAATAAAATAAATATATTTGATATAGTTTTTACCAATTCAAATCCTTATCATTGTTAAAGTGCAACAATGGAATCTCTTCACCATTTTATTTTATCTCCTCTTATTTCACATTGCTTGTTCTCATATTGATATAGAAATTACAAAAAATTATTAAAACAATTATAAGATAGGCCCTATTTGTTTTATTTGACTACGAGATGATTTATTCAATTTGATATGTATTTAGAAATGTTTTCAAGGACATTTCATTGGAAGGATAAGTTTTTCTCTTTTATTTATTAAGAATTAAGCCATATTTTAACTTCAAATTACTCGATAGTGTATCTAATATTTCTTCTGATAAAACATAATGAAGAATTAGAAATGTATAGGGTTACACACAAATAATACATATACATACTTTCAAATTCGTAATAGTCAGGATCAACAACACGAAGATATTTCTGTGCTACCCTTCTAGCGCACTGATCTTCATCCATCCTCAGAATGGATTTCAACATTTCCATCATTTCATCACGTGTTTCATGCCACATGGTGGCACATGCATATATTCTAGTGATCCCATCTGATTTTTTGACAGTTTTAGGTGTGGTTGATGATGCATCGGTGTGGACTGAAATGGTTTCATAATATTCATCAGGATCTTTTTCTCTCTCTGCTAATTCCTGAAATTCATATTCACCTTTTAATTGAGATTTTCTCATTTTACATGCAATTTTAAATACGTAGTTCATGAGAATAACTTTTTTCAGTGTTTTACATAGTAGAAAAATTTCAATTCATTAATAATACAACATTAAAATTATGCGTCATACTAACTATGATCTCTACATGTAAATATACATACTTTCACTGGGATGCAAGGAATATATTATTAATCACTCTCAATAATTTGATATATTTTAAGAATATTATATGAAAATAATGATTTTAATGTTACCTCAGTCTTAACATCTTTCTCTTCTTCACGCCTTCGATTGAGACCAAGAGATTGATCAATTAGTAGAGAATCGTACATTGGTAAGACAAAGAGTTTTTCAGTTGTGGCTAATCTCTCACATTTTGGGGTCCATATATGCAATGTTATCCATGTTTGTGACAATAACCATAAAAGCCAAATCCAAGCATGCTATTAAAAAATGTATGTTTTGTTAAAAGATATAGTTGATTTTAAAAATAGTTGATGTTAAAAGTAACTTTTGATTTTATCAATGATATCAAACATTGAATATTATATGTTTGCACAAACCTGTTTTGTGATAAAGTCATTAAGGAAATACACGGGAGGCGATTCAAAGAAAAGATAGTCGGGAATAAATCCATGGAAAAAACATGGGTCATCGTGTCTTAATCCACAAACAGCAATGAGTAGAGAAATAGTCACTGGAATAGTCAAATTTACTGGAAAAGCATAACTGAATCCCTGTATTACAATCTTGCAGGCAAATTTTCCTGTAAACATTTACACATTAATTAATACATTAATAAGTGCCTTTATATAATAATGATATAGAAAATTTCTCAAATAAATTTAAGGAAAAGACGAAATGAAACATAATTTTTCCCCCCAGAGCTTTTCATTTTTTTGAGAGAGTATTTGGTCATTTAAATCACACTTCAAGTTATCACCATGATAAATTTCAGAGGAAAGTGATTTAAATATCTCAAAAGTGTTTTCTTAAAAATAAAAGTTTTGAAGGAAGGTATATGTCTGATTTCCAAACTTCCTGTGATTTCATTCATATTCCCAGTAAAAATTGTACATAACAAATATATGTGTGAGATACAAACCAAATATGTAGCATAAGTAAGCAGCAACAATTTGAATTAAAAGGACATAAATTGCAGTATTGTAATCAGCATCAATATCAACAATTTCTCCTGTTGGTACTACATCAGCCAAATCAGGAAGACTTGAAGTGGCAAATGTTGGCCTAATCTGTAAAATAGGTAAATTAATTAAGTAGGCACCATCAACAGTTAGAGAAATGAAATGATGTCAACTATGAGCACATTTTGCTTTGAATTTTAAATCAATAAATATGTAAAGAAACTATTAAGATCAATAATTTAGATACTTTACAAAATTTGTGCAGTATCCCTGTGCAGCTTTTGCAGCTAAAATCATTTGGTACACAAAAAGATAATATTGGCAAGCAAGAGCCGACAAATTAACACCATGCCAGCAGTTCTGATGAAGCAGGTCGCAACTCTTAAGTAGTGATTTACTTTGACACGTTTATGATGAGGGAAACAAATTATCCATTTCCATCTATATTCTTTGATTATGAGGATTTATTGGAATAATGTAAAATCTAAATTCCATGTTCCATTTTTAATAATAAAAATTTAGATTTATTGAGATATTTTTTACAGAAAAATTGTTGTGAAACAAAACTGTGATTCAGAAGTTACCTGCGATTAATACTGTTATATATGTAATCTTGTAGTTGTAATGTTTTCTGAATAAATTAAATATCGACTAATTCTCTTGAAAGAGACATTTATTGACATGTTTTGGGTTTATTTATCTTTTATTGTAATAAATAAATATGAAATAAACTGCCATTTTGATATTAATAAAAGCTATAGAAATTAATATAATTTATATTTTGACCGTTATAAAAAACATTTAGAGATCAATACTTATAAAATTTAAAAATACAACTTTTCATTTTGACTGCTAATATAAATAAATAAATAAGTATATAAATAATTACTTCAGTTATCCTTATTTTATGGGCTGAAAATCCTCTGCTGAAAAGGGTGAAAAAATGATTCACATTTTCTCCTCGATAAAAACGTGCTACTAGTGTGAAGATGAAGAAGCAGATTACTTTCCATGTTGAAATGAATATGTAGATGAAATATCTTGTCTTCTTCAACCGTTCTTTTACTTTCCATAAAGGCCTCATAAAACCTAAACAAAATTTAAAATCATAATGATAAAATGATAGAAGATGGAGATTTTGAAGTTATAATATTATTTTGAATTTTTATTTTTAAATTGCACAATAAAGTACATTTATCCTTCTTAAATCTGTATTTCAGTGTGGTGCTTTATTGTTGTTATATCCTTAGGCTGTCCTGCTGATATTTTCCGTGAGCTGGAAGTATTGTTTTCAAGGAAACGAGGGTAATGAAGAGGGCCACAAGAAAACACTATGGTTTCCTTTTGGCTTATGCACGAAATTGTCTAATAATAAGGACATCAGAAATGTAGAAAGCATTCCATAAACATGACTCCAACTTGGACGCCTTGTTACGACTACCTTGTCCCTAGGACTGGTTTAGGAAACTATAAATAAATTAGATAAGACAGTTGAACCTCATTCTCAGGTGAGACACTGATGAAGTTGGCAGTGCGACTAGTAAAACATTGGTATAAAATGCCATCAATGCCAGAAGAACTTTATAAAAAATTAATCAAGATGTTTCAATCGTGCAGCTATTTTCTCCACATAGTTTTTCAAGAATTACTCAAATGGAAATCCAAAATTACAAAAAATTGTTTAACCCCTGGGCTTGAGATTTCCAGTCTGCTAAGAACTCATTATTCCTTTTATATCATTCTCAAGTAAAGAGTCTAATGCTCAGTGAAACCATCGAAGTGCGCATACTACTATTAGAATTAAATCTTAACTTTTATGAAATTACTTTCATCATACAGTTGATGGCTGATCTGGTTGAAACATTTCCAATACAGAATATTGTGTTTTTATGTGATGAATTGATGAACATATTTTCTCATTATTTTTATTAGTAAAAGTGAAATTATTTTAACTTGGAAAAATAAGAAAGTTACATAAGCGAATATAAATACATCATATATCTCAGTAAATCATACATATTTATAAATTATGTTGTTAAAGTTATTTGTAGAAATTACATAGTACCTGTAGTATAAACTTTGGTTTAGTTCCTACTGATATAGAGAAATTAGAACATAGAAACCATCAAGGAAACATAGTATAAGGATATTCATGCATCCGTAATACATACCTAATACTGAATGTTTTGATACATAATTTTCCCACCATCCACAAGATATAAAGAAAAGGGTGACAGGTATAAGCCATAGGTTGGGGCGATGGTGGCCTTCAAGGATTGGCCAAACAACAAATCCAGTTGCTTGAGCAACCAAAGCAACTGTATCAACTAACGCTTTCATGTATACTTCAGTCTTTTCTGAACCCGATGTGCAGCCTTTAGTGTTCCTTGATAATAAACCTGGCAAAAAAACCAAACAAAAACTGTAAATACCATTAAATTGTTAGTAATATCTAAATTCATTCATTCCAAATCTGGTAAGTTTTAGTTACAAAGTGTTTTGTCGTGCTTCATTAAAATTATTTCACTTGAGTGTCATCACTACCTCTGTGTCTAGTGGACCAGATTAAAAAAACAATCACAATTTATAGACCTGATAGAAAAAAATGGCCCTATATAAATCTTCTATATCTCTAATAGAAATGGAGTAATTAGAATCCTCTGCTGAACCTCCTCTTTCCCCTTACTTAATTTCAATGAAAAGGTTGTGCAACAGTCCTAAATATGAAATTTTAATATAATAGGGTTGTCGTTTTTGAGTTATGCAAGGTAACATTATGTTCAAAATGGTGAAGGTGGATTCAGTGAGAAGCCATTGTAACCCGCAATGTTTTACAATTACAAAGAAATTAAAACTGTATGTAATGTTCTTGCCTAACGCTTCCCTGATTATTGTTGGGAGGTAATATACTGTTAGAGGACTCTCCTGGATTTCAATTACAGAACAAAAAAAGTTTGTTTTAAAAAAGTTTACAATGCACACTCACATTTTTTACAGGCCTCATGATTTACCCCAATTACATTAAAAACTCTGACTAGGCAATGATAATGATCGAAAATTATTCTTGCCGTAGAAAGTAGGGAAATAATTATAATATTATATTAAAATATTGATATATTAACAGTTATATATAAGGGACTCAGGCCATGTGAGTTAAAGCATTGACCTTAATCTCATATGGTAAACCTAGAGTGGCGCGTTTGATTCCCACCTGAGCAGTGGAATGTTTTATCCTAATTAGCCTTAATAGCAAAAAGTGAACATTAATAAATAATTTAATTTAACAAGTAATCCCATATGATATTTATTTAATAGTGACCAATATCTTACTTATCAGTGCTGGAGTAAAACAAACGCAATTGGTCAACATAGCTCCTTTAACTACATCTAATTCGGGTAAAACGATTAGAAATAATGATGCTAGTCCAGCAACATGAAGAGATTCCATTGCAAGGACCCACAGGAAGTCGCTGAAAGGTGGTCTCCTCCACGATTTGAAGACACATATCCTTAGGGCTCTTATTAATGTGCCTATTTCTGGAATTGCAAAAGCAAGCAAGAGACACCATGACCAGGCAACTCTTTCTTCAGGTGGTAAATTTACTACAAACTGTTTATCTCGACCTGTAAATAGAAAATAATATGCTATGTATTCCATATCAAATAAATAATATTGTCATTATTATCTTGACTTATTAATATTGTTGTTTTACACTCATATATTTTCCAAATTAGTGAATGTAAAATCACTAAAATTAAGTTTAGTTAAATAGTACAAAATTATATTTTGAATTTCTAGTGTACATAAAAAAAGAATAAATGGAAAAAAATAAAAATAAAATTGGTATACAAAAGACTATTATTCATAGACCGGATATTCTATAGTAGGAGGCTATTGGTTTTTCTTCTCTCTCTCTCTCTCTCTCTCTCTCTCTCTCTCTCTCCTCTCTTTCTTTCTCAGGAACCTACAATCTTCCCCACTTGAGATCCTGTATAATAAACAGGTGTAAACAAAGTGAAATATGAAAACCCATTTGGGAAAAATCTGGATCACTCATAGAGCTAGGCAAGTTATGCATTGTTTCAATGCAATTGAGATAAAAATGTAGCCAATGTCTTAAATAAAATTGCTTTGAGGAACCACAAAACAATTTAATTAATTTTAATCTAAATTTGACACAACATTTACCAAATTTTTATTATTGACAAATGTGTTGGGAATTAGCTTGTTAAAACACCTATAATTTTTTTTTGGCTAATTTCTAACACTTTCCTGTGAATAATAGATGAAATCTTCCTTGAAATTCTGGTTATTTCAAAACATGTGCTTCATTATCTTCTTTAAAGAAATATAATGTATTTAAGAAAGAATAATGTATCCATCACAAGAAATTCTAATAATGTATTTCTAGCCCAAGAATTAAAATTAATGCAATACAAAACACCAATTAGATTTAAGAATTCTTAAGATAACACATTATGAAAAATATTGAACTACAGGCTTACCTAAATCCTTATTGCAATAGGTAACAACCCTATCGGGCCGGAGTTGGGATGTTATGAAGAGTACAGAGCCCTTGGCAAGAACTCCACAGAAAAGAACAATAGCGAAAGTGACTAGGTATGCTATAATTTTTAATATTTTTACGGTGAACTCTAAACATGCTTGGCTTTCCATAGACCCAGAATCGGTCTTGGGAGGTAGCACTCGGAACACATCCCATCCTTTAGTTTCTTGGACAGTCCTGGTGCTGAAATAAAAAAAATACTGATTAAATATAGTTATTGTTGTTTACTCCATTTAAGGGAAATTTAGTTTTATACATATGTGAGGAATTAAAAAGTAAAATGTAGTTATAGCATTTACAGAGAAAATAACTATTTTTAGACCTTGCAAAGGCTTTTTTTTATAAGGGAAAAAAGAGGCCTTTAGGGTAAATCACAGAGTACTTAATTTAACTTCTATGAACCTCTGATTTTTCTGCCAAAAAAATGATTAAATTAGTCAATGTAACCACACATTGCTTTTAATATATCTTATATATTAATATTTTTATATATAGGTATATGCTGGAAAACGTGTGTTAAATCTTTGGAAATGAACACCCAATTATCATTGACTGTGTAAGGAGAAAGTGAAAAATCGCAGTCGTAATTTTTTGTCTTTATTATAGCAAGAAATTCAGAGGGAATAATATTTTTTTTCTTTTATCATAGTAAAGCAATGCCTTTAAAAGCCATTTTCATTAAGACGGTTAAGTATAAAATTGACAGGAAGTAATTTACTGTTGAAGGATTTTGTTTTATTTTTAGTATATGCTGATAGAGTATAATTCTATTTATTATGAATTTAATTTTTTTTTATTTTTAAAATTAAACTTTTTAGCCTTAGTTGCAAAAAGTGGGCGTAAATAAATAATTTAAAAAAATTAAACTTTTAGGATGATTTGAATATTTGGCAACAGCGTCCGATATCAACTGCCATCACGATATGAAATGAACTAACGGATAGGCACTGACTTCCTTACTTCATATAAAGTATCCATGATTGCTATCATTAAAACTGACGAATTAATAGCTTCTAAAAAAATAGAAAGTTGATATCTTTATTCTTTCTGTTGTCAATATTAAGAAGAAATAACAACTATCTTCTTTGAAAGCTCTGCTGATTGTTCATTGCAACTTCTGTTAAGGGGAACCTGTTTTTAAACTCTCCCAATATATTAAATGGCTTTATCACTGTCAAATGTCGTTCGCGTATTATATCGATCCTTACATCACGCGAACAACTCAGAAGACCCTCATGGCGCTTGAGGCTACAGTAAACAAATCTCCAGGTATTAGCTATTGTACATCTTTTATTTCATTAGCTTTTTCAAATTTATTGGAAGTGCTAAAATTTTGTATAATAATACAGATACGAGGGTAGAGAGCCTCAAAGCTGATTTCATCCATTGTAGTCACCTAAGAAAATTTGGGGTAATACCATGGCGAGGTAGAATGAAACTAAGTTTTTCATTGCAAGAGGTAAGAAATAAACAGATGGTATGGAGGAGAAAAATGTATTATGGGGGTCATTTTGATTCCAGCAAATAACTCATCTTCTTGGTGGTGTTTGATTACTGTTCAACTTGAATATTATGGAGTTTTACTATATCTAACTGGAATAGCCTTCTATGTTAAAACTGGTTTTAGATTTTCTTATCCATTTTGGGGGTGATGGATGGCGAAGGAAGGTGATCACAGGGTAGAATCAACGATAAAGGCAAATATTTATACCTTGTGATCAGGGAGCCACTAGGATTCCAGAGTTCCAAAAAGGTTTATGACAAAGGGCACTGATAATCTGCCGCTTGGAATAAACATTTGTGAAGGACCGAGGACTTTATCGTTGATTCTCACCTGTGCTATTTTACTTACATACATGTAGCATCTATAGGTTACACATGGAAATTGAACCGTGAACGGGTAAACCTGATTTTCATGGGAGCGAACAAGGGAATAAGAGGGTCACAAGGACATGCAATCACTTCACGTTGTCTTCGACAAGAGAACATCTAGCAATAAAGGTATCATATGGAAAATTCCATTCACACAAATAAAAGCATGATTGGAGAAAATTTCACTCAAATCCAGAGTTTTTAGATAGCCCCCCCCCCCCCCCGAAGCCTTTAGCCTGCATAAGCTTGTTGTAAAATATCCGTCACTCCATACCCTGTAGCCTTCCTAAGCTGACTAATAATTGGTTTGTTTGTTTGATTTTGGTCATCAATGCCCAACACTCTTCAGACAGTATTTGAGTTCCCCGATCATGGGAAATCGCAGACACACGCACGCTAGGCCGACGTTTTTTATATATTTTTTTCACCCCCCCCCTTTCCTTCTTTTTCCTCCATTTTTTTTTAAATAATAATATCCCTAATAAAAGGGATTAACCAGTATGAGTATGCAGACTTAATCTTTATTCTATCCTCCTATCTTTCTTAGGGACACAAAGGTTTTTCATTGGTAAAAAAAAATCTGTTCAAAAGATAGCCAACCCCCTCCCTAAATTTAGTTATTATAGTGAGGGTCTCTGCTCATGACGATTAAAGATTGTAAAATTCTTGAAAGGGACGCTTTATCGCCTAGCTCGTTAATCAAAAACGCAAAAAATTACCAAAAGAAGTAATCAGTAGGAAATAGAATAAAACTTGGCAGCCATATAGTATTCTGAATCATATGGCTAACCATGCACGTGTATTTATTTTATTCTAGGACTTCAAAATTTTAGGTTACTCGAAATAGTTTTAGACATTATTTTAAAATTTCTATCAGTGAAGTGACTTAAGGAAAAATGAAATTCGAAGTTATTCTTTCACAGATATTTGTTATGAACACTGTATATTTGTTAGATAATAGTTCCAGCGCTTGCAAATACTTGAAGGTAAAATAATTTTCTAACCTTTCATATATTTTTATAATCAGCTAGACAATAGTAAGGTATTATATCTTAAATGATTTATAGCTTGATTACTATATCATACTCATATCCCTGCTATATTATTCTTCCTCTTCATTAATCGATGTAAAACTATTTGATGCATCGTTCACGAACTACCAAGAGGAGGCAGTATATTTAAAGTATAATACAGTTTCTTTTTCATTTATTTTATGTATGGATTATTTTAAATTTCAGATATTTTTGTAATCTTCCAGGCTTAGGAATGAAGTTACCCTCAGTCGTTCTGGAATTAGATGAACTGAAATCATTCCCTTCAGTAATTAGTCAAGATGAACGGAATTCTAGTTTAAACTCTGATTTTTTGGAATACATGTGGATGGAGCACGAAGAGGAATTTGAAGAGGAGGTTATGAAGCAGTTGGAAGAGGAAGCCTTGATGGAGGAGTGTAATGAAGCCATGAGGGACGATCAAATAAGATTTTCGTTAGCGACTCCAGTGGTTCAGCAGTGTGACGAAATCAATAATTTAGTGAAAACAAGTTCTTTAAATCCAAACGCGGCTGAATTTGTGCCTAAATCGGCAAGTGCTTACCAAACTCAAGAATTTATCTTAAAATGAGTACATAACTTTTGAATTTTATCTGTTCGTGTTGTTATTGTGGAAGTCGTGTGAATCTTGTTATTACGTTTTGTAACTTTTTTTTATTAGTATAATATACGTTTCTTTCCGTCTTTATATTTCTTTCTTGGTATTAATGAGATTCACTGTTCCCCCCTCGTACAACTTAATAGTAGTGTTTTTTTGTGTGGTTTATTATTACTATTTTTAGATGTATGTATTGATAAAGGCCTATGGCTCTATTCACAAATATTTCTATTCACAAAGTCTATCGCTATTCACACATATTTTAGAGTTTATTCTGCATTTCTTGAATACTCTATGCTCAATAATCGTCTTACCACTTCCCAGTTCACGTATGCAGCGAGCAAATGTCGGAACCTTTGTTCATGTACATGAACATTTAATCTGGAAGTTGTGAGGGAACAAAGTTTGGTTCTGACCGGCATAGTACCTATTTGAAAATGTAATGTATTATAATTTTCAGGAACCACTGATCACTCTAAGAAACTATTGTAGAAAGAGAAGGGTGTGAAAGCACTCATTTTTAAGTCAAATTACATTCCGCCAATTGTGAATCCGCCATACCTTTCCCTAGTAGTTTACTGAGGTTGCCTGCACTGAGTTCTAGGTAGTTCCGAATATATGACTGGTTTTTGGAGTTCTTCGAGATAATTGTTTTTTATTCTCATTATCTTCTTTAAATTATCCCACACTCATCATAATTTATAAAATCAGCAGTGCTCTGCATGCTTCCGCAATGTTAAGCTAAAGTGTCTTCGTTGAAATCTACAGTTTGAAAGACTCAACATTTTTCTGTGCATTTAATTGGGTAAAATGAATCAAAACGCATCTAACTCAATTTTTGTTATCGAAAGATTTCAAAATCTTCACTCATCTTTAAGTCTTTTTCTATAAAAAGCTTGGAATCTTTTATATTCTCCGTCCTAAGTCCTAGCAGGTTTTGTCCCCCTTTCTCCTCGTAATTCGTTCAATCCGTTTTTGGTCTAATGGACATGACGCTTTTCACTCCTTTTTAAGTTAAGTACTTACGTCAATGTAGTAGTCGATTTGAAGTAGGATTGGAGAGTGGAAGAGGTTCCGGCTAAATTTTAGTGCAAATGATCCTTAAGAACTAAAACAAAACTTTATTATTGTCCGAAGTTGATTGCTGCTATTTAACATTAACATTGAAAAGCCTCTAATTCATTACAGAGTCTCCTGAGTGGCTTAACACAAGTGGTAAATATATTCGTTGGGTAGGAAAGGGTGGTAACCTGCAGATATCCTGCCCTAATTAGCCTATTAAGCAAAAAGATGACTTTAATAATTAACATAATTCGTTCCATCATAAGCCAAGATAAAGAATAAATAAGATTCTTGACACACAATTATGACTGAATGAATGAAATCATTCATAATTAGTATATCAAAAACAAAAGGGTCTGCCCAAGTCAGCCATCTTCAAGGGGTTATAAGTATAATCCCAATAAATTCATTCAGGTTTTTAAATTTTAGTAACTGCAGTAAAAATAAGGTGGCCACCAAAGATTAAGAAAATCGTTTTAGAAATTAATAAAACAAATGGCTACTTATGTACTCTATATAAGCTTTTTAAGAGTAAAAAAGCAATTATTTAGTCTGTAAGTGATATACCAAAGATGCTCCAAAACTTTTACTTGCTAATACAGAATAATAAAAATAATCAAGACAAAATAATAATAAATTTGAAATGTACAAAAATTCAATCGACTATTTTTAAGAATCCCCCAATTTGGATGTTGAGATACATAGAGAGTAAGTCTTATTTCTTTAAAAGAAAATAAACAAACGGGGCTAAAGTTAGCCATGTGAATTAAATAAAGCTTTGTCTTTAAATTCACATGGTAAACTTAGAGTGGCGAGTTCGATTCTTATAGTGTTGAACTCATTAAATAAAATCCTTAGTCTCAGCCCGACTAGAAAAGGGGGTACTATTTAGGAGAGAATGGTCACCTGTAAATAACCCATCCCAAATAACCATAGTAGCAAAAAGTGGTCGTTAATAATAATAAAATACAGACAAAATACAAAGATTTATAGTAACATGATCTTGTTTAGGTTTAAAGGTAAATTTAGTATGTAGACTATTAAAAAAGGCCAATGCAGTTGCTCTACATGGCGCACTGATTTTTCTGTAGTTCAGATGCAAAACCTTCATAACTGAAAAAAATAACTATTTTGACTTGCACCACTTTGATCTTGGGGGTCCATTTATTCTTTAAATTCCTCCAATCATAATTATTTCATTAAGATGTTCTTTTAAGTGTGAAGGCGACTAAGTAATAATTGAGTGTTCCAAGTGAAACTCTTCCGTCTTAGGCGTCATCTTGGTACAAATGAGTAAGTGGGATAAAAAAAAACAGCCGATGTCTCTACTATTTCGCGCTGGTTGAGGAAGGAAAGTGAGGCTTGCTGGGTGATCGACCCCTTACTTCCGTGCTCTTTCCACGCTCTTTCGGCTAGTCCTTAAATCTGCCTTGAGATGGAGTTTAAAAAAAAAAAAAAAAAACATGTATACTTCCTCTTTCACAGATTAGTCCAGACCCAAATCAATCCTACATAATATTTCCTTACGTAAGAAACTATTATTTTCTCAAGAATTATTCCCGCCTAAAGTAAGGTCTATTGATCCTGCCTAGTAGATGCCACACCTGAGATCCTATCAAATTTGAATATATGTACATAGGCTTGTCTGGTTACACCCTACCAGGAACAATATTTGTTTGAACATAACCAAACTAGATAACTAAAGAAAAGTACCTTAATGTTTGAAAGGAGAATAAAGGGTGTGTGGAAAAACGTAAATTTACAAATATTTCTGTCACTATGGGTAAACCGGAAGAACGTTACGTACCCCATCTTGTCGCACAAGTTGTTTTATACTATTATTCTATGCGTTTTATTTAACTCAAACATTAACGAAGGGATTTATATTTTTGCGTTTTCAGCCTTCAGTAAACCCAACTCCTTCTCATTCGATTTTCACATGAAGCTATTATTTCACTTAGTAACTCACGTACAACATAAATTGCATGTCATGATTACTTAGAGTTTTGAGAAATACATTATAGGGTGTACTTCAAATGCACAGAATTGACAGACAGATGACATTAATTGTATGCCTTTCGAGCAAATGGGAAGTCAGCTTAGTTTATGCATTCAATGGATGGTGGACTTTTATTTATTTACTAATAGTGTTATTAGAATTCATGAAGTATATGCTTATTATCACTTAATGGTGATACACCCTGTATAGATAGACAATAGATATTTATCTGAGTCGTCACCGAGGCTTGGGGTTGTGCTTTGTCACTCACGATCGTGGGGGAATTGAGTAGCTGCTTGAATAAAGACGTAGCTATCTTTAACTTGTGCTGCCACCATAATACATCAGCGAATGCACCATGGTGACGAATTGACTTCCCGCTAAAGCCATGTGATCATGGTCTGGTGGGCGAAGGTTTATATTTATAATACTTAATGTACATGACAATTCGAGGTTTTCATTTACATTTAATTTTATCAATAGTTAACTAGGACCGTTTAGCAATTGTAGGTATTAGTACCTACTGTTTAAAATTGTGCCAATTCGCATTAAGAATTAGCGGTACAATTAATTTTTTCTTTAACTATCCCTTCAAACATGTGTGGGTAAGTAAATGATAACATGTTTATTTAAGGACACTGTAAATGAACTGTAAAGACCGTGGCAACATACAAAAATAATTCTGAAAAAAGTGTTTTCCGCATATGTCTTATATAAAGCGGTTAGAATTTTTAATTCTAAAAAAAGATTGGAAAGCAATGCATACACCATACTCGTTCAAGATCGAGATTTGCAACTTGGAGTAATTTAATAGTAACGAGTCTTATGCAGATGAAAGAAAGTAGCACTTAGTTATTTAAATAATGAGATTTTGTATATTGACCTTGTGGGCATCATTCCAATGAAGCAAAAGATTATAAATGTAAATAGTTTATCGTACTAGGGGAAGTTTTATATAGAAAAGTGATAAAATATATAATCGTAGATATATTGGATATTACGGATTATGCAGGAAAATGTTACGTAACCATTCTTTTAGACAATTTTTCTTAATTCTGAGGTGGTATTTTTCTTAAGATACATCCAGATTTACTTTCTGAGAAACATGTTACGATGACGACATAATAAAGATTTTTCCTTCTCTACCATACTCAATATTTAACTGTTTTAGCCATGGCTAAAGATAATATTTCTTTTAAGTTAAAATTGGACTTGGAATGGTAGCGATTTAGAGTGGAGAGAAATTCAAAAATTTAAAATATCTCCGTTATTATGAGTCGGATCGTAAAATGTTATGGAACCAAACATGTTATACTATTGATGCTCTACAATTGTCGTTGTATGCATTTTTTCGTAACTATAGTAATAGGTGAGTTATTCCTACTTTCTAGTAGTTTGTCTTCAGTAACCCCCACCCCCTTCTACTCATCTGATTTTTTCATATAAATAGGGAAAATGTGGTAAGATTAGATGATTAGCAGCACGTGGGAAATCTGGTTAGTTTACGCAGCTCCTGTATGACAGACTTTTCTTTTTATTTAATAATGTATAACCTATTTTGCTGCCTACTGATAATTTGCCAAGACGGAAGCCACCCAGTAGCTCTTCCTGTAGCTATTGGCTAGCGCCAGGCATAGAATTGCTAGGAGCGGGTGAAAGCAAATGTTGAGACGGCCAATATAAAAGGGTGCAGTGACTAAAAGCCCATTGTCCGCCAAGCACGGCTCAAATGTCAAGGTAGTTGCTGTAACACAGCCCAGTGGTGAAACCCCAACCGTTCCTTTCTCCTCTACGCCCTAGTGTCATTCTACGTTTTAGATACGTGTAACCGTGGCCCGCCTTTTGAAACCACTTTCTGAGCCTTTTATGCAGCCTTTTGTAAGAAAGTAGGTTTTAGATCTACTCTGAACAGGCAGTGGAGCAGTGAAATATGATTTTTCTCTATGCGCTGAGAAAAGATTAAAAACGTCCGCCACTCAGGGGCTGCATTAACTAAACAGATTTTTCATGTGCTGGTATGGCACACCTTTGATTTCTAATTAAAAATCCGATGCGAAAAAGTGGGGAATTACTAAAGGCTGAAAATAAGAAAGTAAGAAGAACTCCCTTAATAATTGAGTCACGAGAAAATGTATTGAAGAACAATTGTAGAGCATCAATAGTATTACAAGATGGGTCCTTAACATTTTACGATACAACTCATAATAACAGAGATCCTTCATCCTCTAAATCACCCCACTCCCTATTCATCTTCAGATTTCAGCCATTAACTAATATCTTGAATGAAAAAGATAAATATTGAGTTTGTTATAGATGAAATAACCATTTATAAACATATGAAATAAACATTTATGAGTCAATACTGTAAAATCGTAATTAACGTCGCCACGCTATTTAATTGCGTGTACCTTGCATAATAAAGGTCCGTTGAAAACAATATTTGGTATTTAAGCTTGAAATAAGTCGTTTTATGATATATTGGCTTATTGCTAACCTGCAATGACTAAAAGTAGGGGTTTACTGCATGGTGATAATTAAAAAAAAAAGGAAGAATCTCTCGAGATTGAGAAAAAGTGTACACATCAACATTTATAGAAAATGACCAGCAATGAACGAGGATGATCTTTAGTTTTAAATAAATCGTTTAAATATCGATTTTAGTAACTATCAAACAAAAATGATCATAAATGGTCATTTATGTCATCTAGGTAGGATCGATGGAGATTGATAAACCAACACTGAAATCAACAATTTCAAGTCACATTTATATTGGCTAACATGGCGAAGCAACTTTTTTTCGGAAATCAGGGTAACTAGCCATGAAATAAGCGGAACCGATGTCCTGTGAATTGAGCGTTTTAGATAAAAGCCAAAATGACTCGAGAATTGTTATTTAGGGCTATATATAACATTTTAAAAATAATTTTGTGTTTTTATTAAATATTTACTGTAAGACTAGTGCAACCGGTGTTAGTACAAGTCGAAATCAATTATTATTCTGTTGTTCTTGTAGAAGCTTGGCCGGCTCTATAACAACTCTTAACCTAACCCCTACTAGCTGAGTTAGAATGGGATTCCTACTAGCTGCCCCCTGGTTTCAGTGTCAGTGTTGCCATAAACTAAAATAATTACTCTAATTTTAAAGTGGGTACACTGCGATTAACCTAATTACCTTTTAGTTGAGTGTAAAAATTAATAGCGTACCCTCGCAGTTGTGTTTATTAGTGTTCAGTTGTGTTTCCGTGAACTGTGCTTTGAGCAGTTTTTCGTTATTTATTCAAATACCGTTTGTTATTATTTATTCTATTTTGTGTTCTTCATCCTTTTATTTTTCGACCGGTTGTAATTTTTTTTTTTTTTTATAAATTATAGTGGACTTATACCTTTCAAGTTTTATTATTGTACTTTATAAAAACCGTCCATTAAATTCTCAATAAGTCTTGGTGATAAAATTGAGTCTTCCGTGCTACTCTTACATGGGCTTGATTTTCTATCAGATAACGAAAGTAGCTTAGTTATTACAAGGCACTACTGTATTTGTAGGTGCCTATGTAGACAAACTATGGACCGGGCCCTGCGAAGCTTAGTTAAATAAAATCTAATTAATAGCACACATTAATTTAGAAGAGACTTGAGCAACATCTCCAAGATAATAAAAGTTACTATTGAATGAGGAGGGTGGGGGGGGGCTAGATAAGCGGTTAGTCCCTGGAGAATGTTCGTTTTATAATAAATTAATTATTTCAATATTAATGAGACATTTCCTAATAAATTTCCAACAGTGTAAACGTTTCGGTTGTAGAAACCATTGATAAGTCTTTCCAGCTTGAAGTAGAGTGAGCGAGCCGTGAGAATGGGGCCCATTGTGGTTTTGTTGAATGGCTAGCTCAGCTTTAGGTCGTTCTCGTCGCTCTGTCAATCTGTCTCTTAAACACCCTCACTTTCATTTATAACTATAGCTCGTAAACTTGTTTTCTTTCTCTTGTAAAAGCAAATAAATGTATTATTAGCAGATTTCCCTTCAGGGTCAATTCTATCAACTTACTTGTCAACTTCAAATTATATATATATATATATATATATATATATATATATATATATATATATATATATATATATATTTGTCTGTTACCGCTCTAGCGGTCGCAATTTTTGTTTGATCGTTTCCAAACTCGTTATTTAGTCTTTTTATGTAAAAAGAAAGATCAAGTTCGTTAACGGCTGAAATCGGACCAGTGGGAGGGAGGGGGGGATTTAGAGACAAATAGGGAGGATTTTCGAAAATTCGAAATGTCTCCGTTACTATACGTCGGATCGAAAAATCGTATTGAACCAATCTTATTGCAAATTAAATTTACTATAAATATTGTTTTATACATTTATTCTCTATCTTGAATATTAACCGAGATATTTGCATTTGTATTCTGTGTGTGATCGGAGGGGTCGGCTATGTTCGGGACGTTCCCCCGAGAGCTATTGGGCCCTTTTCCATAACTACTCGTCCCTCTTATAGGTTTAGAGATACCTTACTACAACAGTTGATATTAGACAGATTTATCTACTGTATAACTTCACGTGGGAAATCTGCTTAGTTTACGCAGCCCCTGCGTGACGGACTTTTAATCTTATTTTATATTACATACGAATTACTTGCTAGGCTATAGTTTTTGTAATATTCTTTCGACTTTCAATACTCCATTACATATATAATCTATTTCTCTGAATAAGATAGTTCGTTGCACAGGGGGCTGCGTATGATACACTTGATCTCACCTCAAAATATATACTATACTAGAAATGGGGGTTTATTAATTGCTAAAAACCACATAGTACGACTTACTGGCAATATTTGAGCAAACAAAAAAGTATAAAACGACCATTTTCAGAGTATCAATAGTTTGACCAGATTGGTTCTATAACATTTTCTGATAAGACTCATAATAAAGTCCGTCACGCAGGAGCTGTGTAAACTAAGCAGATTTCCCACGTGAAGTTATACAATAGAGAAATCTCCATACGAGAGCCGAGCAGTTACGGCAAAGGGCCGAACTAGCTTTTGGCGGGAAACTCAGTCGTCCCCTATCGGCCCATATTAAATAAAAATGCAAATATCTCGGTTAATATTCAAGATAGAGAATAAATGTATAAAACAATATTTATAGTAAATTTAATTTATAATAAGATTCTCAGGTAAGAAAAAACGCCTCGTTCCTTCACTATTCTTTATTCGTTGTGACAGAGCGCTTTCAGAGCATACGCTCCATCATCAGTGCCCTCTTCACATTGATGTGACAGGAACCAAGGATTCCCTGTGACACCACAGTGTGGAGTCCAGTTACGTGAATAACATTTGTAGGCAATTGATTTGCAATAAGATTAATTCTATTCGTTTTTTCGATGCGACGTATAATAACGGAGATATTTCAAAATTCCCTCGAAATCTCCCCCCTTCCCCAGTCCAATTTCAGTCGTTACGAACTTGATCTTTAGTTTTACATAAAACGCTTACATATCGAGTTTGTATATATCATTTTTAACGGATCTCATTTTCGTCATCTTCTAGTTAGGATTGATGGACATTTGAGTCATTTTTTTCGAAAATCTCGACATGAATAAAACCTCAATAGCTGATTTCTCTGAAGGGAAATCTACTAATAAACTTATACTAGCGATTCGGTAGGAATAAACTTGATTTAAGTTTTTTCGATCAAATATATACCATGATTATTTTCAGTTAATTCATACGGAAATATTCTTTATATAACAAATAATTAAAAAAGAGTATAAAAATATTAAAAATAAATTATTAGATGAGAAACAGTGGTTAATTTTCGAAATGATATACTTTCTTCGGAGAAATACTGATGGAGATTGAGAGCTTGGGAGTTGGGTAAATAAAATATATATATTTCCTAGGTGGTCTTATACTACCTCTAAGCATATGACTACGGTGTAGCATTTATGCATGTACATACTTTTCAGTTCCTCTTTGAAAACACAATGCATTTCTTAATGGCATTGTGAACAATGCATTTTCTTTTAATTCTAATATAATGGAAACTTCAATTTATTTTATTATTCACCTCACTGTTACTTGAGAAAAACTACAACGAAACTAATCAGCTCAAATTCTAAGCTTTAGTACATTTCCAGATTTCGTACTGCCTTAGAGAACCCGAAAGAAATGTTTATCTTATAATTTGGTGTATTTTAATAGAGACATTTCTTTGCGTACAGAAATGATATAAACTGTTATGCGGGTCTGGTATTAAGGAACGCCTTCCTGTAAGTGGTCTCTCTCTCTCTCCCTCTACCCTTCCTCCACTCTTTCACGCGCTCGCGCCTGTGTGTGTGTGTCCAAGCTTTTCCTGTCACTCGTAATAAGTATAAGTTACTCTTAATAAGTACGAAATACTTTTCGTCTTAGCAAAATCGATGCTAATCTAATATATCTAAGTTAAACATATGACCATTATAGCTACTGACTAAAAATATAAATTGCACCCTCATTTTAATACCTAAAATACCTTCCTGTACCTTGCAAATTTATATATTAAGACTGACGCGTCAAGCACGAAAGCCTTCTATATTTTCCACGACAACCAGTGTATGTATATTTCTCTATTCCTTGTACGAATTAGTCTTGTAAGGACTAAAGGAAGGATTTCTTGTAATTGCGTTTACATATTTCAATTTTAGGTCGGTCTTCATTTCAACATACTACTAGTAATGCTATTTGAAAGAATTCAGTGAAATCGGAGCAATCCTGAAGGGTTCCTGTAAGTACAGTAAGTAGTAACTAAGTACAATAAGTATAGACATATGTTTTTTTTTTTATTTTTATAATAATCTTAACTATTCAATAATTTTTAAAAAAGGCAACCTTTTTTACTTTATATGTACATATATAGAGTCTTCCACCTACTATATTATTTTTTGCACAGGGGTAGAGGCCCATCTGCCATTTCCTTTAGGCGAACTTCTAAATTTTCTTTGTTTCAGTGGCTACCCTTACTGATTAGCCTCAGTTGCACAAATGTCATTACTGTTAATAAATGAATGAAAGATGTTTAATATACTCTCGTTTTTTCTGTTTTTTATTATAATTTGCCAATCTTCAAACTTGTTTCCACAAGTTTGTAGGTATTTTAGCCACGGATACACAGTTTCTTCCTTTCTTACAAAGAAATTAATAGAATTAATAGAAGGTTAATAGAATTCTATAATTTTATTTTCCCTATGGTTATGTGGTGTATCATGAATTGGGAAGTCATTTTAGAAATAATGTGTTATAATTTGTAATATTGAAATTTGTTTGCCTTAAACGATTTTTACTCACATCTTTCTTAATGGTATTTTTCAAATCCTTTATATTATATGCCCTGTGCTATTTTTTCCCCCAAGAAAATCCATGAAATGATTCTATATTGAGTCAGTAATTGAATTAGTATTTTTTATCAGTACTTAATGCCCATTATCAAATTTAAATTAAAAATCGTATCTAATGTGAGTATTGCATTACCCTATTATAAATCGTATATCATATCGAAAGGAACAAACATTACTTCAGATGTGACTAAACTTTTGTTATACCCCAGGCACTTATCGGAGTTGCTCAATTCCAGATCTCTGTGTGGACTAGAATGAGAAAAGTAAGTGGATAGTCCCTATTGATACTATTATGACATAGGTGTCTTGACTGCATCGAAGCAATACAAAGGCGCCCCGACCGACGGACGCCATAATTAAATCCGAACAATAACCTCTTTGTACTCCCTAATAAACCTGTCTCCATTGGAAACAGTCGTCATCACCCATTCCTCATGAGCGTTTCCTTTTGATCGACTCATGAGATGGGCCCAAAACATAAACCGTGTGTGGCCTCTGGTCCTCTTTGCACAATAGGTAATTCAACTTCCTTTCATATTTTTCTTTCAGTCATTATGAGCAATTTATTTTCATTCAGCTCTGTGTGATACAAAATAGCTTCCTGCACCTTGTACCCTTTTGGATATATTAACACTGGCGCATTAAGCACAAAAGTCATTTGTTTGCCACAACAACCTGTATAAGTATATTCATCTTTTCCTTGTACAAATTACTTTTGTAAGGACTAAAGGAAGGAAGTCTTCTAATTGAGAAAAATTTAGATTTTCTATTTTCCATGGATATTCCATCCCTAGCCCGTTTTGGCGAGTTTCGGATTATTCTGTAGTATGAACGTATCACGAAAAAACAACCATCATTAGAATGTTGAAATTCCGTATTTAGGGCTGTGTTCGCACAACTCCCTGTTTGATTTGATTGGGGAGAGGGGGCTAAGGGTTACGAAACATTTTTTTTCTTTACATGTATTAGAGATAATAAAAAATTCGATGTAACTTTTTTGTTTATCATGAAAAGTCTATAAATTATATTCTACGACTTTTTTTATCTGAATCATTTGAACAGAGATATCGTGCATCACATTCGAATAAAATAATTATTGGTGTTTTTGTTTATTTAATTTAATATTAGTACAAGAAAGTTATGTGGTGTTTACTTCAGATGTTTGTCTCAAGGTTAGCATGTTCTCATTTGCTCGTGTACTAGGGATTCCTTGCTACACTTGGCGAGTGCCAATGCTTTCTGGAATCACCATCCCTTATCTAGTATACTGTCATTCAAAGAACCAATTTTTATTTATTCAATAAATCTTTGGTGATGAGATCAGGTAGAACTCAACTCACGAAACATAATAAATGTGTCTCAACTAAAATGAACTCTGACAATAAAAAAAAACAAAAAAAAAACCCAGTGAAATAAAGTTAACGTTACATAGCTTAAGATATTGCGGTCCCATAATAAGACTCACAAATATAAATCGAGGTGTATATGATAACTTGATTAGTGATTAACCTATATCTTGGGTTGATAAGAATGATTAAAGAGGAGTGGCTAGACGGCAGTAGGAACGGTGTGGGCAACAATCGTTCTTGACATTCCCAGCCTTGAGTTTGCTACTTTCACTCCAGCCCACTTCACAGCTAACTGGATTACAATTCTTATTACTGACTTCCATTTACGTGTCTCTATTGTATCCGTTATTTGGCTATTCGGTTCTTTATTCCTTCCTCATCCTATGTTCGTTTGCAAAAACGGAAACTAACTATTCAGTTTGAGCTACTCGAATGGAGGAAATCCGAAATTGAAAGTCTTGTTCCTCTAAGGCTACTTAAACTAAGGAGATTCCCCAAGCAAAGGAATGATTCACAGATGACATCATCTGAACTGTTTTACCTTTATGAGTAGAAGCCGCTTATTGACGGCTTAAAATAAATAAAAAATACCGAAAACACCGTTAATTTTGGAAAATAAAAATGGAAGAACATTGTATAAAATCTTTCGATCTCTTGCATAATAATAAAAATAAGTATTCTCATATTCCCCTTCCCCTAAATACCCGCACTTGTTAATTAACAAACTTGATCTTTAGTACAGTGCTTACAGCCTATTACCTTACATGCAAATTTGAACAATTTTCATTTTCTTAAGGTAGGGTCGGTGGACATATGAACAGTGTTTTCAAAAATCTGCTGACAAAGACATATGTGTATTAGTTTATATTTGTGGCACTGTTAAAAAAGGAAAACAAAATGCACTTTCGTTATAAAACTCCTTCAATAACTGAAGTAATAAGAGTGAGTGGAATTCGAAAATATCTTCTATATTCTATAAAAATACTCATACAAATTATACTTTGTTATTTTGTAGGTAATCGCTATTGTTTCAAAATCATAGGATAGAAGTTTGTTTGATTGATTGTTTTTTTCAAATCCTGACTCAAGAAATTCTGAATCCTCTGTACTATAAGATTCAGAGCGTTATTAGATATTGGCTCACTTATAGACTATAAGTAACGTCTGTGGTATTTCGTAAGAAGAAAATGGTCAAGAAACTGTGGTTGGTATCTGGCCACAAAACCAGTGATGAATAACATTCACTGACCATTTACAATGAAGGTTCACTACTCTCTCCCAACTAATCTTTCTGTAATTCATTCCGTTTCCTAACGTTTTAACATCTTTCATTTCATTGAAAGGTTTTATAAATAGCTACCTAAATGTCTAGAGACATTGCTCAACTGTATATTTTTGGAAACAAGATGTGATTTAAGATTATCTGCACCCATTTCAGGACTCTTCATCGTTAATTGGAAAAATGTTGTCCCACTCCACTCCCATGCTCTTGAAATAAACCCAAGGCTAAATAAGATTTTTTCATAAACACGCCACTGTTTAAAGCTTAACAACAGTGGCTTCTTCTAGCCTGGTCTTGAAATTACATTAACTTAAAAATGATGTTATATGACAATTATTGTTGCTCTAGTTGTTTCAACAATTGTTTTGAATACATTTTGCTATAATTTGATTAATGAGTAATGATTATTATATTTATAAAGCGTTGACCTTTATCTCACATGGTAAAACCTAGAGTGGCGAGTTCGATTCTTGCCTGGGCAAAGGAAATTATTTAGTGACGAAATTCATTAAATAACGTCCTAAAATCCCACCATGGCTAGAAAAGGGTGTTAACCTGTAGATAACCCGTCCCGATTAGCCTAAGTTTCAAAAAGTGGACGTTAATAAATAATAATATTATATTTATGTTAGCATTTATTAAGCGCATGTGATTTTCAAGTACAATTCAGTTACTAAATACATACTTGATAGTTTCGAGTATTATCAGCATAGAATTATTACAAAAAGTAGAATAGAATGAGAAGAGACCATCTGTGGAACCAGCAGATATGAACTTTTTTTATTCGGGCTCCACGTGATCGATGTTAATTGTTTCATACCTCCACCACTCCTTGGTTGACATTATTTCAAGTTAAGGCCTAGGAAGCTTAACATTTATATAACTAACCGTTATATTACATATGATGCTTTAGATAAGTTAAGCATGCTATTTACGGTACGACTTAATCAGGGGAATGCATTTAATTCAGTTGGGAGTGCCAAATTGGAAAGACTGCTAATATAATCCAGGAAATGGTTACGCTCCAGACGAACATAGGCAGCTCTCGTTGAATCTTTCAATAAGTATGCTAATGAAAGCCAATGAGGTGCAAAAAATATTGCAAATATGTCAAAACTGGTTCTGTCAGCCGTAGGTAGGGTTGCCGAAGTGCCTTTATCAGCTGGTGCCAATGTAGGGCAGCAAGGTTTGCCCAACACGCTTCGGATAAAAGGCCATGCTTGCATAACCGTTCTGCACTCCTCCACAGCCAGGCACTGGGCTCATTGTCTCCCTTCTATATTCCCACAAACCAACCAACAATATTAATATGGCCATGGTTTTTAATATTTTATTTATAATAATTGGAATTTCTCTTGTTGTTTTTGAGCAGTTCTTAGGATATTCTTTTGATATCGATATCTGCACCTCAATAAAAGCATTAACATAAAACTAATTTATTGCTCTTTTATACATAAATAGCTTCTAGTTTGGCCTCAAAGAATTGGCTATACGAGCAATTGAAATTGCGTGAATAATGTTATCGAAGTCCTAAACTAGAGGTGCAGAAATTTATTTGGTTCACACTCATCCCATGAAACATACACTAACATACTACAACATTAATGTACTGAAAATTGGGGGGGGGGATCAAGAATCAGCCCTTTTCAAATGATGTTAAGAGCATAAAAGAAGTATTCTAAGACCAGAGATTTCCTGTCTCGCCCAAGACAGCCATGGTGCTCAACGTTGTATTGAAAATCTTTGAAGAAGTCTAATAAGCGGCAAAATAAGATACAAACTGAAGAAAACAGTATCATTCAATTTATCACCATAATTCCATCTTCAAGTATCTTAATAAATGTACTGCCTGGTACAAGTTTATATGAGAAACCTTAATTTTAGAATATTCTTAAAAGTGAATTCTCATATTATTATTTGTAAACATTTGGGAGTTGGCCTAATATGTATACATGCATATATATGGACTCATTTAATAGAGTTTACTCTAGTGTAAAAAAGTGAGATGAAAATGACCATGCTATAATACACAAGTGGCAGTCATTTTTCCTCCGCTGTAAATAAAGCGGACTTATAAAGTTCTTGTCGTTGAGACACTTCATGGTTCTTTACGTTAGTCTTGTCTTGCTCTCGTCTCCATTTCTCTTTTTTACTTACCTGCTTACTATAATAGACTTTTCCACTAGGCTTGTCTAACTACATTATGGTTTCCTTCCATAACTGCCTGTCCATCCATTTAGCCTCATTTAAACCCCTTCCAGTCCTCCAACTAAACATTTCCTCGGCCTTCCCGGCACCTTCTTCTAGGCTTTTTCCTCTCCAGGCAGATGCGGTCTTTCATGAATGCTGGTATACTTCACGCCTCTGCTTAGTTTAAACTCTATTCCCTTCTTTCCTCTATTTATTATTCCTTCCAAACATCACAATAAACAAAATACCATCTTCGGCTTATTTTAAAACCGTGGTAAGTCACTCAAGATGATATATTAAATATTTCATTTTTTCTTTTAATAGTAGTCAATTTCAGTTGATCGTCTTGTGAATACATTTTATTAATATTTATTCAGAGGGGTTGACAGTTTCATAATTCGGTAGATACATTAACACAATAATGGGCTCATATTGTTGAGTCCAATGTCTTTTGGAGCTCGGCTTCTTTGACCTGATGAGGACTTTTAGGATTTGTAGTAAGACATTTTGAAATAAACTAAACCAAACAGCCTTTACTAACCCCAAATTATCTACACTTCCTATGTAATACAACTCAGTATCAAGATATATATATATATATATATATATATATATATATATATATATATATATATATACACACACACAAACATATATATATATATTAACTTTTAAATACTGGTACCTAACACATGAATGCCTCATAAACATGTTATAGGTTAAAAGTAAAATAATAAGTGATTTTTTAATTCTCGGGAATGAGGCTATTTTGATGCAGACCTACTTTAAAAGGAGTACTTCTGAAATATAGTATACCTCACGTATTCCAACACCAACGTACAATATACAATAACTTAAAACACATCACTTACCCAACATCATTTTAACAGATTTCCCTCCAGGGAAATCAGTTATCTTACGCAACTACTAAAGGCATAGATTCAACAAGTTCTTACTTACACAATATTTTAATTTTATGTGTATTTATATATTTTCAATAATTTTGTGCAAATTGCGCGTTACATACAGTTCATGTACGGTAGGAACAGAAAATGTACCCTGTCTTCATAGGGATGCCTATGGTGGGGGGGGGGGAGGGAAAGAATAAAAAAAGTCAGAAATATTGGGAATAATATAATGAATTTTAGGCTAACGGAGTTAAAAAAAAATACGTTTCATCCAGAAAGAAGGTCGACCACAGTAATAATCTGTTTGCCCTTTCCTTTTTTTTTTTCTAACGCCTCCTCCATGATGAGTCTACAAAATGAATGAGAGGTTTTGGAGATCTAGGCTTGGGCCAGATCTGGGACACCCTTGACCTGGAAAGGAGAATCGGGGGGGAGAAAGCAAAAGGACTTTACTACCTTTCTCTCCCTTTCGCTTTTCTTAGTCAACATTTTCCATTTTTCGTTCCACACTGACCATGGGGGCTGGGTTTCCCAGGCTTTTTCAATATCTGTTCAGTCACACTATACTTTTTCATGATAAGTTCCGGTTCTGAAAAATACTTCAAATGCTATCCGTGTTATGGGAATTCGGAAGAAACATTGTACGATATATGTGATCTTGTCTAAGATTTTTAAAAACATTAATAAATTAACATGTCGAATGATGGAACGTATACTGTAGTATCTTTTATAAATGGATTTAAAAGTTTTAGCGTGACTTATGTAATATGCCTTTTAGAATTATGTAATATATTTTTGTTGCACGTTACAAACTATTGATTCCCTAGGGGTTTGGATTATACATATTCAATTTATTGGCACTAAATCTCAAATAAAATATAAATATACTATAACACGGAATGGTCGTTTTAGGAGTTTCCCCAGAAGGGAAAGATGGTATTCAGGTTGAACTCATTATGTTTTTTTTTCTTTTCAAAAGTTTCTTCACAAGTCCACAAGACGAAAACAAAGTCCATACAAATTTTTGAATAATGTTTAAAAATATATAAAAATTTGAATAGGGGTTGGTTTAAATAACTTGTAGATTTTTAGCTTACATTGTTGTCAAGTTCAAATACTTTTTATCTTGCCACACGACGAATTTTGTACTGTCCACTTTCGGTTTTCTTGGAGTCGGCTACCCACGACTGAGTATTTATTGTATTGAATATTGAACAAGTTGGATTATTGTTTTCTTACTGTTGTCGATCTTATGAGTTGTAGATCATATGTTTTGTAGATCATATGTTTTATAGCTCATATGTTTTGTAGAATATGTATTATTCCGAGATTAAGGAATGTGTGAGAAAAAGGAGGCTAATAAAAGTGATCGTGGTCAAAAACTAGAAAGTGTCTAAGCAAATAAAAGTAACTTATTTGTAAACATAATACTTTTTAACTCGTTATATACAAAGTATAACCTATAATCATTTTATTGTATTTTTTTAATAGATTTAATTAGCTTTAGTCGGGAATTCGATTCCCACATGTGTATAAGATGTTTTGGTAACGAATTGATTGAATGAAAGGCCCTCCTTGCTTAGGGTAGTAACTAGTCCCGATTTTACTTAGTTCCATAAATTACACATTAATTTAAATTAGAGTTTTAACTTGCAGGAAGTTAGCCAGCTGCTGAAATGCACTCAACTTCTCATTGATTGATAACTTCTGTAGCAGAAACCCATCTATCCTCTAAGTCATGCAAAAGTTTTTATTTGTAATTTTAATGCAATTTATGATATTTATTCATATAAAATGGCCCAAAATGAAGCCAGCTTATTTTATTCATATTATGTCACGAAAAAATAAACTGAATAATTCTGATATAATTTTATTTATTGATTTTCATATAGTTTTTTTTTAATGGAATTTTCTGGTTTCTTAAACAATTCTTACCTCCCGCCATAGATGTCATGGGTAAGAGGAGTTCCCTCATCGTCGGAACCATCATCAGAAAGGTCCGGACCGGAATTCTGTGTGATGAAATGTGGCCGGAGGGTCGCCATCTCAACTTCTCCCACCTCCTCTGAAACAACATAAACACATATTATTATTTATTCTTTATTGTCTACACTTATTGTTAAATCTAATATTCAACATGCTCTATTATTAAGTGTATTTTATTGTCTCATTAAATAGTATCCATATCGCCGACTTCGAAAAACGATATAATTAAAATGTAACATCATATATATGAAGGTCTTTGATTAAACATATCAAACTCCGTGTGTATATTGTGACACAGCTTTATACTTTGTCAAATGTACTGCTAATTCTTCAGGATGTAAATACTCAATATTTCAACTAGCAAAGAACAGACCCTCGGTGTGTGTTCCTATATAGCTCAGTCAACATTAAAGAAAATTGAGGTTCTCCTCATGATGTTTTTTAACACATCCTGCCTACTAACTAATTTAAATATGGTCCGTTAAAATTTTGTATATGGGAGTGTGTGTGAGGCTCAAGGAGCCATAACTATGACTCATTATTACAAAATTCATATTTACATGTTTAATGTAAAACTAAACGCTAAGTTTTCCAAATTAAGTGATGGAAGGGAGGTATATGCAAAATCGTAAATTTCATTTACGATAAATATATAATATTATGGAAGTTGTCGAAATCAGGTACAAAATCAACTATTTATAACAATTTGCGTTCAAGAAACGTTTATCTTTTATTTTGTTTCTAACTCAAATTTAAGTTGTAAACTTTTCTTGTAGGGGCTCAGGTTGGCTTTGTGATTTTAGGCGTTGACCCCCAATGAACTTGGGAAACCTCATTGCTGTTTCCTCTATGTGGGGTCGATTCTCTCTTAGAAATAGGAATTTATTTAGTGACGAACTCATTAAATAAAATCCTTAGTCCCAACCTGGCTAGGGAAAGGTCCTGGCCTGTAGATAACCCGTTCTGCTTAGACGTAGTTGTATAAAATGCGCATAAATAATAATCAAAGATATTTTCACTTTTAAAATATTCAATCAAAAACCCTTTCCTAAGCCTGTATATCAAAACGTTTTATTTTCAGCTAAGTATTATTTAAATCACGTCTTTAGGCCTGATAAACATGGAAAAACATGGAATAGAATGTCAAATGTAATTTCTATACATCATATGTGCTCTAGTCAAGATAAGGAACTCAATATCGCCTTGATCTTCTCGTTTGTGCACATGTATCAAGGATGTCGTCCATTATAGAATTGAGTGTGCGAGTTCCTGGCTTAAATTACACATCAACTGAATAACTTGTTTTAATTTGCATGCACGTATTTTTTTAGTGCAATGATCTTAAGTTAAGCTTTCTACATACAGATAGCTATTGTATTTCATATATGTGATCAATTTGGACTGTAACCTTTAAAATGTTGATTTTACATGAAAAAAACTAATTAATATAAAATGGATATTCAGAGTTTCACAGAATATTTGTTGATCTGCTCCGCCTGTCGTCATTGGAATGATTAAAAATTAGAAGCTTCTCACAACTCTGAGGTAGAACGGCATTCTCACAGCCCTTTCGCAATGTGAACCTGTCTTCTGAAGAAAATTACATTTTTCTCTTCTCCATTGCATTATTCAAGTAACCAAACTGAATAGAAGATGCACCGTTTATTACTTAGGAATATTAATTTAATAAATGTTAGTCTGGAAAAAAATGTCACTGCTTTATCAAGAGTTTACAATCTACTTTGCGTGGGCTCAAAAAATTAGTGTCCTAATAATCACAGCATTGATCCAAAATAATATATTGTAATATAACGAATGCTAAAGCAATTTTGAATGAACGTGACTAAACTAGTTATTCAAAGGATTCTAGTAAAACTAAACCATGAGAAGCCGTGGTTTGGAGGAACGTGAAAATTGAAAATTATCATTATTTATTGACGTTCGGTTTTTTCTATTATTGCTAATTGGGAAGGGTTATCTACAGGTTAACTACTATCCTTTTCTAGCCAGGGTAGGATTAAGGATTTTATATAATGAGTTCGTCGATAAATAAAGTCCTATTACCCTGGCGGGAATCAAACTCGCCAATCTAGGTTTACTCATCTGCCTCACTATAATGAATAGGGAACAGTACAACGGATAGAAGTCCCAACTCATTGTTTCACAATCCTTGGATTATACTTTTTTTGGCTAAAATGCAGTTTAGTCCCCCCCTTACGCCGCCATCGTGTTTTGTTATAATCCCCACCCTCGCTTAAAACCACCGATATTTTAGAAATTTTAAAGTGTTAAAAAATATAAAGTTAGAACAACAAAACCCCCACCCTCGGTTTTAACCATTGATGGCGTATTTTGGAAATTTTAACGTGTTAAAAAAGATAATGTTAGAAAAACAAAATGGCCACCGTAGTCATCCTGTGATACCCAGGGGGGGGGGGCTATAATACACTTTCACCACTTTTTTTTAAGTTGTATGAATGGATATTTTTTTTATCATTTATACATTTTCAGCCTCAAGTAAAACCCTATTCTTGCTATTGCATCATATCACTAAAAATCGCACGCCCAGCTTAAATTTCAAGTTTCAAGACGAGATCACGCAATAAATCTCTTTAGTTTAAGAGTATACAATTAGAATTCACTATTAAGAAACTATTCTTGTGCAAGGGTGGCTTATGAGGACCTATTAGTTCCAAATAGTAGACATCAATGTAACTTCATTTTATTGTTTGTCTATTAACAGACCGCGTCTGTCTTGTTAAACTTGTTAGCATGCTTAAATTCTGGGTAACTTGCTAAATATCATGGGCATATTTGGATTCTGGATTGTTTTATAAATATCGAGAGCATGCTAACGTTCTGAATACTTAATAAATATCATGAACATATTTTGATTCTGCCAAAATTCGCGTGTCTAGTTTCTTGATAGTTCGCTAAATATCAATAGCTAGATTCTGGACAAGTTCGATAAATTTCATTAACATACTTAGATAATGGAAAGCTAGTATCAAAAAATGGATAATACATATCAGAACCTGCCTAGATTATACAAGGTTTACTATAATTCTATAGCTCCTAGATTTTGGATGGATTACTACCCTGAGATCCTTGATTTGACTATGGATAGCTTGTACATTTTAGTACGTTGGATATAAATTAAATAAAGGCGAAGTAAGCACTTGATATACTATATACGTTAGAAAAGTGTAGGTATACCAGCTCGAGCACTTATGAATATATTGTGACATGAACAAAATAATTTTGAAGTTCTCAAATTTGTATGTTTTAGTAGGAGGTCCGAGTGACAGAGTCCGTCCAGTTTCTAATCCCAACTTAGAAAGTAGGTTAGAGAGTTGTTAGTACTTTGAGGAAAGACTGTTTCATTTCATTGGCCAAACTTACCCGTCAGGGATACATTCACAGAATAGAATTTTACTTGCATCGGGCACTCTGTAACATCAGCAACAAGAGTAGCGAATAGCAAACTGCATCATATCAAACGAGGGGTCAGCGTAACTGAATAATAATATGTGTCTGCCCTGGGAATTGAGAACACTAGGTTATCGGCCTATTTATTATGTAACTCCAAGTATTCTCGTATCAAATAAAGAAAGTAAATTCCTATGAACAAAATAATATTTTATTTTGCTTTTATTGTTCTTTCAGCAGGTGTTGCTAAGGGAAATCAGCTATTTAGGTGAAGCTACTTTTGAAAAATACCTTTGAATGCACACCAACCGATTGATCTATTTATCTCTCTCTCTCTCTCTCTCAATATATATATATATATTATATATATTTATACTCGCACACACACACAGACAAGAAATCATCATTATACTTTGTATGAAAACTCTTATATAATGAATCTTGTTTATAAATTAATGTATCACAATTGTCGTTCCATAAAATTCGATTATCAAATAGAATAAACTTCAGTAAACAGAGTGTATCACTTATCATCTCAAATCCAGCTTAATTTTCAAACAATAATAATAATAATATTTTTCTTAACTAATAACGTTTATTTAGGGTAACATTTTACCTGACATTAAATAACTTTTAGTGCGGATTTAAATGGAATTAAAGATTCATATGTGTATTCACCAGACAATCCTCATTATTTGTCTAGACAAAGGATTAATGGAGCGTTTAGGGAGAAATTTTTAGTGGAAACAAACACAACATTTTTCCATGAATAAAGTACATTACGTATCATTTAAACGCAGAACTTTAATATTTGGAAACCAATTATACACGGATGTAATAGGTTTTTATACACCGCAATGAAGCGCAGATGTTTTGAAGCATAGACCTGTAAACATGGTATCATTATATATTTTCCGCCATTGTTAGAATCTTAAGCTATTGTTGAACAGCCTACATTTAGCTATTATCTTAATTGTTCCAGACGCTCATTGGTGTGTTGCCATTAAGCACTTGGTTGTTTTCCTACAATTGCTGCTATGCCGGTGGATGGTAAGCTTAATGGATTCCTTGTAAGCCACGAACACAGAAGGTAATTTATCCGGTTCGTTAGGAAGCACAAGATTCCTCCCTCAGTGGAGCCTCTGGGCTCGCCTGTCTTACCCCTTGTTCAACCACTAAAGTATGTCAGGACATATTTAAAGCGGTTAACCTTTCTTCTTACGATCAGCTATTCATTATAAATAACTAAGCAACATTTTTATGTAAATAATTCAGAAGCAGATTATAATCAGTGATTATAGAGCAAATATTTATGGGGACGTAATTTAGATAAAATGGTCGGACTGATTACATAATAGCAAAGCAAACCGCGGGAACATCCGTGATTTTAAACAATTTTGTTTTACACAGAAACATAAAAATAGAGCTTTGTAAAGATAAAATTAAAATTGTGAGTGCTTGAGGACAATTAAGAAATAGTTCAATGACGATTTTACACGAGCCCTTTTTATATGCAAAAAACTCAACTAATAAACTTTACTTTACAATGTACATTACTAACTTTCATGTACAAAGTAGAAGAAGTTATGTAATTGCGAAAAATTCGTATTTTAGATTTCAATTGAATTATCTGTTTGGACCCTCCACAAATCTATACATATATTGACTTGTTTGGACGTGACCTTACGTGTTCTTACTCAAAAACGGCTCGCCTTAGAATGTTGAAATTTCGTATTTATGATTATTGTAAGGTCTAGCTGTGCACTTCCCTTTTTCATCGAAATAGAGCAAGGGGAAAGGGAGATTTGAAGGGGCGGCGAATATTAAAAAAATATGCTAATTTCTCCGTACCTATTAGAGATAGATTTGCCTATGCCTTTTCTTATTTATAAAAATACATATACATTATGTTCTATATTATTTTTCGATCCGATACATAAACTTTTATTAAGTAAAACAATTTTAAATGAAGTCCAGTTTTTTAAACTGTTTTTGATAGCATATCCGCGTATTTCCAAGTTTTATCGCTACAAGGATTGTCTCCTTCTCGTATAAAGTTTTTACACGAACTAATCTTGTGATCAGAGTTATTGCGTACTGAACATTCATCTAAACCGCAGGGGAATGGCCTCTAGTCTGTGACGAAATGGTGCCCATTGATCAATAGTTCACATTGAAAATTACTATTCACTAATGATTATTTCAAAGGCACATGGTTTGCTGAACCGTGGTAGGAAATTGTGAAATGTAATGGCAAAGGTTGAGGCCTCGCCCAAGATGGTGGGTGGAGACGGCCTTGCTACTGGCGGCCACTAATCCAACTGGAACTTGTATCTAATATATACAAGAGCTACATATACTTTGTTTCCGACTTCGCTGGCAGGAAGTAATGGGAATTTAATAATTTCGGCCATCGATCAAACCGGTATGGCCAGAAAATATTCATTATGATTTGATGAGAAGGCTATCTCCGAACAAATTCGTATGACATTGTTGGAGTACAAGATTGTGATCTTGATAATTGATATGGTGATGTATTATAAATGACTACTGTCATTGAAGTTATACAATTCTCTCGTTCTACACAATATTTTGAGTATAATTATTATAGAAACTTTATCTTAACCCCCCCCCCTCTCACATCCACCAGAACGGAAGCACATGTGATAGTACTTCACTGAGGTCCATATAATTAATTGTCTTAATTTATGTTGCTTATTTTAAGCTTGTTTTATATGAATAAATTTGAAATTTCTTCATTTTAGTCATCACTGGGTATTTATTTGTTCTCTTTTTTTAAATCGCATCGTGAGTACAAAAACTGACATGCAGTTTCTGACTGGAAATTTGCCAAAATTAGCTTTATGAGAAATATGACAACTCGTTTTGCCAATTTTGTTCTATATTACTAGCTCATTATATTGGGGTTATATTTAATAAATTATATTTATATAATAGCTTTTCAATACATATATGAAATGCAATGTAGTTAATGACGAAAGATTTCCTTAAATGTATCTTTTTATGATTAAGTTCCAGTTTGCTGCACTCCTACTTTGAACTCCTTACTTTTGGTACTATAAAAAATCGGATGAATGCACCACATAATTTCCATGTACTCCTATTAAATAAAATAAAATAAATGTTGTAATTCATTTTATTTAAAATTATTTAATTTTCACAATAACTTCGTTCATCAGAAAATCCCATGGAACATAATTTACTGAACTTTTCATGGCAAACAATAATGGTTTTATTCAAAGTTATTGTAATTCTTATAGGTATGAAAAAGTTTGATATTTTTTATTTCCACCTCCTCTATGCCCCACCCTAACTCCTTGCCCTATTTAGATCAGTAGAGGAAGGGAAAGGGGCAACTAGTCCCAATATGGACTTTCTAGTCTATCTATCTTCTCTAGTTCCAACTTTTGAGTTATTCGAGATACGTTCACACGTGCAGACGTCACGCTGAAAGCAGTCAAAATGAGTTCAGGGAAGGTGAAAACGGATAATTCCGTTGAAATCTGAATACCGAAAGTTCTGGAGAGTACCGAACTTCTTTTACTTTTTACAAAGTAACACAAGTAAAAATAGTGACATGAAGTGATGAAAATTATAGTCAACCATTACTTTCACAGCGTCAGTAACAAACTTAACACATGTTTAGCAGTTTGTATCGCTATTTTCAGACCGTTAATATTGAATAAAAAAGGTCGGGACTCAGGTTAGCCATGAGAGTTATGGCGTTGCTCCTAATTTCACTTAGTAAACCTGGAGTTGTGAGTTCGATTTTCCCATGGGCTAATAGTTGTTTTTTTTTTTAATGAAGAACTCAATAAATAAAATCCTTAGCCCAGCCTTGGTTAGAAATGTGTGGTAACATGTAGAACCCGTCTCAATTAGCCTTAGTAGCAAATAGTGGACGTTCATAAACATTAACAAAAGCTTTAAAGAACAAGAGTGACATTCCAATTTTCGTCCATTAAATTGTATTATTTGTCACTATTCTACTTATAGATTTAATACAAATAGTTGTGAGATATTCGATCGTATTAGTGCTTCCTCGGCAGCCTTCTCCAATGAGGAGATATGGAAGTACTCCTGTTCCGTGTCTGCCACGCCCTAATCCCATAACCAGGAGTCTGCAGGCCTTGCTGCTGACCTTGGCCAATGCTCTGGCTCCTGCTTCAGACCGTTAGTGACATTTAACAACTAGTCATTCTTTAGACCATAATTCTGACGATGGTTTATACATTACTTTTGTTTTTATTGCTAGCTAGGTACTTTAATGATAAATGATAACATGAATTGTATATGATTATTTTTCTTTTAATTATTATCATCAAAATAAGTCTTTACACTTAATAGAAGTAACTTAACACATTAAGCTAAAGTAAAATCTTCGTAGTTTAACTCATCTTCAAACTTCACATTCATTCAAGTATGGAGAAGTATTCAAGTAGATATAAATATATAAATTAGTCGTCAATTGGCTCTCAATGGTTAGCTCACTTGCCTGGATATCATTGACCTTTCAAAAATCGTTGTCAAACATAATAATATTAAAATAAAGTCCATTACGCAGAGATTACAAGACGTAATAAAATTTCCTAGGAGTAGGAGTAAGTCATATAGATGCGTTTTAACATTCTATTCTCTAACCTCTTTTAGTAAGAAAACAATGCGCATTGAATATAATACAATACCTTGAAGAGAAAATTGATTATAATAACTTTTTCATCCTACAATTAACACTTTTATATTTGAGTTAGTTGGATAGGCCATTAACGAACTTAAGCATAAGTTTTACATACAATTTTTAAATATTGGTTTTGACCACAATTAAATAGTTACTAAGACTAGAGTGTTAACAGACACACAGAAACGTCATTTTAGTTAGTTTGGTTGGCATTTGAGGCAAAGTTTCTAAAATCGCTTCATGATTACTAACTCAATAGCTAATTTTCCTTAAGATTGTTTATTTCTACTCAGTAATGAATAATTAATGACTTGAAAAAGCCACAGAAGAATTATGAATGCATGTAGTCCGCCTCTTCGCATTTCACTTTACATTTGTTAAATAAGAGATATTGCCAGGGATTGGCTATTTTTTAATATTTATCATTATTAAAACATCATAAAATCTCCCTTTAAAGGATTTATTGACATCACAACTATTAATTGTTCGTTGACAAAATTCAATTAGTTTTCGTGTTGTCTTATTCAATTATTTTATTTTCTTAACATTTTTTACTGTTTGGGGAAAGATTCCTCCTTAATATTAAGTAGTCTCGAGACAGCTTGGAATTTGCAAATTGTCCTACCATCAACAGGACTCGACTTTAGGTAGAAGCCAACTTCCAAGGTGGGCAAATCTAGTTCACTTGAATTGACAAAAATATGAAATATATCAGTCTGACTAAAGATTACAATTTAAATTATTTATTAACGTCCACTTTTTCCAACTAAGGCTAATAGGGGCGTGTAATCTACAGGTTACCGCCTTTTTCTAGCCAGAGTGTGACTAAGGATTTTATTTAATGAATTCCGCCACCAAATAAATTTCTATTGCCCAGGCGGAACATGGTAAACCTAGAGTGGCGAGTTCAGCCACTCTAGGTTTACCATGTGAGATTAAAGTCAACGCTATAACTCAGATAGCTAACCTGAGCCCCCAACTAAAGATTACGTTTTCGCTCTAGTCGAAGTGGCGATTATAAAATAAATTGTCAAGGGAAACAGAGATATTTTATTTTGATCTTCTTTATTCCTTTTCTTGTGAGTGAAAATCTATATTTCTTTTTGAAGGAAGTACCTACAAGTCGTAGCTTCTAGCTTTGACATCAAAAATCTAGGAAAAACACTTTTTGTATGGAACACTTGGTCGTTGAACGGTATTGAAAAAAAAGTCTTGAGTGCAAAGTGAAAGTGGTAAACTATAATGAGAGGGTTCTCACTATAGGCTGCTGTAACCACCAGCTGTGACTGGTAGAGAAAGGAAGACTATCCGAACGTTTGGCAGAGGAACATCTGGGAAAGCCCGCCACTCAATTCAATTGTTTGCCGACAATGCCAACTAGGATCTACTGTGCTATTTAGTGGGATTCCCTCTGGATGCAGGGCAAGGAGATCAAATCTAGTATGGTATTCATACACATCCTATGGGAAACAGAGTATCCTTACAACTGGGAGCTAAAGGTTAAAAAAATACCGACTGCCAACATAGAGAAGGTTAATGGTTATAAAATAACCTACTTCAAACTTTTTAGTCTCCCTCCAAAAAAGTTTCTAAATGATACAATTTAAGAAAGTAATTTTCAGGGTAAAACGGTATTTTTCTCAGTATTTTGACTTATTGCAGCTGTATTTTCAAAATGGTCGTGCCCTAATAAGATAGTGTTTAACACACAGGGGTAAAATGTTATATCTTTTTCCCAAAATGGCTGAATTTTACTTTTTTCTAAACTTTTTCCAAACTTGAAAAGTTAATTCATTTTTTTTTTTAAGACCCCTTTAATGGTCATTAAAAGCAGCTTACGAACAGATTTATCTATTAGGAAAGGAACATACGTGCCACCAGAAGACTGGAAACATGAATTTAAAAAAAATACATCTAAAAAGTGGCAACGTCAGTGGTCCAGGACAACTGGAAATAAATTTTAACAAATTAAATAAACAGTCATGCCTTGGCATACAACTAGTCGAGGAATCCAAAAACAGAAGGTTATCCTTCCACTGATACCGAATCAAGTATACCAAAATAACACACAGTTTCCTACTCAAAGAACTCTTATCGCCTACCTGCGAGTATAGTAGCAACCAGCTAACTTTCTTCACTTACTTTTAGAATGCAAAAGTACGCTTGTTTATGGAAATCTTCTTATGATACTTTTAGAACAGGAGGCTAGATGTTAAACTGAAAGTAGGAGATTTCAAAGTCTCCATCAAAAATTATCTTAATAGCCCAAGATCAACAGCTATTGTTCAAAATTAGACTTACTGAATTATCAGGGTAAATTGACTGAGCATTAACTAGTTTATTTAAACGTTTCTGATTTTCTGCTAAAAAAAAAAAAAATACAAGAACAACAACATTGTTCTCCAAATAAAAACAATTTCTTCTCAATGAATGCACGTTTTCTTTTTCTTTTCTTTTTTTATGTAAGGGCTATTATATTTTAATATTTAATGAAAAATCTTTGTTAATTAACTCTAACTTTTGTTTTGAAATTCTCAGTTTTGACCATGCGTGTGTTATATTCTTTCAGTATCGGTGGTTTTGCTAGAATTAGCGCCATTTTGTGAATTTAGTATACTTCATGGGATTTCTAACAATCTAGAAAAACAAGCGTTGCAAGCGGTTCAAGCTTGAAAGGTTCAAAACATACATATTCAAGGCATTATGGTGCACTATATTGGTCTGGGGGTTGACTACTACTAGTGTGTGATGCCACTGGTATCCTTATGTATATCCATTCCACATGCCACATCGTTAGCCGTGTTCTACAATAGTACGAAGGAGATATTTGATTTTTTGAACCTAAAGAGTAACGAAAAGCTTAGTTAGTGAGTAGTAGTAAAAACGCATATGTTATGGTAATGTGCCCCTTTTATTCATGTATCTTCAGGGGCAATTCTGTACAAAGGTAGAACGCACGCGATGTTTGATGCACTTGTACAAGAGGACTGTTAGGCTATTATCTATAACTGTTATGAGGAATCGTGTAATCGAAAAGGTCGCTGAAGGTCGTCTTTCTTGACTCATCCTCATGGCGTCCTTGCACTATTATAATTGTACACTATAAGGATTCAAGGAACTCTTATTTTCAAGTAGGTACCTGTTGTTCCAAGTTGGAAGATGAAAATACCGCAAGCTGAGATAAAAAATAAATCGTCCCCAACGATTTGTTTTGTATGACCAAAAGCAAATTTTAGACAATTCATTCAAATTAGAAAACATTGGTTTTAAACATTTTATAAAAACGGACCATCTGGTTTCATTGAAAGTAAAATACTTTATGTGCTGCTTTTCAGACTTTTTATAACATTATTTCCACTAGATTGAATTTATTAGAACTGCAGTTCTAAGGTAATCCATAATATAGTGAAGTAAGGTTTGTTGAAGTACGATAACTTAAAATGAATAAGGGATAAGAATATGGAAGGCCAGGGTATTGTAAGTACTATCATTGGCTTCAACATGGACTTTGTACCGCAGATATTGATCATATTGCTATTTTAGTTATAAATAGTGACCAACTAAGATTTTATCATATGTGTTTTTTACATAGTCTAGCTTAAAATCGCATTGATAATTATTTTCTATCAAATACTTGGGGATTTATCCTATTCTCATTTTCACTTGTATTTATGGATATGAAATCAATTTCCATCATGCGATTGATGAAATCCCACATCTTGACGTTGTCTCGTAACGTGTGAGATATTTTACTATTGGTGCAGTATAAACACGCACTGTTTCTAAAAACTATCAAATTGAGGGAATCTAAGTATGTTGCGAATTTTGAACTCGCTTTCTTAAGGCTTAACAAAAAGGAGAAAATAAGTTTGTTCATACCGCTCTACATCTTTCAAGCCCCCTTTGGTTTCACAGCATAATTAGATTAAAGTCGTAGCATACAAAATTATCCCTATTGTGTTAAATATCGGGTGGCAATAGACCTTTTTCGTCAGAAAGTACGATATTTATTGAGGCTGTATCAGATTTCTATGTTCTACTTCTGTTCTCCATACCATCTGAATCATACCTATTTCCTAGGAAAAGCATGGATTATTTATAAATTTTAAAATTAAAATCCATTTTATGTTAGTATGGCTAATCGGGATGGGGTAGAACGGATTACTATCAGATTCTAGGCGAATTGGGTATACGTTTTTTAATCTACTTCGCATAAAGGCTTATTGGCTTATGTAACACAAGGGTGTTGATTTTACATTCTTTCTCGGCATGTTTCTGCCACGGCGCTAAAACGTGTAGAGAAATTTGAATAATTACATTCAATGAAACTCGAGTTTTATTCGAGTGCTTAAATGTCACTAACGCTCAAAATTTGAATGAATTTTAGTCAAACCTTCTTGGCAATTCATTGGTAGAAGTAAGTGTATTATATTCTTTATGCGGTCGGATTTGAACCAAACTTAACTTTATTTTAGCTGCTGGTGAGGTGATATTAGAGCTGAGAGAGGTAAAGGGAAACCGGACAAGGTAAAGGAGAGCATTGACAGAGGTGAGGGGTAGCGGGAGGCAAGGACACCAGGATACTCGGCCTTCATACACCCACCCAGCCTGGGCCTCTGTCTCTTTGTCCCTATATACTTACTACTCTTTGCACTCTATTTTATATTAACTCTCATACTACCTCTTTGCTTTCGAAAATATCGATTATTGTAAATTCAATAACTATGAAATTTGCTAATCCTATATTGGGGATTTCTGAATTACACTTTTATGTTATATATTCAATTTATTATTCCATCACTTCCTAATAATACTGAGCGGCAAACGCCATGCTTAAAAGCAAGTACCATCATATGTTTTCATGATATTACTAGCTACGCTTTACTTTTCGAGAGAACAAAATGACCTGATTCCCCTGGAAACGTACAAAGAGAAAATAAGGGCAGATAACGAAGCAATATATATCCATTAACTTCTGCCTGTGACTTCCCAACAATAAAAACCAGTGCAAACACATTCTAAAACTACTAGGATTGTTAGAGTCCACCAAGAAGGTAGCACACCTCGCCCGTAGCCTGCATAAGCTGACATATGATAGGCATTAGATATGGTGTGAGTAAACAGACAGCTTTGTAATGTGCCCTCTTGCCTCTCTCACCTCGCTGTCATGGTGCCAGTTTAAATTAATTAAGGAGGGAGTCTTTAGGTAAGACTGACATAGTGAAATTGCGCAACAAAATTCCTAAAATCTCATTAAGTTATACATACTGCACGAGTGGGTCGAATTAATGAAATTACTATTCCGTGATTAATAATATTACCACAGCTAATAATTGTTATAGGTTAAAATTATATTTAGAATTAGGCAGAGTTGAACATCATAAAATTGTTCTAATGCCGTTATATTCTAAAATCAAGAGGTTTCCAGTCTGGAGTATTATGATTATTTAAATGGAGGAGTCTTATCAAGTCTAACAATCTGACGGGAGTTGCTAACCTTTCGTGAACAGGATTGGGGACGAGTCAAGAGGTTGTATAATAAACGCATTGAATAGGTCTTTTTTCTCAGTCAGAAATTTATAATCCTAAAACATACTTATTCAATGAACAAATGGTTTCCCATTTTATTTTATTTAAATGAATTTTAAGCATGGCTCGAGCCCATCGTTTCTTTCTTTTGCAAAACTTTCTGCCGGTATTGGAATTCTGTTCCCGAAGGGGCTGAATAAATATTTCGTTATCGAAAGTTCTTCGGGTTATGTAGTTTGTTCAAGATAGTAATTCTCCTGGAAGATAGAATTCTCAACAGGAGTTCTGTTTAAAAGTTGGTAATTATTTATAATAAGGTAATCGAGGCCACATCTCAAAGGAATATGGGAACTTCTTCAAAGATTGAACTCAAATAGTCGCAAATCTCTGAAATCTGCCTGCCTTATTTCGACCATGATTTTGATGTCATACGGGCTGTTTTGTAGAAATGGGTGAAAATCACAGGTTTCTTAAATGAATGAAGAAGCAGTTTGCTTGCTTCAATCCGGCTGACGTTTGTCCTACATACGAAAGGTCAATCCTTTTAAATTTCATTGCAATAAAACGATCCTCTTCGGCCTAGTCATCCCATCATCAAAAAGATGGCACAAGCCCGTGCCTACAGGCGAGACTCATGCTATAATCTGGAGCTTTTACAAGCCGAAGTGAGTACTGTGTTGGTAATACCGTTATTTTGCAATGGTTATGTGGTTACCGTAGCAGACGTATGAAATCAAGCCGAAGGATGAATGACAAAACGCTTCGTTATGTACCGCAGATTACGGTAGGTGACGTGTACCGTCTGATTCACCAACACCTCAGAGGTCAGTCCCTCAAGGCAATTGCTTAACTTAAGTGATCTCACATTCTTGCTTTATTTTTTTCCACAAGAAAGAAATGACGCAGAGGTATAATGCTTCATCTCCATCTCCCCTTTTAGAGCATTAACGATCCCTCTGGGTCTTTCTTTTATTCGTTTTTAGCAGACAATTTTCCTATTTCACATCTGCAGGATACGCGGAATAAGTTTTCCTCCTTCCAGTTTTACATTCTGACATTCAAGTGAAAGATTCGTTCACACAATGAACAGAGTCATAATCAATGACACATCCTTTTCAGAGGTGGAAATACGTCCCCTTGTCTTCCACAAATATTTATTACACAAAGTGCCCTTTAAACACAAAAGCTCCGTCTTCCGTGCCTGATGCTTTGGAAAAAAAGGGAGTTGAGGCTACTCTATTCCAAGAGTTTGTTGACAAAAAGACTCTAAGCAGCAGGGACTTAAAATTGAGTTCGTGTATAAAAGTAACCTTTGTGTAATAAATATAATAAGAGAGCATGACACTTTTCATTGGTCCGCAGACACAAAAGCGAATTAAAAGAAGAAATGACAATTGAATTCAAAGGCATCAGAAATATAACAACAAATGTTTTTAAAACACTAGTAATCATAATTTTTTAATAATTTTTAAAACAATTGTAACTTGCATCAGTTGGAAACATATTTCAAATGTGTAAAGTTCTTGAGTGTTCTAAGAGGCTATTTAAAAATCGTTTGACCATTCTTCAATTAAAATTAATAATTCAAGTAATTTTTTTTTTAGTATTAATGTTCATAAAACCTTTATATTGTAGAATAGAAGCTACCACTCCTTCCTAGTTTTGGAGGAACTCTAAATATTTTATTTAGTGACTTTCTCAATAAATAAATCCTTTTTTAAATCTCAGAAATCACGACCCAAGACTTTATTTTACCAAGTAATATGTTCTACGCCTTAACCCTTATGGCTCCCTAAGCCGTACTCTTCTCTGTTCCAGATTTATAAGAAAAGGAAATTCATTTTTTTATTATTACTTACACCTACAATATGTTTTTAATTTAATAGAAGGTCGTTTCCACCCCTCAAGATACATATTAGTAAACACATTATTTTAAAGAAAAGTTTGTTTAGGAGTGGGTTTAGTAATCAATGATTTGATGTTGAGGGAGGGTCTCTCCAGGATGAGCACGGCTCATACAAAGCAGCCTAACCTTCACCACATCATTAAAGGACTGTTATAAGAATCTCCATTGATGCCTGATGAATCTATCAGCCAGGTTCATCGTCTTCATCATGGAAATAACTCCGTAGTAAGGCGTATATCAATTGTAATTCAAATGAAGCATTACTTCCGCATTGCTTTGACACTGTCTCGTATCATTCTGACAGCAATACAAACTCTCTGTATTAACCACGACTCAATTTAACTACTCGATTTAAACATTGCAGTATTTTATTTTCGAATCAGATCCAAATCAGAATTGTAAAGGTGATTGATTAGAAATCTATCTATAAATAGGGAAGGATTTTCCAGTAGGCTAATAGTTTCCTAATTAGGTTCAAAACTTATTTCAAAGGTCACATTTTTTATTTCATGCATCCTGAAAGCATAGATTTTTTTCCCCACCATTTTGAAAGATTGGTCAATGTATGTTTTCTATTTTTTCACTCTTTTCTTTTAATTTTTTTTCTTATTTTATGTAAGTTCTTATTATAAATAAATTCATTATTCATTATAATACACTTAAAAGAACATTGGGCCTACTAACTAAATTTGAAACATGATTTGGAGACTGTTGGCCGGCTCTAAAACACCCTTTCCTATTTTTACGAGTTGTTTATAGTCTCCGACTGAAAAGTTATTCTCACAATTCAATAAAATCTCTGTATAAAGTAAATTCAATTGAAAGAGAAGACGAATGGTCGATGTCACCAAGAAGGGCATCCTAATACCTCTAAAAGGCCTTTTTCTTATGTTTATATTATTTTAATTTTTAAATAATGAATAGAACATTTAATTTACCTTAAATGGATAGTTAAACTGTAATAAAATGTAACTTCTGGCTTCCTTAAGAGTTGTATTTCTTGTAATTTTTAAAGTGGGAGATGTTCTTTGTTTTAAAAAAAATTAGGCAATACCAGATTAACAGAAAATTAATTGAATATTATATTGGTTACTGGTGGTAAGTTAATTTTAATACAAAAATTAATGATAAAACAGAAATTAAGCGGAATAGGAAAGGGTAGCTAACACAAACAACGAGTGTTTGACTCCCAGTTAAGAACCTTACAAAAACATCCTGAAAAATCATGGTTGAGATAATTTTCAGTCTTCCTGTTCAAGGAACTCGTGTGATTCTTATCTTAAATTATATTATTATTTTAATAGACGTGCGTACAAGTTCTTTCACATTCCAGCGCGTGGTACATCCTGTTATGTTATGAAACTGTGATGTAATCTAACATCGTTACTGTTTGCTTGTGGAGCGTGAATAGCTAGTGGTACATTCAATTGAATTTAGTAAGCTAACATTTAGTTTTAAAAATACTAAATACAAACAAAATTATTAGAAACGAGGTTAACCTTAAAACCATTCATTGGACCTTATAAAACTAAAAAAGTCTTTCCTTTTCCGGCAAGTTTGTTAATTATTACAAAACAAATACATTTTATTCAAGAACCTATCTTTAATTAATTTTATGTTTTGTGTTGGGAGTGAAGGACCTCATGTTTCGTCTGTTCAAATAAAAATGTCAATTACATTCAGAACTTTTAATTTAAGTTTGAAAAAATTTGAATTTGTCTTTATATGTAACCACACTAAATAATTCCCTAAAATTGTATTATTCAAAATTGTGGCATTTGAAGTAATTTATTTTCATAGGGTAGATTTGCTTCTGAGAAAAGGAGGATTATTATTATATTAGTGCCCTCACAGCAGCCATATTAAACTCTGAATCCCTATTGTCCAAACAAAAATGCTTTAGGATTGGGAGATGATTTTGCTCCCTTTGAGATGTTCATTGCATTTCAATTTGTGAGGAATAAAAGAACGGTTTAGAAAATGTTTAATTACCAAATTTCTTTCATAGTGTTAAAACATAAGTTGTAAATTGCGATTGGATAATTTCTTATTAAACATTAAAGTAGTGAACGAGGTAATTTCAGTAATGAATTCGTTGCTCAATATCCTGGTTTATAAGGTATTTTCTTTTTGTTTCTTTGCAACGTGAGACAGGAAGTCTCCATGCAAGACATCAGCTAACCTGGACTGGTAACGAAACGATGAATCGAATCTCGCAATAACTCGATATCCTTGGAATGCCAACATTCCTATCCGTTACTTTTACCATTCGGATGAAACCTCATCATCGGTGACTGTGAAGATTCCCTAGGCGATATATGAGTAACTCGCCGCTACAATGCATTTGGGTATAGGGGTCAAGTTTGTTCTGCTTGCTCAACTCCCGATCTCATCATTGTCTTACAGCGATTGAATCTGTTGACGACCTTGCTTGATGGTCGCCCAGCTCCTTTACCAGCTTTGCTTGGGTTTCAAGAATCAAGTCCAGTCATTTTCCGGGTTCGACGGTCATGACTAATTTTGATGTCACCAAAATAGGAGAGGAGGACGATAAAACCCCCTTGGTTCAGCACAAACAACTGATTAGCTGTAAATATTCAAGGACTAGCGATAGAGGAAAAAATTAACCACAGGAATGTAAAATGATATTCACGACAGAAATAGATCTTAGGAATTATACTCTTAGTAGCGTTAAAGAGGAAGTCACCAATGACGATATCGACAAAAATGGATCCCACCTACGAGACTAAAATGATTTCCTATGGTTGCGCCCAAATCACGTCCCAATTTACACAACTCACGGCTTTGTACCATTTTCTGATTGCAGAAGGCAAAAATACATATAAGATAAATTAATTAACTAATTGCTTTAATATATCAATTGACGGAATAGTTTCATTATCCATATATTCCAAATCTTATCAGTTATAGATTAATTAAAGCATCTAGAAATAAGACGAATTTGGTATTCTAATGTATAACAACATATAATGCAACTAATACGTTTGTAATTTAAAATTATAAATATTATTATATTTTTGTTATTACAAGCCAACTCACTGGTTTCCAACCTAAAACCCACAATAACCAAAGCAGCCAGATTTTAAACCAGGCTTTTCACAGATACAAGTTTAGATTGTATGGCAGGCTCGTATTGTTCACAATTACAGTACGTCCACAGTTATCACCTAATTTTCACTGCCTAGGAGGGACCAATAGAATCAGATTTAATATTTACTTTACACAAAGTGGCGTAAAAGGTTTTATTCATTCAGCTCATTAAAATAATTTAAAAACTGGTCATGGGCTGACCACTGACTCATTGACCAGTCTGCTTCATTCCTACTAGACTGACTTGGCACTCAAGATGGGATGTTGAAGACGTAAGTGCTTCGCGATGAAATATAATTATGGAAGGTGTGTATTTACATTCCAAATTCTTGTTGCTGCTGAGTCCCACTGCCAAGTCACCCTGTTAAGATTAAAAGTACCGTATTTACTCGCATAATGTTTACAGTTTTCCTCATAGTTTTTTAAAGCCATGTTGCGTCATGGAATTTCTAGTTCCTTTATTGTATCCCTCGATATTGTGAATTTAACAGCCGTTATGCAGTTCATTGAATAGGTATGAAGGCGAAATCTTCATATTCGACAAAGTTTTCTTCTTTCCCCTGAATGTTATAAATTTATATTAAATTAAATTTCTTTCGAAATAGAGAAAAAGAATAGATCCTTGTTAAGTGAGAAAACCCAAATCAAATTAATTAATATTGCTGTAATTCATGAACATAGATTCCTCTAAAGCTGCTCCGATAGATTGAACAGTGGTGCTTCACTGATTCTTATGAATATACAATACAAAACTCTTCACCACTCAACAGGAAGTCCCTAAAACATTGGTATTATTTTTGTTGTGAAATTTACAGGAGTTAATGTTTCTTCAAAAAAATCAAATAATATTTCTTATACTATGTCTTATAAAAGAAAGACAATATTTTTGTTTTATTTATTAAAATATACCTTAGAGTGGCCCGTTCAATTCCCGCCTGGGCAATAGGAATTTATATAGTGGCGAATTCGTTAAATAAAATAAATTAATACCACCCTGGCTAAAAAAATGTGGTAATCTGTAGAAAACCCGTCCCATTCAACCGAAATGCACAAAGTGGACGGTAATAAATAAATAACATAAAAAATAATATATAACTTGGCAAAAAACGTGATTCATATCCGTTTACAGGTTTTTATCTGGGGAGGATCTGAGAAGAACTCTGAAAAACTTTGTTTTTTAGATTCATTTGGACTCACTAACAAATCTAAACTTATATACATAATGCTACATACTTAAATTGTATATACAATGATTTAATATAAAAACTATAAATAAATATAAAACTTTGTAAGGGACCATTCCCAAACTCTTACGGAATCTGTGCTTAGTTATTAAGGGCCCAAATTTAACTAAGAGTGCTAAAAGTATGTTTAACTTCTTGAGATCCAAGTTATAAAGTATGTTATTATAAATGTTAAGTTCCTTCCGGACTGACAAGAAGCCTTGCCTTAAATTTCGTCAATCATTACCTCTAATTGCCGTCCTTGAATACAGCTTTCTACAATGTCACATTCAGGAATTTCCTCTTCCTCAACATTCTGTTGAATTACCTGTACAAATAAATACAATAATTGTAAGAAAGCAATAGCTATTTTTTAAAAAACATCCGCCACCACTTATTCACTTTATATAACATTATATATGTAGCAAATTTTAAATAGTTGCCTATTTTATGCATATAACGCTAAACAGGATGAATTTCATAATTTACATCTTTCCACTGAATTCTAGCCAGGGTTAGACTGAAGGTACCAATCAGAAACAAAATAAATTCCTATGTCAAAATGGGATTCGAACTCACAAGTCAAAGTTTCCTACAGACCTATACATGTGTCTAAGCTGAGTCCCCAACGCATTCCATACTATTGTAATATGATAGCCTAAAATAAAAATCATATGAGATGGGATGGTTTTTTTTTTTCTGAAGAATGAAAATGAAAAAAATACTAAGATGTCCGTTAATATGAATATTATTAATGCATCACATTGATAAAACCCTAGATAAGTTGATAAATACTAGATCCTTCAACACCTCGACCGATAAAAATAAAATCAACTTTTTATAATTTGCCTAGCTTAAATATATTAATGTCAATGAAATTCATAGAGATTTTAATTAGAGTATTTATACTACCGTTGGAGATTTTCGGGATTTATACATTGTTATTGATTTAATGCAGATTTTTACCAAAGGAAATAGAAAAACCTCAAGTGAACACGACACGAGTTCCTCGTACTTCTATTAAATTAAGTATACAAAGGTTTTGCTGAACATCATTCAAAATTATTTCATTTTCAAATGATATAAGATATGATACCTGTTCCTATGCAGAAGATCGAAAAATGTTATATTTAAAAAAATATTATGAATAACAATCCTAAATAAATCTTTTTTATCTCTAATGGGAATGGAGAAATTTTCGGAAAGCTATAACTCCCCCACCTTAAGTCGATTTCAATCAAAAGGAGCTGGACGACTGGATGTTACAACAGTCCATGTTGTTTTTAGTTATGAGATATACGTGCATACGTTGGGCCCAAAAATAATCAAGTGTAATGATCAGGGGTCAAAACGGAGAATTCTGTTAAATCTAAAAAAAATCGATTTTTTCCCGCCATAACTGTCCCTCCTATACTTCTTACAAGGAAGAAAATAGGTTGTGGAAATGATAATTTAATGATTATAGACACTATAATACTTTTATAATTTTTGAAATATTGAATGGGAGTATAACGAAACATGCTGGTATGAATAGAAAATACAGCAGTCCTCATTCAGGTTGGCGTGAATATTCAAATAGTTTAGCCACCTGTCAGCTTTCACTTCTCCCTTATTTTGTGTTCCCATAGAACATGAATATTATAGTCACTCTATAACGTCTTGCTGTAGAGTTTCCATACAACTTCTCAAGTGTATGTCAAAGTGATTGAGTAATTTGTGTTTATTCCATTATTATATCACCACCATATTTTTCTTCGTCCTTTAAAAGAGTTTAAAATATTGGTCCTACATACTGTTTTAAGTACTTCATTTTTTTACTTTTGATCCAGCAATAGTTTTCTTAGTTTAACATTTGTTTACGAATATATTATTTCAGCAGACAATATAGTGCAGGGTAAAAATATGATTAATAACGACCTACTATTCAATGAGGCATTTAAAAAATGAAAATTGTAACAATCTCACGGACGTAATTGTAAATACTCGCCCCCCCCCCAACACACACACACAACGCACACAGAAAATTATATATAGGTAGTTTTAGGCATTAGGCTAATCTTTTTCACTAATTTTCTCGACTGTAGCCCTGGTACTCCTTCCTTCTTTTAGAAAATTGACCTATACTATCCGCTGATCACTTATTTTTCCCCCTTTATACCTTAAAAGGTTAATCTAGCGTAAATATCTCTTTTTTTTTTTTTTTTTTTTTGTAAATTCTTCTATGGTACAAAGTTCTTTAATGGGTACAGTGAATACTTTTTTAATAATCTTACGTAACGTAGTGTAAAGTTCAACGTGTGTATTTGCGAAAAAACAAACAAGAAATGAAACAACAAACACAACCCCCACTACTACTTCTTCAGTAACATTATTAGTACTGAAAACTCCAAGCTGGATCCCACATACATGTACATATATAGAGGCAATACTGTAAACAATTACTTTTATAACGTGGGTGTTGCTAAGAAGCGATCAGGGAACGAAATGCAATAATTCTTTACTTTGAGCCCCAACCTCCAATGCAATACGCCTGTAAACTACTACGATACTTCAAATAACTGATAGTTTAGGTACGAAGTTTCATTCAGTTCATTTGGTCGTTTCTTTCATTTATAAACTGCTAAATTATACAAATTTGTACAAAACAAATGACTAATTTTTTCTCACTCATAACAGTAGATTTTAAAATTAAGTCTCTATATCAGAAGGTAACCTGTTGAAAGAATTCACTATTTTATTTATTTTTAATATAATAGATGATAATCAGCACCTTAGAAAAATGACTTCTGAAGTAACAAAAGTGTCTCAAGATAGAAAAGGTTGAAATATATATAGACCTAACCACACGTTTGATGTTTCCAAGGTTGCTGAGATTTCGAATCCTGTATAATGTCAAACATTCCAGCAAAAAGAAACAGAAATTTCCAAAATCTATTGTTGATATTGAATTACTTCAGCAATTTTTCAAATGAGTTCTATCCATTATTAAGGACCGCTAATTAAGGAAATTGCAATATGAAACAACATTTCCTGTCTAGATGGATCCATATCTAACGGATTAGATACATATTAAAACGAGTAGAAATTTTATTATCATGTTGGTGAATAGATTTTCTTGGGCGTGATCTTTATTGGGCAATACAGGCGCGATTGTAGTAACGGATTCACAAAGAGGGATGGAACTCATTCAACGAATTAGTCTCAGTTTTGTTCTTTTCTTTTTATTATCTGGAGAAGGGTTTCAATCCCAAACCAAATAGAACTGTTACAAAAGATTTTTTTTTGTGGGCTTAAAAAGATATTCCTTCTTCTGCAGGAGCCTATCTCAGTGGAAAGAGCCTATTGCAACATCCAGGACTGGTTGAATCGTCCTAGCATCTAACCAGGCAGTGAAAGGATCTTGTGAAGGGTTCAACTCCTGCTTCTATTCACCTTCAACTTATCTATCCACGGCACAAGCCTCGGACGGGGAGGAATTTCCCCTGGGTGCACACAGTTTAACTAAATCTCTCAAAGAAACGATTTAGAAAGCTAATTTTCTCTCCTTTGCCTGAGCTTATTTCAGGATTTAGCCATTTTTTACGTTGGACCTTTACTAAGAGAAACAAGAGATTCCAGCTGAGTTTGCAATGTTTATGTCATATATAATTTATTCCGGTGACAGAAGTGCATTTTGACTTTCACTTGGCCTATACAAATATTCAAGTATGTTTATAATGTAACGTATACGGTGTATTGTAGAAGTGCTGGACAAATTATAAAGAAGATATTATTATTTATTAAATTATAAACAATTTCGTTTTTTAGTAAATAAATGTTCCTTTTTCTGAATAGCTATGAATAAAACCCTCTTTTACTTATTCGTTATTGCAATTAGACCGCTCAGCACCGCAAAGAAGACTAAATACTAGCTGTAGAAGTACATTTTCTACTGAGCGATTGTGAGAGAAGGAGAGTTATGGTTCGTACTGGTGGAAGTTGATGCTTGAAGTCCATGATAAGTTGAGGTAGGTGGATATGAGGAATGCCCTACGGCCCCTGACCGAGAGGTAAGATGCAGCTAGCTATCCGAGACCCGGGAGGTTGACGACCTAGCAGCCGTGCTTGGCATACAGTCGCCCACACCGCCCCACGCATATACCAGGCAAGGACTTCCAAGATAACGGGGTTATACCGCTGCTTAGGTCTCCTTAAAGTCAACGATCTTCGTAGGATCTTGGCAAACGGCGGGGCCAAACAGAAAGGAACCAAGTGAAACAACTAAACAAACAATTGGATAAGAGGTAGTTTTTCTCAAAACTGTTACTCCCAAAGATAATCTTTATCTGATTCTGAGGAGAAATACAGATCTTAGAACGAAATAGACGAAAGCTGTTAACAAGAACGATCACAAAGTAAAGTCAAAACAGTCCCTACCTCAAATATTCTATCTGCAGTTTTTCTTAGTTATCTAGAATTTTGGAAATATAGTGAGATTTAAAGTCATGGTCCTCAAACTGATAACTGGCAACATGAGGAAATAAAAAAATGTCAGGGTAGAGCCAAATTTTACTTCTTCTCTGAGATAGTCCAATAAAAAAAGATTATAGTGTAATTATGTTAGATATTAAGTGCGTAAAGTATTAATAATTGCAGATTCGTCAAGACTTCAAGGAATTTAAGTATAAGTTTGTGAAAACGTTTCTACTTTTCCTACAAAATAGCCAGTAAAAACGCCCGTATCTCCCTAACAGTTAGTTGTATGAAAGAAACTGCTTAGAACAAGTTTTTGTATATTAAATGTAGAGTTATTTCAGTTCAATAAATTCTCCGCATTCGGTGTGACAAAGCGAAACATCTTCAACTTCATTTATCGTAATGGTTCACCTATAAATCCCACCCCTTCCCAATGGGATGGTTCGATCTTTCTTTTCTGGTTAAAATTTTAAATATGAAATTAGCTTCAATAATTCATAATCCGAGACCACTAGAGTGTGAGCAGACAAACAATACATGTGTGTGTATGTGTGTGTGTGTGTGTGTGTGTGTGTGTGTATAAGTACTCGTCCAACGGCAGGTCTCGTATCATAGCAGGAATGAAAATAATCTTTTGTATAGACCAAAAGAACTCACCAAATAAAAGAAATTATTCATCCTTATGAAATTGACCAAAGGCCCATACGTTTCTTATAAATCTGTGTATATGGTTTGCATTTCAGAAAAACACTTTTCATTATTTATTCTGTCTAAGCTGGTAACTATTTTCCTGACATAACATTATAATTGGATAGTTGTAATCCACTATAAAATACCGATTCATTAAGCGTAAATAACTTGCTCAATAAATTCCGATGTGAAACTCTATTGAATTTTATTTTTTGTTAAGCTTTAGAACCTTAATCTAGTTACTGTCAATGGCTTACTGAGAACATGCTTTCGTCCACAATTGAGAAAATAATGGTGGCCTCATTCACACGCAAGTTTTACTTCTCAACTGGCGTAGAATATCATAATTTGTTCCCCCATATTTGGATTATACAAAAGAAAAACTGATCCATAAAATTATATAATTTTTGAGGATTAAAGAGCTGCTGAATCCGTATAAACTGTTATTACCATCATGAAAGGATAATTCTATTATCAATCTCATTAAGAAGCTCTGTATTTCATACTTCGGGGGTGTAAAACCTCTGGAGTTAAGAAACAGTTAAATATTATTTTTTTGTGGTTCACCAATGATCTGCATATCCTTTTGCCTGTCCAGCACCGTGAGGCGGTTGAACAGCTACTTCCATTAAATGTAGATATATTGGGTATACAATACCAAGGCGATATTCGACCCTTAATATACTCGTAGTAAGGGGTGCGTCAGTCAAACAGTCCACTTGACCAAATGCCTCGAAATCCCTCCTTCCTCGATGACCCGATGATTTCTACCTACTAATTGTTCGTAATTCGTTTAAAATGCCGGTCCCATCAGTCAAAATGTTCTTACAAAATAATATGAAACAAAATGGTAACCTACATCAGGTAACCCAAATTAATATTGGAGATATCATTCATTCAAAGATGAAGGTGATTTACATGTGAGTTCTTTCAGCTCATGTGTACTTGTCCATCATTTCGGAGAACAATTTTGTCAGTTTCATTGAATAATCATTTCCTTGGCTCCGGAAGCTCTTAGGTAAATGAATTGCTTAACCAAATTTCTGGCAAGGCATGTGTGTGTATACGGCCTAGCGTAACCTTGCTAATGGAAGTTTTTCACATATCGTAAGCGTAACACTTTCCCTACAGATTTGCCCAGTTCCAATTAACGTATTAAATGGAGCCTGCTCAATTACATACACCTAATTCCTGGAGAGGCTTTTCCTTCTCCGTGTGCAATACAGGATGAAGTGGAATTTCTCCACCCTGGAGGTTGGATGTGACTACGTTCCTAAGGATGTCGGCCTACGCGGTTTATCATCTACTCGGGGTTCAAGCAGATAAAATATGCTGGAGGGAGAAAATGCTCTCCTTGCATTTTTTTTGTTATGTTTGCAAAATCAGATTGTCTAACTTTGGTAAAAGTCTATGTTTGACCTGCAAGGTCACCTTATTCATTCAGCCGATAGAATACTTTAGGCGTGAAATGGCGTTTTTATAGTTATAAAAGATAACCATTTCTCTTCCCAGTAGGTTTTAACAGATTTCCCTTAAGTGATTTTCGAAAATTACCTACATCGATTCTATCTAGGATATGACGTAAATGTGGCCCGTTCCAAGTGATATATATATACTGGAAGCCCTAAAGGTGGCAATTATTTATTGTTACAAAATTCGATATAGACTATAATATGGCTAAAATATCACCAAAGGATAGCTACTAAACCCGGCATGCTAGATGATGAGGTTCCATATTATCGTTACACCCCTCAAACATCGCTATAAAAAGATAAAAATATACTGTGATCAAGGGATGATGACGAACCCTACGGTTCAACATAATAAGCCTGTTTTTCTTGCTTTGGCGAGGGGGAAAAATCAGCTTACATCATTGATGTCGTTGTGCCTAATGATTAGGATATCCAAGGATGAAATAATGGAATACCAAGATTTGGTTATCGAAATAAATTATTTAGTGACGCCCACATTTTGCAACTTAGGCTAACGGGTTCTCTACAGGATATACTACCCTTTTCTAGCCAGGGTGGGACAAAGGTTTTTATTTAATGAATTCCGTCACTAAATTATCGAAATAAAGTACGTTATTAACTAGTTTCTATCATTGTAATCACATCAACAAACTTACCCCCAACTCAATGAACTATTTAATTCACCTGAAGTAGTAATCAAATTATAACAGAAGCCAATACAAGCTGACACTGAAATAATTACTCAAAAATTGTAAAATCCATTTTTTTTTTTTAAAAAAAGGAAATAAACATTGTTTGATGGTAGCGATGCCTAATACCCTCCCTTCACCCGGCACGACCCAGTAATCTGAGTTTACAATAAAATAATAAAAGTAGAGAAAGTTGTTCTGCCTAATAATATTGTTCTTATGACCGTTAAAATTGGAATTGCTAATGAACTGTCAAGTTAATTTATCGTACTATTCAATTTCTTTAAATTACCTTAATTCCCTTGGCTAAAAGGACGATTTATTATTAAGATTGACTAACAAGATGTCCTTTTGGTCTCAGAAATTAAGGTACTCCTTTCTTATAATTTACATTTTCCCACGTCAAACCTTGGCACTCAATGACTAAAGTGACATGGCACAGATTGATAGCAGTTTCAGCCAGTAAAGCTATTTTTGAATTGTAAAAAAGGCAATCCTTCATCAAAAGTTGGATTCTGTTTATATCGGAAAGTCTCACACATATGTTTGAGGAACAATTGTTTGCATACTTGTGATTTAGGACGTTGTAATTCTATTCTATTTATATTTAATTATGGGCTAAAAAAGCAGTAATAAGTAATATTAAATGTAAACAAATATAATAATATTAAAGTTATAGAACACTAATCATATAGTAAAAACGACCTTGCTTACAATGCCGAGTTGTCACAATTGAGGGAAATGAAGTGGGATATTATAATTATAAAAAACAGTAATGGTTGGGTCCTGGTGGTCCTAAATAGATTTATAAGAAATCTTTGTCTTTGGTGGGTCTTAAAAAATACCTTGAGGCCAATGATTTTCCAGAAGCAGCAATAACTTTATCCCCAGTTATAATACCTTTACGTAACTGTTGTGTTGCAATACAAGAAATGCTCCGTTAAAACATATGAAAAAATTCTCCATTCTATTAAGGAATGAATAAATAAACAGTATGGATTTATCTTCACTCCGAGTACATTTGTTGCATACTTTAAGAAAGTTCCTTATGAAATTACTTGTGTTTCCAGCATTAAATGCTAATCATTTATAATAAGGAAGGCGGCTAGTTGTGTGTTATTGTATTTTACTGAATGTTTCTCGTGGCAGTCTCAAGAATGAAAGCAATATGTAAGCCATTATTCATATTCAATTCAATTTCTTATCCTTTTATGACCACTCAAAACATTAGAATTAATCTGCATAAGGTGCTGAGTTTATTTGAGTTGACTTCCCTTATGCAATAAAAAAATCGTAAGAACATCCTGGCTTGAAAAATAAATGAAATCAATTCTCATAGTAGTTAATTGAAGTTACACAAATTATTCATTCGTCTAAATAATACAAATAATAAATGTAAATAGGTGATGCAGTAATTAAATATCACACGAAACTATTTCAAAAATTTACATCATCTGTAAATATTCATTTCGATATCTTAATTAAAGTTCATTTTAATTGCCCCTACCCATATTGATTTCCACCAGATAACAACGATTTGCACAAGTATTCATCTTTATTAAGTAAACTTTGGTACTGTTTTTCATTTTTACCAGTGGATCTGAAATATTTGTCGAGATTTTGTAATAGCCGAAAATGGATGACCACCTTTCCCCCCTGAAACTATCCAAGCGAGAAATCACTAGAGGAATGAAGTGAAAAGAGCAATAAATTCGATAAATAGGCTGTTTGCCCAAGCAAAACACAAACATTGCAAAATACCTTTTGCTGGTCAACGAATTGGAGAAAGACTGAAGAAACAAGAACTTTTTAGAACTCGACGTATTTATTTTTAAATTCAAATTAAACGCATAAAAATAGTTCTATCTTAACTTTTTGAATAATATAAAACCGTAAACAACATCATATAATAATTAAAATTCATGATTTCATGTTTTGTCCACTTTACAAGTTGCTTGAACAACGAGTAACATGGAGATCTGAAGCAGTTTACTTGCTCATGCCAGACGATCTACTTTCTTCGGGCTGTGGTAGGTTTCTCCCTGAGGCATACAATTAAGGCTGTCCGTGCCCAAACATAACCCACCTCATCATCGTGGTAAGCCTACAACTTTCTGCGCCAATCCCTGCCATGATTTAAATTCCTTTTCTCCAATAAAAAAAAATGGGGAAAATAGTAGGAATGAGGTTTTCTAAATTTTTAGGTCACAAGCTACAATATATTTATGGGGCCTTTATAACAGATGTCGAAGCCATTTAAGATGCTTGCTTTGCCTAACATTTGGCTGTTTCTATTATCTCGCACATTCTATATTTATTTTCTAATTAACTACATTTTATTATTATTATTTATTAACGTCCACTTTTTGCAACTAAGGCTAATTGGGATGGGTTATCTACAGGTTCCCACCCTTTTCTAGCCAGGGTGGGATTTAGAATGTTATTTAGAGAATTTCGTCACTAAATAATTTCCTTTACCCAGGCGAGAATCGAACTCGCCACTCTAGTTTTACCATGTGAGATAAAGGTCAACGCTTTAACTCACTGGCTAATCTGAGCTCCATGTTAATTTAACTACATTTTAAAATTAACTTAAGTCAAGAAATGTTGACCCTGGTAGTAGCAATATTGTTTTTAAGTTTCCAGATTATATATATATATATATATATATATATATATATATATATATTCTACTAATATGTAAGGCCACATCATTTCATAATCGAATGTTGATGTATTACAGTTTGTATGTTATATATACCCATAGCATGACGATCTTCATATATCACTAACAAAAGTTTAACTTTAGAAGGCATTAACTAATAGTTATCCGACACCTAAAATTTAAAATTTATGTATGTCTAACATGATTTAATGTTTTTTTTATAGGATTGGTAAAATTTCACCATGATTGCAGACTAGGCGCAAGCTGTTTTGTCAACTAGGGACATCAAAATAAATAAGTGACCCAGTTCTTTCCTGCAAAATGGTTTAAAGGCATACTTTTCTAAAGGGATTCCCCAGACTTTATGTAATTAACAATATTGCACTTCTTTAGACAGTACAAAATATTTACAATTGGTATGAAAAGTGTTTATATACAATCATTAATAATCTAATGCAATGCCCTAATTTCCACTATTTTACGATATGAATCATTTTCAACAGTTTCTCAGTAATTAGTTTAAAATTACAAATAAACCCTAAAAATGCATATTAATATTCACCGGTGAATAAGTGGAGAAGAATTCGTTAATCAAACGAATTGGTTTCATTATCAAGTATTATAGAAACATATTTCATAATTTCCATAGCTTCCGATCTCATGAGAATAGAGTTCAAGACTAGCAACGAATGAAATATTCTCAGCCACCAATTAATTTCGTTAATGAAAAAAAAACCATAGTTCAATTGATAGCATCTGATCTTACAACATGTGTTAATTATTGGACCCGAAGGAAATAAAATAATTAGTGTTTCAACACTCCATGTTTAAAGCTCCCAACGGATCAACATGCCTTTTTTCAAGTCGAGAAGAAAGCAAATTTTCATCAATATCAGTAATTTATGATAAAATCATTGGAAATAACTGAGGAATAAATACATCTCCATGTAGTAAATGCTTTCTCCGCCTAAGAACAGAACAGTAACATGAACCACAAACTATAAAATCCACCCATTAATTACTATTGCTTGGCTCTCCTCCAGTACTGTATTTTAGAACCTCATAACCATTTCTTTTCCTTTTTAAATATATTTATTCATTTATTTGCAACAATATTAAATATTACAAGCAAATGATATGAATGATAATAACAATTGGCTTTAGGTGGGAAGTTGTCTATTGACAATACTCACTTTGGAGGGAACATTGGATTGTACTATTTAGAGTTACTGTGCTCTACACAAGATGATCTCTGGACCATTTACGCTTCAGATGTCGTCTTGGGTTTTCTGGAATATGACCCGGATGAGAGTGATTCAACTAAAGGATTAGGATCTGCGGGTAGGAGAGAATGGAATTTCTGGTATCAGGATTTTGCGAGGTTATAGTCAAAAGGAATTTTGAGGTCATTATGGAGAGTTAAATTTGATACATAAACTGGGGAATTTGTAGTTTTGCGGAGTACTCTGGATTAGAGGGTTTGGATTTTGTAGGAATTTGAAGGTTTAGTGGAACCCCAAAGTTCAAGTCCGTATGTCCATACTGGTCGGAGTACTGTCGTGAAAAACAATCGTTTGTTATGTAGTGATAGTTTTGATCTGTTGTCGACTAGTCTTAGTAGAAGTCTGTACAGTCGATTCAGTTCTTGTCTTTTTAGTGTGATGTGAGGTTTCCAAGTTAGTCGCTTGTCTAACTTGAGTCATAACCTCTAAAGAATAAATACCAATGATTTATGATGAAGAAGTCTTCCTCGTTGCTTAGGAGACGTCTAGGAGAGGAACCAGTGTTCCTTCTCTTAGCAGTGCTTTGAGAAATTAACTATTTGGTGTTTAAGACTCATTCCCCAGGAAATCATTATGGGGTTAAAACTGGGCTCAACCCCGGCGGCGTCGTGTGTGCTATACACAATATTTCTCCAGTATTACAACCGGCTTCTTCAGGCAGTGGTAATTGAAGTAGATGACAGCCAAAAGCCTTGTAGCACTAATACCACCATCACTATTAAATAAAATTAAAAAAAATAGCTTCTGTAATACAAATGTGCGTTATATTGTTTTTACAAAAGAATATTTGTATTAATTTGCTAGGTTGGACCTGCCCAGCTGTCTCAGGAAGTGAAAGTGTTAATGTTGTAAAGCTATTTTAAACGGGAACATGACAATTATGTAATAAATAACCTGTTTTTTTTGGGGGGGGGCAACATGGAAGCATTTTAGCAATATTCTTTTACTTTCCGTTTATTTATTTTTTCTGGATATAAATACAGTTTTCAACAATATTAAACTTAACAGTAACAGCCTTCTGAGGGGTAGGAACAGCGAGAGGGAAAGCTACACAATGGCCTGGTGTTACGTGTACGATAGGATTAATGGGGGGGGGGGGGAGTGCTTTCCGCTCCAGTTAGGATCTAATTAGGAATGCTGAGGAAGTAAAGTCCTCACTTCTCTTTCCGAGTTATGTTGGCAACGCATTTCTCAAACGATATAGTTTTAAAAGAATAAAAAATCTAACATTCATTTTGAAAGAATTTTTATTCGGTGGCGTAATTGTTCTCGCAAGAGTATGCCAATACACATTTTTTTTTATTAATTGAAATTCTCAACGTTATAAAGTAAAGTTTTTAAATTAAGATGTTAATATTAGATATTGTTAATTTGGTAGTAGGGAGGCTTCTACTCCGTCAGAATTATATTTTAACATGACAGTTTAAATATAGTTTGGCTTAATTATGTCAAGTAACATACAAATTCGGTATGTTTCACGTAGCGTTTTTCAAAAGTACCAACGTTTCTTCTCCCCCGCCCCCTTCAAAATTATATATAATCGAATTTCGGGTACGTTAAAAGGTCATAAAATATTTAGCTTCTGCATGCAATGTATTTCATACGTGGGCATAATGCCGTATAAAACAGGTTATCATTTCACATTTTTGCAGTAAAACATTTATAACAAGTTATCGTAAACAATGTACGCAGGCCATGTCAGATGTTGGAAGCTAAAGACAGCTGATTTCAATCTCTGCAGGAACTTTATAGCAATTGAGAACATTTCTTGCTCAGTGGAACAACTAGCATTTTATTTCAGAAGAGGGGTATTTTTCGTGACTCCATTTGAAAATTTAGATTATGGACAACTAGGATAGTGAGTTTATAAGCCTTTTATGTAAAAGTGATTCCTTATTCTTTCTTTAAAAAAATGTTATTCAAGCTATTTAATTTGGCTTTAATAGTGTTGTTAATGAGAATATACACATAGTTGTACACTAAGTGGTTATGCAAATAGTTTGTTAGAAGATTTTAAATTAAAATTTCAAAAGAAAGAGGAACATCTTGACAATAAGCATTGAGGAATAAATTTACACTTTTATTATTGCCTTGTATGGCAAGGAATGTTTATTGTAGCTTTAAAAGTGATATTCTTAGCTGATGATATAAGTTAAAGGAAAATAGAAAAGAATAACGTTAAAGATGAGTTTCTTAATTTTTAATTTATAAGTTCACTGCCATATTCTACCATGCATCCTACCCCTCCCCTCGTTGAATATAATACTAAATTTCACACTAATAAATATTTCAATTTCGTCACAATGATGTCTTAGAATTAATTACTATGACCACATATTGGTCACATACTTGATTTAAATATTTTTTGAAAAAAATATATGTCCTATGTGTCTATATTCAACATTTATTTATGGACACTGCGGAAAAAGGAAGATTTTTTTTTTAGATATTCATTTAAGTCTACTAATTTTAACAAATGCTTCAGAAAAGATATTACGAAAATGATTTAGTACCATATGAAATAAATGAAATTTTTTGAATCAAAAATGTGAATATAGATCCTTATCATGTTATATTGTTTTAAAAATCCAAAACCATTCGAAAAACAAAGTGATTTCCACGAAATTGAATACTACTTAAAAATCTGAGACTGAGTTGTTAGTTCGTCTGAGAGAAGACATGGTGAACTTTTGGCCTGAACTGGGTAGAACTTGGTTACGACATACTGGCTTGCCCTTCTCCGAGCAACCCCTTGCATCAGTACCTTAATATTCCCTGCCATGCAGAGGTTTCATCCCATACAGCTACTTAGATATCAAGTGCTGGAGGGAAAATCTGAAATTTTAAGAGCACTCTTTGCTGCCTTCAGCGAAGTGTCTTTGTCTTTATTAGAATAAGAATTATTTTTACATCCGTGTTTAGGGTAAAACATGTATTGAAATCGCAAATCCTATCAATCGAAGTTATTCATTATATTCAACTTCTTGGAACTCGGCTTAACCATGTGAGTTAAGCAGTTGATCTTAATAATCTTAATGACAAGCTCAATCTTAGTCACACCCTGGCTGATAAAGGGTGCTAACCTATAGATGATCCACCCCGATTAGTCGTAGCAGTGTAAAGAGAACGCTAATGAATATAATTTTTGTTCAAATTATATGTCTGGAAAAGGTCGTGTAGAAGTCAGCTTTGGATAAGCCCACAGATTTATTGGCAGTAAAGAACTAAGTAACAACGCTTTACAGGACAACAATAGAAGGAACCTGTCCACCTAATACTTATGTCGAGTAAACTATTCGGGACATACTTATTACAGAGCATATTAAATGAAGAAAATAGTAACCTAATATATACTTAATAAAATCTAAAATAACGTTTGATAAACAAGATATTTATTCTTAATAAAAATAAATGTCCCCAAATCATGGATTTCTATGCCGGCAATAAAATAAACCAATTCTACTGCTAATGAATACTGTGAACTACAAAAAGAAGATTAATAACAATAGCGACATTTTCTCGTTTTATCCAGGTTTGATATAGAAAAATATATGAAATTATTTTTGTTAATTTTATTTCGTCTCTATATCAGAAACATAAAATAGTCTATATGCGTATATTTTACCCGTTGCACTTTCCAGTCCTGTTATAATATTAAACCAAGGACGTCTGCTTCCCGTTTCACACCTGTTTGTCACTAACTTCCTTGTGAAACAGTTTATTCTTCGATTCATTACTCTTGAAATATATTTGCCTTTATTAGAACGAAGTTAGTTCTACTATGCCAAACAACAAATCTCGTGGCATTTCAAAACATAATTTTATTAGTGCTTAGACTTTTTCGAAAACTATAAGACCATAATCAGAACTATAGAGCATTTCAGAATTAGAAATGCCACAGATCAATCTCGTAACGATAAATATAAAACCTTTATTTTACATTACAGGTTGCCCTAAAATGTATATTCTAAAGTTTCAAAATTAAAGTATTCACTAAATTTAAAACAGATGTATTGTACATAGAATAAAAACTTCCCTTAATTCCTATACGAAGTAAAAAGTACGCTTTAATTATTACAAATTACGCTTTTCAGAATTCAACGGAATTATTTGTTTTAAGCTTTCCAGAATCGAACATGACTAGTTCCGGCGTGATTTCTGTAAGGATCTCAATTCAATAGCGACTAGCCAAAGGATATTGAAATTTCATATTTTAAGATCTTGCTGCCTGTTGTGGATGGCGAAAAGTATGTATTAAAGATACTGAAGGTTTAAATATAACGTTATTCGTTTATCATAAAAGGATCTGTAAATTATGGTATATAAAAAAGTTTTTGTTTTATACTTAAGATCCGAGATGTCGTATATCACTTCAAATAAAAAAATTTTTAAATAAAGTGCAGCAAAACGTTTTGTTTGTTTAATATAATGCAGGTACATAGATTGCATATGGCGTAAGATTTTTTCCCCCTAAATCAATAATACTATAATTTTACAACCTCGCCTAGAAACGAAATTAATGGTTTAAGTTCAAGTAAATAGATAACTCGAAATAAATGATATATTATTGTTTATTATTAAGAATTGGAAACACAAAGTGTATCTTAAAGGTATTTGATGCCCAGTTGACCTGGTTGCAGTTCGTGCATGGTTCTAGAGGTTTGGAATATGGACAAGATATGCGATAAAGCCTGTCTGGATGTTCGCATTCATTAAATTAGCACATTTTCTAACTTTATCTGTATGCTTTCCACCGCATCTAATTTGTTGGAGTCCTTTCCATTAAGGCCGGAATAATTTAATACAATGACTACCATCAAGATATCCTTTCTCTTTGCAATGGATCTGGGATACAGAAGCCCCCTTAGCCTCATTTTATATTTAATTTTCGAATCTCCGAATCAACATTTTAATAGATAATCGCTGAACGTTTCTCTGTTCGGTCCATATCAGACACTGGAGGTGAGGTCTCTCCTTAAATGCATTAATTTTTTTTTGAATGAAGAAAGGAGCTTCGTGCTCTTTAAAAAATATTACTAGTAGAAATATAACTACCTTGACGTTTCAAATTTTAATGATTTGGATTGATGTGGATGGTTTATATGTATAAATTATTATTAATGCAATAATCATTTTTTAATATGGAACATTTTTGAAAAGAAAAACTATTAATTAAGCTAAAAATCTCCATTCATCTTTACGTCTGGTGAGGAAGGTTACCGAGCGTAGATTGCCTACCAAATAGAGCAATCCCCCGCCTTGTAAGAGTGGACGATAACAAAAATATTAAGGGAATTTTTATTTTAGTGATAATGTTTTATTCAATTTCCTGGTACTTTGTTTATAAACTCCACCTTCTCATTCATTCAATATTAATTAATTCTCCTCAGGCAAAATGCCCGTTAGGCAATGTCCTTTGGAAGTAAAATGTTTTTAATGAACCATTCATTAAAACCGCTCTAAATGAGTGTTATTATTAGAATAAATTTTACCAATAAGATTATCTACTCCGTGAAGTAGTAAAAGTTGTTTGTCTAACTGATATCCAAGAGTTTAGATGAACAGTAATATTTATCCTACCCAAAAATGTCATTTATTGAGGTTTTAATTAGTTTTTAATTTAACTAATTAAATCTATATTCATTTATAATATATAAAACATTAAATAATTAAGTAATTCAAAACAACTAACTAATTAGTTAATTCATAAAAAATTAACTACTGTTAGTATATTTATTCCTACTTTTCAGGAACATCCAAACTATTGAAATGACTAAAGCCCCTAAATCCATTTTAGGAGCCCCTTGAGGGAAATCAGCTATCGAGGACGTACTCATGACGCGATTTTCAAAAAAAAAAATTCAAATGTCCATCGATATTATCCAGGAGCTGACGAAAATGAGGTGGGCCGTTGAGAACTATATATATTTGTCTGTTAACGCTCTAGCGGTTGCAATTTTGGTTTAATCGCTACCAAACTCAATATTTAATCGTTTTATGTAAAAAGAAAGATCAAGTTCGTTAATGGCTGAAATCGGAACATTGGGAGAAAAGGAAGTTTAAAGGGGGGATTTCGAAAATTCAAAATCCTCCGTTACGAGTCGGATGGAAAGTTGTATAGAACCATTCTAATTACAAATGTAATGTTCTATAAATGTTGTTTTGTACATTTTCTCCCTATCTTGGTTATTAACCGAGATATTTGTATTTTTTAGTTTTCGGTCTTCAGTAAACCCAAATTCCTAATCATGTAATATTAACAATAACGTGGTATATTATGAAGCACATTGTTTGAAGCCTAAATACGAAATATTGTTCTCATTCAACGTTTACGTTTTGAGGTGAATGCAAATACGTGGCACACTTGGGAAATCTGCTTAGTTAACGCAGCCCATGCGTGACGGACTTATTTATAGATAAAGGATTTTGTACGTCAAATTTAGTGCAGTTAGATTAAAGTTTTAAATTTGCTTATTTGTTTCATTACGAAACATGAAATGTAAGGTAAAAACAACGATAATAAAATTAAACATTCTTTCTTTGTGAATAATGTGGTCTATGTTGATAATATATATGTGCTGTATAAATATGTTGTGTGGTTTGAGACAAAGGATTGTCCGGTATCTGCTACATTCTCTGACAGGGGCCTTGGGCAGACTTGCGAAAGTTCAAGGAGAGGTCTCTTGTATCTTTTCCCCTTTTACCCCGCATAGAACGGTTTTTTTTGCAAGCAGCTGGCGGGTAGAGTGACGAAACTATGACCCCGAGATGTCTGTCCATAATAAATAACCATGACTAAATCTACAGGTATATTGTAAACGTGGTTCGCCAAAACATAATAATTTCAAATGGTTAAACATTTCTCTCTCCAAGAACCGGTTGACATAATATATGAATTCAAATATACAACACTAGTCAGCGTTGAAGAACATAGATTTAATTAAAATGGTGTAAAAAAACTCTTGATATATGAGGGCTAACTAGGATTCGATTATACTTATTTTAAGGATATTTCCCAAAAAACTGAAGTTGCAATTGGCTATTTGGGTTTAAAAGAATTCTTGCGGAAATTTATTCATATTTATGGATCCATTTCCTTACTTAGACAAGTATTAACGAAGTATTTTTAATTATTAAGGAAACTATGATACTATTTATTTACGTATGAGTACGCGAATAGCAAGTTGAAAGGCGTATGATAATTACTAAGTCCAATCGTAGGCAAAATGTCTGAACAGTGAAACGTCAAATATATCAAGTATGTACATATATATAGTTGGAAAATTTAGACATATTGTGTCGAAAACAATACATTTATCTAAGTTTTAAACGTGCTATTTATTTTCGTCTTCAACACGTAACGAAACTTACTCATTGTAACACAAACCAATCTTGAATTTTAATTTTCTAGCACCTCTACCCCCCCCCCCGTCTCCGTTACGTCCGATTTCAGCGACCTTGATCTTTAGTTCTACGGGAAAATCTTTGGTATCGAGTTTGAAAATAAGGAACTTATAAAAATTGCGACCACCCTAAACTGACGTCCATCAAAATTATTTAAATAATTTTGGACGGTCTTCATTTCCCTTACGGAAAATATGCTAAAAATAATTGGATATAATTAATTAAACAGTGTATATTGGTAAATAAATTATTTTATTTTTAGTGTAAAATATATAATATTCTGGTGAATTAATTATAATTTCAAAAGTTTTTAACCCTTAAAGGCATAGCAATGCTCTTTTTCATTCATTCATTTTCCACACAGAAGCCATTTTGTTGGTGGGGAGTCTGCTAGAATTACCAACAAGACGAAACATGACGGACACCTTACCTTTTTACTTTGAAGACTGTCTATCCAAGGTACAAGGCCTTATAATATTGATTCTCTTCAGTCCATAGAGCAGTGTCTCTGCCTACCTGCAGCTCATCCCTCTCTATTATTGAATTGTAGAACGGACCTTGAAGGTGTTAATGCCACCTCTGGAGCACTACCTTGTTAGGCTGGATACTGTCTCCTACGCTCTTCGTCTACCTCCTTGTGGGGTCGAATCAAGTTATTTAGTAATTCCACTTGCATTGATGATCTATGCAGACGTGACTAATAAACTAGAATTAGTTGCTGGCCACAAGACGTCTAAGAAGATATGTAGTTGTCATGAAGTAGGTGAACGATTGTTCAGTCTATATAGCAAAAATAGTCCAATGTCTAGAGTTTCAAGTAATGACTTTTCCATACAAAACATAGGTAACTTTGGCTTCAATTCTTAACAGTGAATGATGAAGCTGTGAAGAAAGAGATTGTTAATAGTTTTTTGATAAAATATTGCAATCATCGTTCTCGTCCTACCAAGAAGGCCAACAAAATGACTGAGTTAAATAATTTTCTATATTATTATTTGAGCCTTCATTTTTGGCTGCTCAGTAGCACATTAGTCAAACAATATAAACGAGTCCATTACACAGGGAATATTGGTTGTTTGACAAAGCTAATGGAAGGTCCTAAATCATTTTGTAGTCTTTTGAGTTTTACTTTACGGAATGGCTATCGTGGTCTTGAAATGGTGTCCTTAGACGAGGAATGACTGAGCAATAATATAATTTTTAATATTATTTTAGTTACTCCCTTAGTAATCCTCTTCCAATATTATAGGTCAGTGTATTCTATATTACTAAACATGTAATGCCCAAAATTAGAAAATTTCAAACTCATTAGCTGCTGTATTGTTTTTAGTCTTCTTTTTTCTTTTATTCAAGCATGAAAGCCCTTGTATGAAAAATAGTCCATACATAAATAACATACTATGAAACCAGTTCCTAAAGTGAAAAAATTACTTAGGAAGAACTTAAATATTCGTGTGGACCTTTATATTGTTGGTTTTAAAGTGTATTTCATAACACATGAGATATAATTTTGTTTCAGAGTTCTTTTTATTAAAAACGGTTTAAGTACTTCTGCCTGGCACATAGATTAATAAAAATGAAATTCATTGGAGTAACTGAAGGGGGCAGAGCTCTACCGCACAGGAAGGATGTGGTTTCTTGACGCTGCACGTTTGTGTCATGAGTGACCGAAGTTCGCTACTCCTTTATTCAAAGAAGTTACTTTGTAAGTAGGGTTGTGGGTATAAAACCTACAGAATTCACTGCTTCGTCCCAGGACAAGAACCAGGCCCTTCTTGGCGAAGTGATTAAAAAGTTCCTTACTGTATGTCTACTTTAGAAAGTTCGTGAGTTTGAACTTAATATTCTCTATTAAGGCTACCTCATCCTCGACTCAAGACAATGAGCTCCTGTAGAGCTTGAAAAGGATAATGAGGCCGGTCGAAGACCTTACATGATGACCTACAAATGTAATAGGCATCAAACAATTCACCAACTAATCTGAAGCTTTAGATCCAGGAGAGTTGTAAAGATGGTCTTCAGAGATAGAAACCCAGATTGGTCATGGTCGTCAACCAATGAAATCTCACGCTAACCACGATTTTTCTCAATAGTTAAACCAATAAACTATTTTCAAACGTTTTTACTCCACAGCTAATGTATTAACCTCATAACTCTGGTTTCAGTAATTCAGGCTCTGTCGCTCTAGTTTGTGAATGTCTGATTGCTTGCATCAGCTTCCTGATACAGTGGATGATAAATGAATGAAATCGCAATTCCAGTTTGATGTTATGGTGACTCTTTCATAATACACATACGTACTTTCAACTCTAATTTATAATTCTGATAACTGCTGCAGGAAATTGTATTTACATTTATTTAATTTTTAATAGATACTACGAATGAAACTATAAAATATTGATTTCAAATGTTATTAATACGGTGAGTGATAATAGTAGAAGACAGTTAAGTCAAAAAAGAATAAAATACAACGTTTGACGAGTGTAACGTTATGGTTATTAGCTTTTCTCCAAGTAATTACGTTTAAGTATTTCGTCCTATTTCTTCCAATCTTGTAGGTTAATAAAGGTAACATCGTTCTGCTTTATGTTCTTAATTCTTTTTAAAAAGATTTTGTTTTCTTAAGTAGTAATGAAACCATAAGTTAAAAATTGCCAATATTTGAGTAAAAAGTATCTACAACTGGTATAAATTTTAGTCAAGAACCTCTTGAATAGTCAGTTGTAAATTTCCCCAAATTATCAGCCAATACTACTCCCTTCAGTGACATAGTTCCTGTTAATTATTGTTCCTTATGGGAGGTCTGTAGGCATTGGTTGTAATTGGCAACAGAACTAATTTGCTATTCAATGTGCAACATTACATTATTAGTCATCTTAAAATAAGTGAGGTGAAAAATAGGTATATTCGAAATGAATGAACTTTTGTAATTACACATTACTTCACCTTAAACGATTACACCAAGTAGTATTTTTAACGAAAATATATAAGCTAAAGTTTAATTGGAGGTTGTTTATAGCCGTTAAATTACCCAAGTTGAGAGGTATTCAAAAAAACAAACAAGTTTTGTAAGGATAACGAAAGTGTTATTATGATGGTGGTTAGCGTTTTCTTTAAAAATTTAAATAAAATTTAAAAAAAACTTATGAAATATGTATTTTCTTAAATTTAGATTTTGTATAATCTATAAATTGTAAAGAACTCTATAAGTATTTAAGTAAACAAAAACGACCAGGAAATATAATGTAATGAGATTTTTTGAGAATTGTAAAGCAAATAGTTGTTAACCCACCCGTTAAAGTCTCTTGGAAAAAGGTCATTGAAGTCACTCACTCTGAATAACTAATTAATTACTTAAAATGGAATCCATTAAAAGAAAATAATAAATAAATAGTATTTAATGTTATTTTTAATTTTAAAATATTTCATCCTGTATTCGTCAATAATATATTTTAAATTATAAAATATCTTAAGACATTCGTCGGATCGGGCGTTCAATATACGTTTTTCCACATCTTCGCAATAAATCGTTTTGTAATATAATCACTATGCTTCTATTTAACATTAAATTATGTATTATTTTATTCACCAAAGATAAATGTTCGAAATACGACATTGTGCAGGCCTATTCCTATTCAATAACAAACCCTACTTAAAGATAAATTTGTTACACTTTTATAAAAACTAAGTAATATAAATAGATGACTTTGAACTCGTAGCGTTTTTTTTTTTTTAATTCTTCAAGGGTTTTAATTCATAATTAATTCATAAGTGTTCATTTGCTGAGAGGAATCCCATCGTATCGTTATAAATTCTGTATATTCCTAGAATAGTATACTGTTTATCTCCAACTATAAGTTAAGGAAAGCACTAAATACGCCCTTTCTGTTTGCAGAAATAGCTATTTTCAATTATAGTATCCATAATCAAACCCTCCTTGTTCACTGATAATCATTGAACCATATACATATGTTCTCTCCCAGGACAAAGTTGCTCTGTATTCAAAAAGACACACTCAAACTTTTTTGAATGTGTAAATCTCAAAGATTAAGTGTAAAGAGCCTTATTTATGGCCGAACGAAAAGACAAGCCGTTTGCTTTGTAAATTACACTGGTTTCTAAGCAATTGCCCACCAATAAGGATAGAGGAAGTATAAACATATAAGTAGCTTTTAATTCTTGATTTGGTTAATTTGTTTGTAGCAAGGCCATAAAAAATGTAATTTGTAGAGGGGATCACACCTTATTGTTAATTGTTTCCGGACGCTAAAGTAGTTTCTTTTCTTTCTGACCTTCACATACTTTTTTAATCATTTTAATCTAAATTATATCGCATTATAGATACGAATCTTGATACAGTATGGTTTTGTAGTCTACAGATTACATTATTGTAAAATGCTACAAGTAAATAGATTACTCTTTCAGAGTTACAACCACTAAAGGATAGAATGTTTTAGTTATTATTTGAAAATTGCATTAAAATTATTCTGTTTAAATGAGAGGTTTTATGGCAAATAGGTTATCTCGGCTTCATCGTGGGCAGTGAGAACGGCCGAGCTCTGAGTTATCAGTTAATCTATAGAAATAATTCCATACGTCACGATTGCCTTCAATAGAGTGAGGCGGGATTGGCTGTTAGGGGTTGGTAGGGGTGTTACGGGGGCGACGTGAGAGGCTGGATACGGACTTGCGTAACCCACATCGCATAGAATGCTTGGCCCATTTCTTAGCTACATGCCGATCTAGCTTGTTGTAAGCACTCTTTTCACTAGCTCCTGATTAATAAATGTCGACCCACTCAAATTACCCGGCTATATCTCAAACAGCTGAATGGAAAATGTTATGCTTTGTTATGACATTGCGGTGATTAGCAAATACAGTAACTATCCCATGTCTGATATATCCTGTTTCGTGAAATATTCCCGTTATTGCTTCAAGTTCCCAAATTTAAAAAATAAAATATTTACTCAACAACTACACTTATATTAAACACCAATATCGCCACGCTATGGCTTATAATAATAGAGATTTATATTTAGTACATAGCTAAGTACATTGTTCGATATATAGTCAATATGCTTATGATATTGATAGAAGAGTTATTCTTCCATAACGCCAGTGCTAAAATACAATATGTTTTGAAAACGAATTGTTATGTTCAGTGTTTTTTTTTAAACTAAAAATATGCCACCTTTGTTTATGCCAGTTTTATGGCAAAGCCACAAGTCAATCCGAGCTCAGTTCACCTCACCCCCATTCTGGGCTTTACCTGTTCTCTGAAGATGTTGGAACTCTTCCGAAAGTCGGCTTTTCAATAAAAGCCTATAAGTGAAGGCGGACATATTCTCTTTTTTTTAAAAAAAAATATGATTAATACTACTGTTATGCTATATTTCTATTTCAAAACACTCCAGCAAACCAACTGGTGTGTGAGTCAACTGAGTATTATGATCTATTAGTTTATTTGTACATAGAATTGTTTAGCCCAAACTGTGTAATTTTTTAAGAGTGACGCACTTACCAAAACCTTAGATGGCTACTAAAAACACATGTTTGAGATTCAATGGCGCAAAATATGTTTTTTTATTTATTAACATCGACTTTATACAGGAAGTGCGCACAGTTTATATACAGGTTTCCGTTTTCTATCCAGAGTGAAACTAAGATTTCAGTAAAAATACAAAGGGTTGCAGTAAAATAAAAATATATTTTTTATGTATCTTTAATAGAAAGCAAAATAATTGCATTCTATTGAAGATTATAACTGATAAATATAGTTTTCTAAATATCGAAGATGATATTTTGCCAAGCGGAATGGTCCATGACTGTGAATCTGAATTGCATCAATATTTCCCTTTCCATCCCTGACATTTCACTTTCACTTTCCTCAGACTTCCAAAGAGGTATTAGTATTACATTTGAACACGAAATTATTAACTAGATATTATTATTATTATATTCTTAACCTCAGCTATGACTGTTATTTAATAATATAATATACCATATAATATTAAAGGTAATATACCTGTACAATTTTATTTTTAATTTTCTTTGAGAATTAGACTGTTTTGGCCTTTCCAACTACTAATAGCTTTTTGGTTGATATGTAGGACGCATACTTCTTTACATATTTTAAGGATGTGCCATATTTGTTTCAGTTTTGTGTAGAATTTATGATTTACCTACATGAGTTTAGTAGGAGCCAAGTTATGAACGACACATAGCCTCTTCAGTAGTTTGTCTGTTGTTTTTAACATTTTGGTTGAAACGCTGGAACAAGTAATATATATATATTCAATATTTTGCTTTTTCCTTTTTTGTTTGTAATGTTTTACGTCACCTTGCCAAATTAATAGTCATTTTACCAGAACTCCATTATCAGACCTGCTATTGTAATGAAAAATACTTTATTGTAACATTAAATTATTAAAAAAGTTTATTCCTGAATTTGAGGCAATGAAATATCTGATTCAACATAAACTCTTTCGATGTTTTATTTGATTATAATATACCCTACATTCTTAGTTTATTTATTCGATTTCAACTTTTTATTTATCCTAAAGAATAAAGAGTTACAAAAAAAAAAACTTATAAATATACTATACTTAATATGTAAGTTTATACCTATTGAGTATTGTTTGTTTTCTGTTTCATTAGAATGTCTTTGTTTTTTTTATTGTAACGTTAGCTGAGTATAGTAAATGTGGCGCATGGTACAACAATACAACATAACAGATTCTTCTCTTGGAACATATAAGTTTTAGTGCTATGCATATCATATAACTTCAAAATAGTCGAGACTTTTGACACGAAAAGTATAAAACGTTTTGAGACAGACGTGAAAAATTAAAATAAAAATAAGTGAAAAATTGTCTGAAAACTGAAAGATATTCAATATTAAGAATTTTTCAGTGAGGGCCTTTCCCATTCTATATGCTATATATATATGCCCCCCCCTCCCACACACAAACGCAGATCCCGATGCAAGCAATTCTTACCGTTTCTTTAGTTTCACAAACTTGCCACTGACTTATTTGATATTTAATTGGTTCACTTTAAAATGATCTATTTTTTTTACATGCAGAACATTGTGCGCAAAGGGATTCAAAGGATGCCACGGACAGGGCATAGTAACGCAATTTAAACACGTTTCAACATAACTCTTCACATTTATGGAATAAGATTAGAAAACGATTTTCTATAAAACCCAAATATTTGCCTTCCAGTAGTTATAATAAGACTTGGATTTTCCCACAGTCATTCAAAATGATTACATCAAACAGAAAAAGTAATAATGAATGTGACAAAAATTTAAAGAATTCATTTAACATAGTTTTTATTTACAAGAGGTTTTATCAGTTAAAGGTTTACACGTAAGTTAAAATTTATTATTTCTATCAATAGCTTAGAAAAGTACTTTTTATGGAACAGAAGTAGACAGATAGATAATACAAGCATACAAGGGGAAACTTGCAGAAGGACCTATGGAATAAGAAAGGACTAATATAATTAATTTAATGAACAGTTAAAAATTTAATAAATCTGACGTTGTAAATGCCAACAATTATTTTAAACTAATAAAATATTAATTGTCATTGAATGATCTAGAACTCACAATTTCATATTTTGTTCATATGTCATTAAAATTCTTTAGTTTAGACCATTCTGAGCACAGCCATAATCAGATGTTTCTTAGAATAAAATCAATCTCTGTAGGGAAGGTGATATAATTCCAACGATATCATAACTATAGAATTTCTGATGTTAATCAAACCGAAGAAGACATTCATTAGAACGAATGTCTTAATTTTATCAGGGGTCTAATTTTAGTTATGTAAGGGCCCTTAACCTAAAGAAGAATCTTAATTTACTATAATTATATTTCGTTATATTATTACATTTATTGATTTTACAACTGCTCTATATTAATGAAACTAACTTTTGGCTGAAGTCCTGTTAAAATTCTACAGGCTTAAATGTTTTTCACTATCAAATCATTGTTTTTTTTTTGTTTTTTTTGAAAATTGCTCGAAAGCTTTCAGAACTTTTATACTTTTTTTTGTTAATACGCTAAGGTACAACTTAGAATATTTCAGAATTCAGTTTTCTTCAGGATTTATTTTACAGTCCTAAAACGTTGATTAATTATGTCGATAAGGAAATTTTGATAGACAACATGGTCACCAAAAATAATTTACAATTGAGTTCCAAGAGAATGCCTCATTTTAATCGAGAAAGTTTTGGTACATGTTTAATAAGATGAAATGTAAATATGCACTACTTAAGGAGTGGTGCCTTATTTCGAAGTAAAAATATATATTCGGTAATATCTTCGTTAACATTGGTTTTATAATAATAAATTTCAGAATGTAGTTATCCGAGGTCACTATGTTATATTATACGTATCAAGTATAGCATATGATTTTTTTGTCAATGAATAAAAAAAACTGAGTTATTCTACATATTATTTAGTGCTTAGAATATAATCAGGGACTCAGGTTAGCCATGTGAGTTAAGGCGTTAGTCTTAATAAACTCGTTTAACCTGGAGCCATGTGTTCGATTCCCATGTTGGCAATAAGACTTCAGTGACGCCCTCGCTAAATAAAATTCGTAGTCCCACCCTTGCTGAAAAAGGGGTGGCATTCCGAATTAATCGTAGTGCGTAAAGTGAATGCAAATAAATAATATATTATAATAATTTCAAAGGAAAAATATATTTATTTTTTCAAGCCGTTAGCGAAATATATAAACAAAAATAAATCAACATTACTCCTAATACCACTTCATGAATAAACAGAAAGGACTGTGAATAAAGGGAATCAGTGAAAAAAATTTGTTCGTTAAGTTTTTTAGGTAATCGATTCTTTGTATTTCAACCATTTTTATATCAAACCGTCACAACGGATATCAAAACTGACCTATTCTTTTTATTAAGAATAGATTCATTAGTTCTAATTGATTTTTTGAGTTAGCCAAGAAAAGTTGTGGTAACGCTAAACGTCCGCTTTTCATAGAAAATGGCCTATCCAATAAACGGCTATTAGTACTTCCACTGCTACTGAAGAAAATTGTGTAACTTCGGCATCAAGCAGCAGAATAGTAATCAAATAACAATTCTTCGGAGAATATTAACGTACTTACTCTCCACGAACTGTCTATCCACAAAGAAAATCAGTCTTAGTTCTCCATTTCTTCAATTGTTACATTTTGATTTACTGTTGAATTTCTTCATCTTAATGCTGCTGTTTGATTTTCAGAAATTACAAATTAAATACTTAAAGACTTCTCTTCACGCATATTTGAAATGAAGTTTTATTACAAAACGGTTTAGTTGTGTCGTAAGCAATAAGAACTTCGAACTGACGTGGTATAGAAATATTTGTAGACCATTGTCCTAGATGAATTTCCTTTCTCTCTGACGTTACGTAAGCAATCTTAATACCATAATCTGGTTCTTTTTTAGAATATAAAACATTTTAAAAACACTAATTGATCAATTGGCAGCCCACTTTAAGTTTCTATTTATAAGAAAATACATACTTTATGTAGCTACTATTTATCTTCATGTATGACCATGTACTCGTAGATGACTGTATAGAGAATGCAACAATCGTCATTATCCGAAGTGCTAAAGCTAAATTTTAGCATTCCTAACAAGGAGACATCTCCTGGTAGTAAAATATCAGCAGCCCGGGACTTTTGCAGAAGATGCCACGACCAATGGAACCAATTTCGCAGTTTAGCTGGTGAAAGAATGTCACGAGCAGGGTAGGATAAGCTAATAAATTCAGACAAGACCAAAATAAGAGATCTTCTATACTGGCAGAAAAGAAAGTGGTCCTATCAAATTGACGGTTCACGTTTACTAACTATGAGAGACAGTTTCGTTGAGCAAAACTGCAAAAGTACATATGAAAGGTAGAATGATCACAGGGACGAGATACTTGTATGACCTACAAAAAGCTCTTCGCTTCAAGAGTCTCCACAAGAAGACGTAAGTGTTAATGTAGATAAAGGCCTTTTGACAACATATATATATGACGTAGAAACATGAACTCTCGCTATGCCCTGTTCTGGGAGGAGGAGTCCTTACAAATATATTTGTTACAGTTAGAGAGCAGCATAGATCGCGGATAACAAGTAACTCCGAAGTGACGGCACTGTATATATGTATATCTGTGCTACTATGATAGGCAGAGTGTGGTAGTAGGACACGTCCAGAGGTTGGGCTATAACTGATTTCAGATAAATGATGTAAAGGTACACCAGGTGTGGAGCGAGATGGAAGGACAGGCACACGAAGATGTGGTTGGATGGTCTGAAGCAGAATTTGTCGAGGCAGGCAGATCGCAAGGACGGTTTAAGATGATTTCCCAGGTCCTACAAGGACTGTACTAACATTTAGTTAGATTCCGACATTACCGCCATCATCTAAGAAGTTTCTGATGTGAATTTTTGTTGCATACTTTTGTTACAATGAATTTTGCTGTGCTATTTAGTGTCAACACTTTTAAAAATTCTTTTTTTTAAATAAATAATTGTAAAATCGTGAAGAGAAAACGCTGAATCTATAAACACATGAAAAAAATCAGTTTTAAACGCGTTTTTTTTTAAATTTAACTCGATGGTACGCGATTGAGTCGAATGGAAGAACAATGACGTCTTAAATGGTATATTGATGACTACTCAAATATATGTATAAAACCTATGTTTATTAATGCCAAAATCGGTCCAGGAGAAAGGAAAAATGCAAAGTAGTAAATCTCTCTGTTATTATCCCTCGCATTGAGAAATGTTCCACGATTAATCTTTTTTAGAAAGTTTTTCGCAGTTTTAGTTTCCTTCCAAGTGTAACAAACCTCACTCCTTCACATCTGATTTGCACAATATGCTAATGCATCTTGAAAAACCTTTAGTTCGTATTTAATACCATGTTTACTAAGTATTTATTTTTAGATCAGTCTTTTTCTAAATGACAATCATAGAATTGAAGGTGAGGTGTGATACGTAATTGGCATTTCTTCTATGTCATTCCAGTGGCCTAACTATATTTCTTCTTGCCTTTGAAAATACCTCAAGAATGTGCCTTCGAGATGGGCCTGAATGTAAATCTTGAATTGTATATTACAGTTCCCAAATGTTTCATGGCTTTTTTTTCATACAGAAATTTAAGTAAATCACAAGATAAATTGACAAACAAATTGAATAAGGTTTCTGCGTAAAATAAACGACTCTGAAATTTGCCTTAAAAAAAATCATTTTCAATGGAAATATTGAAAGAGTAGCATTTTGAAAGACACTGGTTGTACCAACAACGTGCTGGACTCTAAATCTTCATGATTTAGTATAAATAGATTAAGATAGCCATGATATTTTAATGTTGCCTTATAAATCACTGTGACTTTTAATGACTGTCAAAAATTGAATGTTAAGAATACCACGAGGTCCATAAGATCAACTATATTTAAGTGTAAAACATCATGATTATTCAGAATTCTAATTAGGTAGACACCCAGATGATTGTTGTTAGAATCATCAATCCATTTTATTATAAAGCTTTTTGTTTTTCAGACACATTATAAATGTGGTATAATTACTGGAGTAATCACACCCATAAAGAAATATTTAAGTAGAGCTAAACTAATATAACTCTCACTCCCTCTCTCTCCCCCTTCGCGCTCTCTTTTTATCTCACTTTTTTTCACACACACCAGTACCCTCGAACCTTGTAACCTCGACCGGATGTATTTTGAAATTTAAACATTACGTTCATCAAAATAATGGACTTACTCCTTCAAATAATCAGAATACTATGGTTACACATCTGCTACTTTGTGATTCAGATCTTGAGATAGCCAGTGCTCCTATCCATGTAAGAACTCCATGTAGACTTATTTTTTATTTCAGATACGACATACTGCAGAAATGAGTTGTAAATAATAAAGAAATCAAACAAAACGTTTTTCTAAAGTTTCCAATAGAATATAAATAAAATAAGACTCACCTATTTCTTAATAATTGGGAATGGTACACAGATAGATAACTATGGTATCGCCAAATAAAAACGAGCAGTTTTTCCGATATTTTGGAGGAAATTTATCATATTCTATTAACGTGGACTACACAGCAAACAAAATTTTTACAATTAAAAACAAAAATTTGTTAGTTTTTAGAATATGTGTGGTTGTTACTCATCTAATTCTTTGAAAGATTAATATATAAATACATATGTTTACATATATTATTTATTATCTAGTCAATTGCTCATTCCCTGATTGAAAACGACTTCAAATTAAGTCATCTTCTACATTACAACCAGAGGATCTCAGAACCTAAATGACTAGAGATACCTCGGCAATAGTACTAAACAAGAAAAGTTTACAGGAAGCTTTACGAAAAATCTAGAACACTTACAACTATGAAATTATCCATGAAAGGGAAGGGGAGGTTTGAATGTTTAAAATCATAAAATGCATATGCGGAATATGATCTTAGGCAGTTCGTGTTAAAAATTCGTTAATTAGTCCATATTGCAAACTGAAGCTGTAAGGGAACGCTAGTTTGGACATCAATGAAGTTGGCCCTCACTGACGGATTCTCTAAGAAACAATATTCTTATCATTCCTGAGGAATTTATATGAACAATAAATTTGGTTTTATTGGTGGAAAAATCTTTCTTAAAGAATCCTGTTACTTAAGATAAATTAAAATCATTCATTGGCGAACTCACCTTATAAATTAATATCCTCTGATAATAGATAGCACTATCATGTCCCGGGTTTTCGGAGTTGACTGGATGGCGCGACGGTCGCTCGGGGAGCAGAACGGTAGGCCCCACAAGACTGATTTCACTTATGGGCTTAAGGAGAAGGTGGGAGTGAGAGGAGAGGGAGGGAGGAGTAAGGGGCGAGAAAGAGATAGTGGAGAGGGGACCACTGGAGAAACGATGACGACACAGGCAGGAGGGGGCACTTTCCCTGTTCTAAGTCCCACTGGCACACTCCTTGCCCCTCCCTCTCCCACGGAGCAACAACTTTACTCAATGAAATATCGTTTATTGGCCTCAAAATCCAAAGTCCCTTGTGCATTCTCCATGATGATAAAGGAGAGAGAGTCTTAAGTACAAAACTGCCCACGAACGAACTAGGAGTATGATACACTGTTGAGTACACTTCCATGGTCCTTGTCATTATTACAATTAAAGTCATCAGGGGTTGAAAATGTCTTCATATTTGCCATGGCTCCATGCATTTGCATACTTCAAACTTGCTCAGGGCTTCTCTGAGACTGAAGAGTTCAGATGTATACAGGGTGTCCCAAGTTCCCATGTCCCACCCCTTTTAATATCGCCAATTGTATGAACAAAAGGCTAAGACTTGGTATGCAATAATTGTGACTCCTGAAAAATCTTTTCACTCCATATTCAACCTCTTACTCTTCTCCAGTACTTCTCCAGCGACCATAATTTTTGAATTTCCAATAGGGTGCCATACTTTTTATGTAGAAAAACGAATTCTAAAACGAGTTTATATCGGTGAATTTTTTGATTTGACGCATACTTTACCTGTAAAATGCACAAATCTTTATTTCAGTAACGGCACATTTTATTGAAAAATGATGCGACTTAAAAGTTGTAGCCAACAGAATTCTCGTTGAATGAAGTCTGCGGGAAATGGAATAGATTCCGAAATTCAAAAAGAAGTAATTAAAACGAAATAACCTAAAAAGTATTCACCAATGAATTCTAAAAATGTTTAAAAATCGAAAAATTCACGGGAATTTGGAAAAATTCAGGATTTTAAGGGGGAGTGTCACGGGAACTTGGGACGCTCTGTATATCTGTCTTGTCCGGTGCCATGGTTAGGTTCTTCCTTTCCAGGTTTCTTAGGATACATTTATTAGTATCCATTCCTTTGACATTCCGACATCCTTGTTAATGGTTTTCTGTCTAGGTGAAAAGATTGGCATCCACGATTTGGTTAATCTATAGCCGTTTCCTCTGTGGATGATATGACTGTTCTTCAAAAAAAAAATATTTCGTTCCCTTGAGAAATGTTTTCTATTTATTGTATAATCCTAGTTGTATGTGGTTGTCAGCCACGTGAGCTGGAATCTCGTTGAGAGAATAGAGCCATCAGGCTACTCAAAAGAATGTTTTAGGGCACACTTTCTGAAACTAGGAGAGGCAGGCCCAATCAGAGTGGATGGGGATGACATAGGAGGCTAAGGTACTCAACACAGAACACAAAACATAAAAGGATTACAAAACATAAAAGGATCACAACACAGAGAGAAAACACGTAAAACAGAGATGAAATCAAAACAGAAATGGGAAAGAAATAGTAACGCAACTCAAAACAGAACTGGAATAAAAAAAAATAGAACACAAAAAGCGAAATTAAACACAAAAACTGAATGAAACACAAAAATCAAAAATGGAAATGGAACTCAAAAACAAAATGGAACTCAAAAACAAAATGGACCTCAAAAAACATGAATGAAAATCAAAAAACAAATATTGAACACAGCAAAGAAAAAGAATAAATGAACAAGAGAACAAATAAAGACAAAATTCAAAGCTAGGTGCAAAACTGTAAATCAAAACTATTGATATTGGACAATAGAGAAATCATTAATAAAATATTTAAATATTAAATAAATAAATCAATAATTAAAATAAAATTGGTGTATAAAATGAATAAAAGAAATTTAAAATGATTAAGTTTTACATAAAATATAAGTTTTTACTGGTGACTATTTACATAAAACTCTGTACCTCCCTAAAACACACTGGAGTGAGTGAAAACTCATACACTCACACACAACACACACACACACACACACACACACACACACACACACACACACACATACAGACACACATACATACACAAACACAACTGGCACGCACAAATGTATAGGAAATTATAAAATTTTAGTATTTAAAATTATAAGATTTTAGTATTTGTACTCTCTTCGGCGGTACATATACTAAAATCTTCCATTATATGCGAGCCTTCTGGGTCAAACACCTAATTCAAAAAGCTTTTATTTAAAGCATCTGTGTTTTCCTAATCTATTTTAAGAGGTAAAATCCAAATTCTTATTTGAATTAAAATTTGTTCATATAAAATTGTATTTCTTAAAAAAAAAAAAAAAAATTAGTCAATTAATCTCCCCGGTAGGATTAATGAACGTTTTTAAAGATTGTTTGTGAAAATCGTGCTTTTAAGCCAAGCCGAATTTGATTAATCACTAAGTATTTCATGGACAACTTAAATTTTAAGTTTTGTCTACATAGGCTTTTTATTAAGGGAGAAATAGAGAATACATAGTGAAATTTTGTTATCAATGGTTCCTTCCAGCACTTGGGAAATTACTTAGCTTGTGAAACATCTGCAAGACGTTACTAATGTAATTTTAGCCCTTACAAATGTTACACATCATTGTTTTCCTGTATAGAAATTGATTGATTTAATTTTGATTGATATATATATATATAATCCATTTTAAAATGCTTAACGTGGTCTCCTTCAGAGCCTGAGAAATAAGCAAAGCAGCCATTTTGTGGTCCTCTAAAAAAAAATAAGTCGACAAATGTAATGTAAGTTACGGAGCACATATTTATTCTTCATGCAAAATATACACATATTTAAAGCTACAGACATCCTTTGTAATTCACTACCTTGTATCAAGAAGGATTTATAATAGCTATTGAGATTCTACAAGGCTGACATAGCCTGGAGGACTACAAGCTTGGAGCTGGAATAATAATTCATCACATGCACGTATCTAGATGACATGAGTTGTCTGTAACTGCAATAAATAGTGTGAATGAAATGAGTAAGAATTTTTATAGGTCCCATGAGAATTTAGTCATTCCCAGCTATCTGTAAATTTCAATAGATTTATTCTTCGTATATTGAGATTTTTGATTATTCATTTTGAGATATGATTATTCAAAGGTAATAATATCTTTTAGGGGTGGTTAGGGGTGGTCTTTTAATTATGAAATGTCAAAAAAATCTGTATTGTGTCTTTCTGTAATGTGTCAGAATTGTTCGAAAATTATAATCAGCTAGGCAGTTAGCAAAAGGACATAGGACTCATTTAATAAGAACTCTATACACAAAAAGAAAACATAAATAGCAGCTGGGATAAGAAAATATTCGTTATGCAGGAGCTACCTAAACAAAGTAGATTTCCCAGATTCTGCAACGAAACTTCTGTGGTTCCGAAATGTATTCTTGGCACGAGATGTTTATTAATAGTGCGGTTTAAAGTGAAAATTCCACTTAGAAGGGTGGATTAATAGAAAGCATAAATGGAAAAGTACAAATAACTAGGTTAGGTACTAGTTCAAGAACAATGTGCAAATAAATGAACAACCATGGCAATACATTACTTTTGTAATAATTTTCTTTCCGACGAATAATAGCGGTGGTAAAAATGATTTTTAACAGAGGCCTCTTTTAATCTCCTACTCCCTCTTAAGCGATTTTCATTATTAACAAACACAAACTTTATCTTCACATGAAATGATTAAACATTGAGTTCGGTATTGATTAAATTAATAGAAATATGATTTGGGGACCACATGACTTCCTTGCATTCCTATCAAATTAAATAAACAAAATATTTTGGTACACACCATTTGATATTAATATAGGATTTCTTCATTCGAATATATCGGATCAAAAAATGCCATGACATAATTTGTAAATATTTACATGATAAATAAAAATCGTTCAATACCATTGTTTTTTTAATCTTTAATAGATGAGAAGAAAATTGCAATATTTTATTCCACCCCTCTTAACCCTCCCCCTACCCACCCCCTAAATCGATTTTAATGAAAAGTGGAGATGCAAAAGGAGGAGGTAAAACAGTCATAATTATATAATTTCAATATTGTCAAAGCAAGATACGTACATACACATGTACAAACATCACAATGGGTTCAGAGAAGGCCAAAAATGACGATTCCATTGATATCTGAAAGCCAAACTTTTTTTTTTATTTCAATTCTTTTACTTTGTGCGTGGAAGTAAACATTGGGGCATCTAAAACCTAGAATATTCATTGATGACGTCATCATCACTCATTTAGCCATATATTTCACACACTAAAATTATATGAAAATAATACAAAGTAGTATTTCAGTTTGGAATAAAATTCAATACCTTATTGTCAATGTGCGATAGATGAGAAGGAAAGAAGATTAACTTGTTAAATTAAAAAATAGATAATTGATCAAATAAACTTATTGTAGTAAACTACGTAAAATCTTAATTGAAGACAAACAACGTATTTGTGTGTATCTCACAAAGTGAAAGTTTAATAAAAACAATATTTGGTATTTAAGCTTCACATAAAGTGGTTCATGCTCTAACAGCTTATTTTTGTTACGAGTAGAAGTGGAAGTTTATTGAAGGCTGAAAACTAAAAAGTCCGTCACGCAGGGGCTGCGTAAACTAAGCAGATTCCCCACGTAAAGTTATACAATAGAGAAATCTCCATACGAGTGCCGAACAGTTACGGAAACGGCCGCGTCGAGAAGGAATAGAAGCGTCCATAGCTCGTCCGTTACACTTAATAAAAATACAAATATCTCAGTTAATATTCAAGATAGAGAATAAATGTATATTACAATATTTATAGTAAATTTAATTTGCAATAAGATTGTTTCTATACAATTGTTCTATCCGACGTATAGTAACGGAGATATTTCGAATTTTCGAAATTCCCCCCTCTAAACCCCCCCTCCTCCCACTTGTCTGATTTCAGCCTTTAACGAACTCGATCTTTCTTTTTACATAAAACGATTAAATACCGAGTTTGGTGAAGATTAAACAAAAATTACGACCGCTAGAGGGGTAACAGACGAACATATACATACACATACACACACACACACACACACACACACACACACACACACACACACACACACACATATATATATATATATATATATACACACACACATTTTTGAACGGACCTCATTTTTGGCATCTCCTAGATCGATGGACATTTGAAGAAATCTTTCGAAAATCGCGTTATGAGTACGACCTCAATAGCTGATTCCCCTTACGGGAAATCTGCTAAAAGTCAGTCACGGAGGCGCTGTGTAAACTAAGCAGATTTCCCTCATGCTGGTATAACACATTGGTGATCTCATCTATCAACATATTCGGTATTTCAATGTAAGACAACCTATGATTACGAAAAAATCCACAGAACAAAAATTGTAGATCATCAATTGTTTAACAAGATTGGTTAAATAATATTTTACGATCCTATTCATAATAACGGAAATATTTTGAATTCTTTAACCCCCCCCCCATACTACCACTATTCATTGTCTGATTTTTGCCAATAACAGATATAAACTTTAGAGTTGGATGAAACAGTTAAATATCGAGTGTGGTATAGATCAGATAAACGATTTCGAAACTAGAACGTTAAGTCTTGATTGATGACGTAATCACACAACGAATTTGCATGTATCTCGCATAATATAGGTCACTTGAAAACAATATTCGGTATTTAAGATAAGAACAAAATGTTTCATGGTATAACAGCGCATTGCTAATCTGACATGAATAGAAGTGAGGGTTTACTGAGGCAGAAAACTTAAAAATGCAAATACCTCGTTTAAGATTCAAGATACAGAATAAATGTAGATAACATTTATAGACAATTAATTGGGCAATAAAACTGCTCCTAAACAATTTTCAGATCCTACTCAAAAAACGGAGATACTTTGAATTTTTGAAAACCACCTTAATCCCCCCCCCACTCCAACTGGTCAGATTTCATCCATTAACAAATTTGACGTTTAGTTTTGCATGAAACACTTATATATCGAGTTTGGTAACAATCAAATAAAAATTACGACCGCAAGAGAATTAACAGAACTCATTTTCTTCATCTACTGAGTAGGATCGAAGGACATTTGAGGAAATGTGACCAAGAGTAAGATCTTAAGGGGAATGTGGTAAAATACAATTAGCTAAAACTGTTTTTCTACATATTTTGTCTCAGCCCAACTTTTAAGCCAGTTATTACACTTGATCCTCCTACTCCTTGTTCTCTGCCATTAGTAAACCCCCACTTCTACTCATCGGGTTTTTCTTAGAAATGTAAAATATATGGCTGGAAGAGATCAATTATGTGTCATACCACCACGTGGAAAATGTGCTTATTTTTCAGTGCAGACGGACTTATTTCAAATAAAAACAAACTATAACTGTATTTTGTTGATTTATTCTGTAAAACCTTTTCCGAAATATTATATAATAGAATATGAACGATGCTTATAATAACAACAATAAAACGTCAATCGTGAATGTAACAATAAGTTTACATGAAATAACTTTTACAATTGTATGTTTTAAAAAAATGAATAATAATAAATACCCATTTAAAAAATGTATGGTCAAAATCTGTTTGTTTGCTATTTTAGCAGATTTCTCTTAAAGAAAATCAGATATTGAGACTGTACTCAATTTTCGAAACATTTCTTCAAATGTCCATCGATCCTACCCAGGAGATGACGATAATGGGGTCCGTTCAAAACTATATATATATATATATATATATATATATATATATATATTTGTCGTGATGAGATCAATAGTGTATTGTACCCACACAGAAATCTGTTTACTTTATCAGCCCCTGCTTGAGACGGCCTTTTTTTTACAGTGGGGTAGCGAAAGCTATGACTTGGTGGTTGTGCTGCTACCTGTTGTATGAAGTCTGTACTACAATTCTCTCTGCTGTCGTAACGGCCATTTTTCTGATTGCTCTGCTACCTGTAGTACAAGGGCTGTACTAAAATTCTCTCTGCACTGATAACAGCTATTTATTTTCGATTGTTCTGTCATCTCTAATATAAATATGTGTACTATAATTCCTTATGCTATATAGTGCTGCTATGAGCATTTATCCTCGACTGTTGCTGGAAATCTGTACAAAAAATCATCTATTCTGCCTCTTTAAAAACTTTCTATCCGGTGCTGTGCAGCACTTGATTTTTTTTTTTGGTATTGTAGCGAATTAAAATAATGAAAAAATGTTGAAATGAAGTTATTTATTTGTATATATGTATTTGTGGTAACATTACTCATTAAGCAATAAATAAATTCTGAAAACATAGTCAGCAGAGGCTGCTTAAACTAACCAGATTCCATTCTGGTATGCCACACTTCTGATCGCATCTCACGTACATATTCTAACTGAAAAGAAGAAAGTATGAATTACTCCGTTAATATTCGAGTAACAAAAATTGCATAGAACAACAATTACAGAGCATCAATAGTTTAATAGCATTTTTCGATCCGACTCATGATAACGTAGATATTTTCGAATTCCTCCGGTAACCTCCCTAATTGCTTGTCCGATTTCAGCCAATAACATGATCTTTAGTGTTGGTGGAAAAGGTAAATATCGAGTATGGTACAGATTAAATAAATATTTAAAAATCTTAATTGAATACGTCATAGCACAACGAATTTGTATGGATCTCGTACAATAAATGTTTTTATGAAACCAATATCTGGTATTTAAGATTAAAATAAAGAGGTTCATGATATTACACCTTAGTGTTAATGTGACATGAGTTGGAGTACCCTTTACGGACGAAGCACACTCAGAGAGATTGAAGGATTATCAAAAATATAAAAATCACGAAAATTCATTCCCTTTTTCTTTATTTATTACAATATACCGCATCTAAAATTGTAATTAGCAGTGTATCGATCTATATTTCTTGGAACGAATGAGTTTCTATTAAATATCCCTTAAAGCCTTTTGATGTCTTCTTCATCGTCTCCAAGGAGTTCTATAAAGCTTGGTTTAAGGTTCAATGCTGTTCTTGGAAGATTGTATTTTTCACAATTAAGAAGTCGTGAAACAGTAAGAGAAACATAGCTATTTATTTCAATAAATAACTATGTGTTAATTGTGTACGTCCAATTTGGATATGAGCAAGAATAACCTCCTCTTTTCGGAGCAAGCTCATGAAATTTTTGGGAGTGCTGTTAATTGTTATTATATTTTATAATGATTGAAAGTAATTATTCATCAATCTTTACTTCATAATGGCATATTATGACAAAAGGAACTTTGTTTTTAATTTTAACATGATTGTTGTTGAATGTGGAGAGCATTATAACCCCCCCCCCCCTGTATCGGAAGTATTGCTGTAGAACTACGGAATGCTATGAGGAGGTAACCGGAAGATGGAAGAAATAATTTTGAATTCCAAGCTATGAAACAAATTTTAAATACTGAAAGGTATATTTCAAGCACAATTCATTTTTAATTTTTTTTTTTCAATAATCCAATATTAACGATAATCTGATTTGACAACGAAATATACCAACCCTTCCACTCTTGTCAGTAGCACTAAATTATAAAATAAGGTATGTTGACAATATTCATTCTCATACATATATAAAATTTATTCCTAATTATGTATATTGAGACCTACTCATGGAAATGAATACATTCTATAAGTCGACCGGAAGTTAACTAAATTTTGAAATTCATAAACATTTTAGGACTGTAAAATATATTCCTATTCTACATTTATTTTCCCTTAAAATCAATATTAATTGGAGATATTGACGGATACATATTTTGACTTGCAAGTAAACCTACATTTGTAGTTAAATAATCAAATTCTATTACCCTATGTTTTACCAGAGAATAGTTGGCTAACAATAAGTTCTTAAAAATCCTTTGATATGTTGGTAGGTGATTGGAACCTCCAGACAAACATGAATTTCAGTCTTGATACATTATTAACAGTGTTACCTGAAATATGAACAAGAACAAAAGGATCCCCTCCTAATGTATATAGAATTTAAGATAAAATTTGATTGAGTAATAGATTTCAGGCACAATCCATTGAATTTAGCTAAGCAGGGCCTAGTTAATGAATTGGTGAACACTTCAACGTAAGTACTATTTTGTGAAATAGGGGTGATTTAGGATGGACCCAATGAAGTATATTTTTATAACATATGTTATATTAGCAGAACCAGCAGTTGTAATTGAAGGGAAGGAATTTGAGTATGTAAAGGAATGCATCTACCTCGGACAGTGTGTGTCTTTTAAAGGAAGAATGGAAAACGAGCTTCAGAGAAGAATCAAAATAGGATGGTCTAAGTACTGGTCACTCAAGAAGATCTTCAAAGGCTCGCTCAGTAACAAGTTGAAAAGCAAGGTGCTGAGCATGTGTGTTTATCCTTCCATACTCTACGGAGCCCAGACCTGGGCGCTTACAGCCAGAGCAGATTCCAAGCTGAACTCGACACAGATGGCTATGCTCAGGAGTATACTAGGAGTTAAAAAGAGGGACAGGAAGAGGAATATGGATAAAGAGCACCGGTGAAGAACCTCAGAGTTGAAGCACACCGATTGAAGTGAAGGCCATCTGGCTAGAATGAATGACAAGCGATGGGCGAAGGTCTGCACAGAATGGATCCCAGGGGACAAGGCCAGGAATAGAGGAAGACAGTGCCTGAGATGGAGGGACGAGCTTACTGCAGTCGTTGGCAACAATTGGTGGAGAGTGGCGAGAGATCGAGAATGGTGGAAGAGGACGATCGGAAAACAATGACAATTAGGATGGACTCCTTATTATACCTCCTAAGGGAGAGGCTTTTATCCTGGAAAAGGATGCCAATAAGCTTATTAATATTATATTAGCAGATTTCCCTCAAGGGAAATCAGTTATTGAGGTCGTACTCATTACGCGATTTTTGAAATTTTTCTTCAAATGTCCATTGATCCTACCCAGATGACGAAAATGAGGTCCGTTCAAAACTGTAATATATATGTATATATTTGTCTGTTACCGCTCTAACGGTTGCAATTTTTTTCTTATCGTTACCAAACTTGATATATAATCGTTTTATACAAAAAGGGGGGGGGTAGAAGGGGAGAATTTCGAATATTCCTAATATCCCCGTTATTATGCGTCGGATCGAAAAATTGTATAGTACCAATCTTATTGTAAATGTAATGTTCTATAAATGTGGTTATGTACGTTTTTTTAATATCTTGATTATTAACTGAGACATTTGCATTTTTCAGTTTTCGGTCTTCAGTAAAGCCCCACTCCTACTCATCTCATGTTAACAATATTCTATTATGTTATGAAGCACTTCATTTGCAGCTTATTTATTTATTTATTTATTTGGAGCTTCGCAGCTGTGGCGATGTTGCTCGGGAAAAAACTGTATAAAATTGAAAAATAAAAAAAACGAAACGAAACAAAATTAATTTAAACGAACATAAAACAACATAACAGAAATATAACATGAAAAATAGAAAAGTAACACGAAACAGAAATGGAACAAGAAAACAGGAATGGAACAAAAAACAGAAACAGACAAACAGAACTGATAGTAAAAACAGGGCTGGAATGGATCACAATACCAAATGGAAAAACAAAACACAGAAATGGAAATCAAAAACAAAAACCAGAAAAGGAACACAAAAACAATACACAGAAATGGAATATAAAACCAAAATGGGAAACAAAAAAAAGAAGAAATGGAACACAAAAACAGAAATAGAACAAAAACAGAAATGGAACACAAAACCAAAATGGGAAAAAAAAACAGAAATGAAACATAAAAACAGAAATGGAAAAACAAAAACAGAAATGGAACGCAAAACAGAAATAGAAAACAAAAATGGAACTCAAATAATAGAAATTGAACAATAAGTAGAAATAAAACAATAAATGGAAATCCAACACAACAAATTGACAAACATAATATAGAATCCAAAACAAAAAATATTAAACAAGATATAATAAAATATATAAATTGTTGAATAAAATGGAATATGTATCTAAAATGAATTTAAAATAATTGAGATTTAGATCAGATATAAAACTCGTGTATCAGTGGAGTTGCATACTCAATATGAGTTACTGAACAACGTAAGTCATGAATTGCATTATGGCGGGAAGGGGGAAAAACCTTCAGTTTTGCTAGACAAAGAGAAACGATGAAATATTTACTTTACATATATTCAAAGAGTTTATAAAGAGCTCAGCAAACATACAAGCACACACACACACACACACACACACACACACACACACACACACACACACACACACACACACGCGCTCGCAGACAAAACATTCACAAAAAGACTAGAATCGCAGCATACATTTATTAGAAAATTATAAAATCTCTTTTAAAATGCAAGTATTAATTGTGAGTATTGTATATTCAAATTTTTGAGTATATGTTAAGGTCTTTTAGATGTTGTAGTATAGTGGGTATGTATGGGCTACCTTCAGTGAGTAAGTCATGTAGGTCGTGGGGTATCTGTAAATGATCTCGTCTCTTGCAGTCTGTCAGTATGTGTTTTATTGTAAGAGTCAAATTGCATACATGGCATTTGGGCTGCTCTCTTTTTTTCATTAAAAAGCTATGAGTAAGGAGAGAGTGGCCAATGCGGAGCCTTGTTAAAATCACTTCTTCCCTCCGTGTATAAGTTGAATTTTTACTAGTCCGTGTGAATACTGTAGATTTAATTTGTCGTAATTTATTGTCTGTTTGTCGCCATTTTTGTTCCCAGTCTAGTAGTACGTTAGATTTTACAGAATGTAATAAGTCGTCTATTGTTAGTTCATTTGAGTCTACGTCATGTTTCTGAGTCGCTAATTTTGCTTGTTCATCAACTTCATTACTTCGTCCAATATTTTTGTGTCCTGGTAGCCATACTAGTGTAATATTGTTTCGAAGATTTTATGTATTGTAAAAGGTAATAACTGTAAGAAGACGCTAACAACACATTCGCCATTAAAACTGCTATATTGTATACTATCCTGTACACGTGTGTATCACGCAGTGTTGCCATTGCCTCACATATAATTATCGTACAATATTAATACATTGTATTTATATAATATTAATATTATTTATTAATTAATTATACATTAATACATATCAACTTCTCCCTTAAACAATTTGCAAAGTATATGACAAGGCAACACCTGAACATAAATGAAATGAAACTTATACATGAATGAATGTACATAAATGAAGTTAAATTGTATATGACAAAAATCGTAATTGAATTTATTATATTATATGAATTTATTTCATAAATCCAGTCTTTGCGTTGGTTTCCGCACTGGTAATCGGTTGTGACTGAATCCCAGGTGTACCTGTAGCTAAAGTATCAGAGGTAAGAATGTGCGGAGAAGCTTGTATACTTAAAGGATGTAGTGCAGTTGGAGAAGATCGTAATGTAGGAGATGGTTGTACTGTAGGAGATGATTGTACTATAGGAGATGATTGTACTGTAGGAGATGGTTGGGCTGTAGGAGATGATTGTATTGTAGGAGATGGTTGTATTGTAGGAGATGGTTGTATTGTAGGAGTATTATTGGGAGAAAATGTTCTGTGTAAATTTGAATCACATACTTGCTGACTTTGCGCAATTGATGCGCCAACTTTCCTCATCTGTTGGGCATGACGCCTTACTAGCTTCTCAGATACCTGAATTGTATAGTGTAGTGCACCATCCCTATTCAATACGGTGCCTATTTGCCATTTACTATTGGGGGAAGTGTAGTTGCGTACAGCGACCCTTTCTCCCTCGTGAAAGATTTGGCACTGCCGCAGAGGCAAAATTTCTTCTTTTTGAGTAGCGTCAGCACGATGTAGCAGAGTAAGTGCAGAGTTGATGTTCCTTCCTAAAAATAATTGAGCGGGGCTTTCTCCAGTTGCTGTAGACGGACTTCTTCTGAAGGTAAATAAGAAGGTATTCAAGTTCTCTTGACACGTACGATGGTTCTCTTTAGACAGGCTGCGTAATGCCTGCTTGGCGGTGTATACGTAGCGTTCAACTTGTCCATTTGTAGAAGGGTTGTACGGTGCACATGTAATGTGCCGAATAGCTCGTTGTGTAATGAAGTTTCACGGAGTCTAAAATATTGATTGACGTAGATGAAGATAAATTTGGTACCATGAAGATTTCAGGCCATTTCGAATAAGCGTCAATAATTAGTAAAAAATATTTGCCGTGGAATGGTCCCATATGGTCGACATGTATTCTCTCCCACGGTGCATTAGCGGGTTGCCAATGATGAGTTGTAATTCTTGAAGGTTCTTTCGCAACCATTAAACAAGGCGTACAATGTCGAACATAGTCTTCTATATTTTTATCAATACCAGGCCAATATACGTACGAACGGGCTAAAGCTTTCATTTTTACCATTCCTATGTGTCCCATATGTAATTCTTGTAATATTTGAGTACGTAAATTTTTTGGTACATAAACTCTTATGCCAAAAAATATGCAATTATTTTGTAATGTATATCTAGGATCGTCAACGCCATTAGAAATACCAGTTTTCAGTTTTCTCAACAACTCTCTTAATTCTGGATCTTTAATAGTTTCTTTCGCTAACTTCGATGATGTAATTGGAAGAGTAGCAAGTTGTTGTAGTTGGAAAACTTCTATCTCATCTGGTTCATTGTTACATGTAAATGGTAAGCTAAGCCTGGAGAGACAATCTGCATTAGCATTTTGTTCGGATTTCCGAAATTTAATTGTAAAGTTAAACATTTGTAAGAATAAGGCGTACCTTAGTAGTCTTGTAGCTGTAATGACGGGTAACGCATTCTTTGAGCCCAGTATACGGGTCAAAGGCTGATGGTCTGTAATTAATGTAAAATGTTGGCCGTATAAATAATGGTAAAATTTCTCTATACCCCATTTGATTGCTAGAGCTTCTTTATCTATCTGAGAATAGTTCCGTTCACTTTTAGACAGGGTTCTAGAGGCAAATGCAATAGGCCTTTCTTCATCGTTGATAATATGAGCTAGAACCGCGCCCAATCCGGTAGGTGATGCATCTACTCTTGTGAGATTATGTAACGGTTCGGCCATTGTAGCAAGATTAGGTGTAAATTTAGCGTAAAATGTAACTAGCCCCAAAAAAGCTTTTACTTCTGTAACATTAATGGGACGCCTGCATTTGAGAATGGCTTCAATCATTTCTTGAGTTTTGCCAACGCCTTTGTCAGAAATTTCAAACCCCAGATATGTAATCTTTTTTTGTAGAAATTTACATTTGCTCTTATTGAGACGTACATTGCCATCTTCAAGTAATTTTAAAACCTGTTCGAGTCGTTGATTGTGTTCGGCGACCGTCGGTGCTGAAACGACGATGTCATCATGTACCACACAAACGCCTGGAATTTGTTGGACTAATTGGTCAATGAAACGTTGCCATTCAGCAGGTGCTGAAGCTAAACCGTAAAGTAGCCTTTTTACTTTTTATAAGCCAATGTGTGTATTAATAGTCAACATCTCGGAAGCTTCCTCTCGACTATTGCTTCTCCTCGGGGACGTATAATTTTGTTGTTGTAGCTCCGAAAAAGGGATGTAGTTTCTTGTAATGTAGTATTCTTCAAGTTTGCAAATGTATTATATTCAATTATTGTAACAGGTGAACCTGTGTCGACTTCCAACGACACTTTTGTATGGTTCATAAAAACTTCGGTGTATACCGGAGGCGAATGTAAATTTTTAATACAGTTAGAGTTGCGTCTTTTTTATCTTCTGGAATATTCCTGGCTCTGAAGTATGCATCCAAACGTTCGATGTACGTGTCGAAATCTTCCACCGCTTCATCGAAATTTTCAAACTTTATATTTCCTATTGATTTGGACTCTTCTGTATGGGTCTTAGTCATAGCAGCGACTAACAAATTTATACTATTCACCAATTCATCAATTTCTGGCATTTCCTGGCCGGTGCCTCCACTTTTATGTATTGTAAAAGGTAATAACTGTAAGAAGACGCTAACAACACATTCGCCATTAAAACTGCTATATTGTATACTATCCTGTACACGTGTGTATCACGCAGTGTTGCCATTGCCTCACATATAATTATCGTACAATATTAATACATTGTATTTATATAATATTAATATTATTTATTAATTAATTATACATTAATACATATCAGAAGATGAATGGAGTGTTCTAAGATGTGGGTTATAATAGGATGAGTACTGTAAATGTTCTCCAAGGAGAATAGAGAACTTAAAGAATCTGTAAATAAGAAAATATTTGCAGCTTAAATACCAAATATTGTTCTCATTGAACTTTCAAGTTTTGAGATAAATGCAAATACGTGGCGCACATGGGAAATTTGCTTAGTTAACGCAACTCCTGCGTGACGGACTTTTTTACATACGTACTAATAAAAAAAGAACGTTTTTCATTGAAATTACGTTATATTAAAGGGCACAAGACAAGCACTTATTTACCCTGATAAGTTATTAGAGAGACATTCCTTATTTAGCCGGAATAAGCTAACTCATGATACATAATTGTATCATCACAAGTAAGAGTATGCTAATTGCTGCTTTAATGTACTTCTAATATTTCCCCACCAAACTGGTTATCAGACAAAGAATTCGTTGAAGGTTTTTATGTAGCTTAGCTTAACGAATATTTTAGTGAGACAAAAAAAAAAACCTAATAATTTAATTTATTAAAAGATTGAATTGATTTTCTATTAAAGAAACTTATACAAGCGGATATGAAATCACTATTAATCCTTTTGAAAAATAAACCTTCAAGGAGTATGCTTTCAAATATTGTTTATTGCGTTAACATTCTTTTACCTATCCTTTTGGGTTGTCTGAATACTTCCTAAATTCAAATAAGCTGATGAGTTAAGAACTTGGTTTTAAATAAAATGCAATTCGCCATGAGGATTAGAGCCAACTAACAAAATTACGAGGAAATTTAGTTTTACAACTTTCAGCTCATATGAGGCTTTAATGGTGAAAATGCTTTAATAATTAGTGAATCGTCAGGAAGAAGGCAATTCTTTCTATTTAAATTTCCCCCTAAAGTTAATGGAGATAACACCAGATAGCACAATTGTTGACTATTTGTCAGCTGATAATAGGTTACCAGTTAATAATTAACTTAAGCCTATAGTTTCAATATTATTATTATTTTAAACATTTAATTTAAAGCCTTTAAACAGAAAGCTGGCGCTTTAAATTCATATTACAACCAGAAAAAAGAATATGAAGTTATTTATAGATTAGAAATCGTATAAAATAGTCCAGCCTTACATGACTGAAGCTAATCCTAACGGCAGTGTACATATGTTGTATTCCGCGGCCAACTGTGGCGACTTACGTTATTGGGTTTATTCCCATAGTTTTGTGTTAATCATTTTAGATGTATTTCGTCTGTGGAACGGGAGAAATGATCTTCAGCAATAATTGTGTACTTCGCCCTGTTAGATTTTTCGGTATTTCGCCGCTTGGTTGAAAAGCATCTGATCTTCTAATTAAGCTTTGAACAAGCGTCACTCTGAAATTCAAATATTGTTACCATTATTGCCTTTGCCCGAGTGAAATTTTGCTATATTTGTTTTTTACATGAAATTATATGTCCTAGAAGCAAAGAAAAATGTTAATTTCAGGGGCTAATTAAAGCTATGTTTATGCTTATGCTACTTTGAGCAGTGAATTTTATGAACTGTTCTTCCTCTTATTGCGTGGATTTAATTTAATCTGGAGTTCTTAAGTGTTGTGCAGATTTACCGAGACTTATGTTTTAAAAACTTATGAAAATGGCAGAAAACAGGGAACCCTCAGAGATAGCTAACAATCCTGTCAAATTGGATCAAGTTCGGAATATGCCAGGGGTAAGTTTTATTTATATGAATTATGCTTTGCTAATTCATTGTGCAATATTTTGGATAGTAAGAAGTACATTTTAAATTATTTTTCATTAGGGTGCTTTGCTGCGTACAATTCCAAGCTCACAAGGAAGGTTTATGATGACAGGTTCACAGGCATCATCTGCATTAATTAGTACAACAACCACAATTCAAAATCAAGTGTTGCCTAAAGGTAATTACACTGGTTAATTTATTTCATGCTGCTATGTATTTAATGTATTTCGGTAGATTTTTACTTTGCATTATCTCATTCCTGCGAAAACATTACAATTCTATAAATTTAATATTCTCTTGTACTGACTTTTGAAGTTAATTAGATATATATTTTTTTTCATTAAATCCCAAATCATACAATTTAAATTTTGTGATTATTTTTATATATTTCCTATTGGTCTTTCTGCTATCTTCAAATCATTGAGTCTTAATATATGAGCATATCTTTTTCTACTTTTTATTTGTTACATTTTTCCTGGCATTATAATTATTTTTGTCAGACTCTACTATGATTAAGGAAGTGAAATGAATTCAAATTGCTCAGTTTAAATTTTACTAGTGCAGAGGAATATTATATTTACTCTGTAAAAATATAATTTTCATATTTAGTATTATTAGTTTTCTTAATCAAAATGTTACAAGACTTGGGTCAAAAATGTTTTGGTATTATATTATATTGTGATCCACAATTTTTTAAGCTTTTTAAACATTTAATAAAGTTTAGTATTTGGTTAATATAGTTTTGAAAAAAACAATGAGTTTTACTAATATAAAATATATCTCCTTAATTGTATTTCTGTGGTTTTGAGATTAAGGAAATAGTTTATATAGAAATTCTGATATCTGTGCTTAATAGTTGTCTAATTAGTTAATTAGTTTATTCATTTACATCCATTTCATGCTACTACTTGCTAATCGGGATGGGTTATCTACTAGGAACCACTCTATTCTATTTAGTTGATTAAAAAACCAAATTCGTGTCTTCAAATATTAATGCCTCATTTACTTAAGTTTTTTTTTTTTTTTTTTTTTTTTTTTTTTTTATATTATAGCTCTTCATATTTATTCCTTAATTTGAAACAGTTTTGTTCTTTATTTTGTCCCAAGATGGCAACTCTTATTATATTGTAAATAGAAGTGAAGCTTTCATGGAATATAATAATATATAACAATTTATGTGAAAAGTTTTTAATTATATGGATAAATTGGCATATCTTCATTACATTACAAAATATATTAATTTATTCCTTTTTTTAAAGAGATATTATCTTTTTCTTTTTAGCAATGGCTTTTGACTTGTAGATGTTCAAAAGAAATTTTACTTCTATTATAGACACTATACAGTTTTATTTTTATTTTTAAAGGTAATCATTGGTTTACAATAGATCCTTTATTATAAAATAAGTTCAAAAATAAAGTTTCTTTAAGCTGTTTTTCCCCTCAAACTTTCTAGTTAAAACGTTTATATTGTCACTGATTGAACATTCTTAATGAAACATGAATTATAATTTTCTTCCTTTTGCGTGTCCAATCACCCAAAAACTTTGTATGTATTAGTGTTACTTAAGTCAAATATTTGAAGAAACATTCATGAATAAAATTATTCTTTGAAAGAGCTGTAGGTCAGTCGTAGGGATACCATTCCAAAGCAACCTTTATGTTCTTAAAAGAATTAGCAATTGATACCTGTCCTAAATCCTATCCAACACTTCTTCATTGACATATTTCTATAGTAACTCATATGTTTTACATTTTTCTTTTGCACATTTTATATTTATTTTCTTATTTCCTGATCGAAAGGGTATCTATATCTATTATTATCTCTCTTCATTATTAACATTAATACTGATTTATAAGAATTAAGTAACATTCTTTTATCATTTTGATTTACTTTTGATGATTTATCTTAGTTCAAAAATCAAAATGTTTTGTTAAACAGTTCCCCAATTATTCCATTATGAATATTCAGTAGAATGTTTTTGCCTAAAGCATAATACAGGATTTACATTGTTTGAAAATACTCTGCACATTTAATGATGTTTGGTTATGTTTAAGTTCCATAGTACAATTTTTTTATGAAATAGAATACACTTCATAGGTCTGGATACAATTAAACTACGACTCAAAATATTTGAGTTTTGTGGTAATATAAATTCTGGTAAAACCAGGCTGTCATAAGTAAGTTATTTTCAGTTTGCCTATTTTAAATATTAAAATTATTAGGATTAAGAAATTGCTTGGCGATATTTAATCAAATTTCATTTTGCCACTATACAAAAATGTGTGGCTTGGGGATTTAAAACAAACCTTTAGGATTGGTAGGTTTGCATCACTTCTGGGGGATTAAAAACACTAACTTATTTTCTCATAAGCAGAATTTTAAAAACACAATTATAAGTCTTAGAATAATTTTTAATATTCTTGTGGTCGATTTAGTTATTTATTTTCATTTATTTTTGTTCAGTAACAGGTCCTGGTGTAAGTCCATCTTCTTCAGTAAGCCGTATAACCACTACACCACTTCAACCACCTACTACTACTGGTTATCATGTACCTAGAGGTAATTTTTTTTTAATCCTCTAATATAATTAGATCATTCTATGCCAATTTCAACAGGGTTAAGGCTCTCAAAGATTTATTTTGATTTGACTTGATGAATTTCTTTTCTGTTTGATAATTAGAAACCTCTTTTCTCCCTTAGTCGCGATAATTTAATTTCTATGATCCTAATGACTATTTCAACAATATATTAAAGGAAATTAAACAAGACAAACTTTAAAAGACAGTGTGCTCACTGAAATTCATTAATGTCAGAAAAAACGATGAAATTCATAATTTGTATAATTCAGGACTATGTACAACAATATACTGGCTATCTGAACATGTCGACTATTAATACCCAAGACATGCAAAACAACTAATTATTAATAAATGGAAAACAAATTGGTCAAACACAATCACTCAAAATAAATAGCATTCTATAAAATATACAACTTGCTTGTGGTCATCGAGTTTCAGGAACTTCAGAAGAGGAGAGATTAATTACAGACATCTTTAAGAAAAATAATAAGGTATAATATACTGTTTTTACAGGAGCTGCTGCTGTTGCAAATATTTCAGTTCCAAGGTCTTCTGTTGCTACACCTATTGTCCGAGGACCTACAAACTTACAAACCCTTGGTGTTGCTCAACAACATAATTTATCATCGTAAGTATTGAACTTAGACTAAAGGGAAATCCTACTTATAGCTGATATAATTTCACTCTTTTTCTGAATTATCTTATTTATTTTGTACTTCTGATTTTAATATTTTGTTGTTGATTAACAATTTTAAATTTGGAGTTTCTAAATGATGATTTTTAAAAATTTTAATTTCATAATAAATCCAAAAAAAATATAAATTTTTAAATTAAAGCTTAGCTTTTAGGAATTTTTACTCAGTAAAAACCACTCAGTTCCACACTGAATTCTAAAATCGATATAAAGAGTTCATTTTTGAGAGTGTTTTAAAGTAATAAAGAATAGTGGAAGAATCATGTGATCATAGAATTGCAAGTTTTATTTGTAGGAAATGAACGTTTTAGTTAGATTAGATCAGGAACTGTAGATGTGCCAAGAACCTGAAGAATATCCAAATAAATCATATAAATACTAAATAGTGATGAGTATACAAAAAAGTAAATTTCAAAGCCGTCTACACTTCATGCTTTTTTTTTTTTTTAAAATGAAGAATAATCATAATTGAGCCTCCCTTCCTCCTTCCTAGAGATTTCAATAAAAAAGGGAAGTGCTCAATAAGATGGTACTGTAGTTGAAAATATGACATTTTGATATTCTAAGGCTCATCGTTTTTGTGTTCCATGAAATACGAATATATGAAATATATGTACACACTAAAACTTGTTTCGATAGATTGAGGGATTATCCAAAAGGTATTTAAGTTGAAATTTGAAAAACTAAAAGTTTTTCGAAGTACAGTACTTCCTTTACTTCACAGACTTGCGTACGATTACTATTATACTAGGACTTGCATTTTTTTTATTGGGATATCGAAACAAATTTTCTTGAGGATTGATTTTTTTTTCCCACGTGTCATTTTAATTCAACAGTACTGAATTTCGTGTCCTGGATATAAAATCAAGGTAAATAAGAAAAAAAAACCATTTATGTCAATCTTGTATTACTGAGGATATAGTATGTTAAAACTTATATATGGTGGATAGATGGATTTTGTATTATTGCAGACTTGGATTCATGTGAAACATGAGCGGACTGTGAGGTGGAGATACAAGACATTTTTTTGTTCAGTTCATTGATACATTATGAGTTCTAAACCAAAGTTTAATATGCATTATTTTATTTCAAACCACTTCAACTGTTTTCATATTCCAATATTTTAACGAGTTAGTATATGCCTCATTTTGAATCTTAGCAGTAATAATTCATTATCCTAAATCAATTTTTTGAAGCTATTTAGCAAAATTGATCTAAAATTAATCTGTCATTTTTGATATTTTAGAGGGGGATCAAACACTGGGCGGCCAGTTGTTGGAGTGGCTTGCTTACCAGGCCAGCCGAGGCCACCACCTTTACCAGGTAAGTTTATAGCTTACTAGCTGAGAATTATATTATATTACAGAAAAATTATTTATCTTGAAGCTTATTAGTAACACTTTTGATAATTTGAAGTCAATATTTCTCTAAAGAGTGTAGTATATAATATGATCCAGAAATTGTCAAATTATTTTTCATTGACGGTGAAATGTTGGAAGGTCAATATAAAGATGAAAAACACATGAAATGTCTTCCCCTTATTTAATTTTCCCTCTACATGTTGCATGTTGTCCTCTATGACACCTCTTCAGGAATAGTACACATTATAAAAAGATTCGACCTTGAACGAGACTAACAAAATGGAGACATACAACACCAATCAACTGATTACATCAATTCATTAATATGATGAACATTAATAACTTATGGGAAAAAAAAACCAATTACAAAAAAGGACGAAGAATGAAAAATTGATATAAGAAACATTAAAAGTATTAAAATATTTGATAAATATCTTATATAAATTCTTTGTTTCAGTTTTCTTGTTCACAACATTTTGTTTGTTTTTAATTTTGTGTATATCTTCCGGTTGGTTATGTTTTGTCCTTATCTAAAACTTTTACCTCGTGAAAATTAAATTTATGATTAAACTTAAAAGATTGTTTAGCCAAAGAGGTTCTATTTTCTAAATTATCGACATTTCTATAATGCTGTTAATCTCTTTCTTCAGGTTTGTGATGATTCTCTTTTATCAAATTTGTCTCAGGCAGAACACTTTGGCACATTGTATTTGGTATACTTATCTTTAATTTTATCTTTTATATGTCTCAAACTTTTAATGATTTTATCCCCATATGTCCATGCTATAGGTCCCCATATCCTTACAGATTTTCTTTGTCTGATGCTATTGTGGGGTTGTATTTGAATGAGAAAAACTTCTTTAGTTCATTGTTGACCCTGAATTTTTGTGAATTTTTATGCTGAATGCTACCTTGTTGGCACAAGTAGTAGTCTATTAAAACTTCTTAATTTTCCATTGCTATTGCCTTCATCTTTCCTGGAATAGAAACCAACGAGAAGCATATAGAAGGAAAAATAAATAAATGGAAGATATTTCATTTGTTAATCCATCTATTGACTTTTCGAAATTTCACTTTCAAGAAAGATTCAATTGATGTCAAATTTCAATGATAAAAATTATTTTTGCAAACAAATATTTCAATATTGTGTACTTTGATAGAAAAAAGAAGAGTGGTACTAAAGCATCTAATATGCTCTATAAAACCTTATACATTTCCTATTGGTTATGGCTTTTAATAAAACAAAAGTCAGTAGGAAAATATATTGACTCCGACATTTCACTTTCAAGAAAGATTGGATTGGGGGCACATTTCGATGATAAAAATTCTTTTTGCGAAACAAATCCAAGAATGCCTTGCCCCCTCACCTTGCCAAGTAAAATATTTATATATATATATATATATATATATATATATATATATATATATATATATATATATATATAACTGATTCTGATTACAGTTCACATTAAGTAACTTAAATATTCCAATGTACTCATGGAATATTTGTGGTACTTTTTGCTCCATTAAGGACTTTTCGTATTGATATAGACACTAAGGCAGATATGTGCCTTTTCACGAGATGTTGATTTTTATACTGAAATCAGGATCAGTTTTCGATCAGTGACAATGAAACAATCTGTGACCATTTAGTTTCCACTCTTGAATCAATATAACTTTAAATATACGTACATTTTCTAATTGTGCTATTAAAAGAAACTAGGTAAGAGTTTGATCACAATATTTTGGTAAAATACTAGGTGAAACAAAACAAAAAAAGACTACAATTCATGTGTTTCTTTATTTTTTGATCGGTCATCGAAAATTTATTAAAAATGTGGGGTAAACAGGAAACTGACTATTAAGTGATTAATTTAAATGTGTTAATAGATTAGCCTTTGATTTTTATTTATATAATTTTTAAATATTGTTATTAATAATTATTTTTAAAAAAGAATAAATATTTTGGACATTATATTTTATAGTGGGAACTCGACTGGTCAGCGGTCAAATAAGACCACTAGGAGAGGTACAAGCTCGTCCTGTATTGGTTCAATCTGCTACTCATAAACAAGTTACTCTTACTCAGCAGCAAGTTCAGGTATGTGTGCGTGTATGAGTGTCTGTTTTATTTATGGATTTCTTAAGAATAGCATGCTATGATAATTTATTTATAAATTTATGCTATGATTATTTGGCATCATTTATATTAAAAAATGACTATTTTTAACCTTACGTACTAACGTACTTTTCCAGAAGCATAATTAAATACGGGTTGCATTATGCTATTTAAAAAAAAAAAATTAGTTTTGATTACATTAGTTACATTTTCTATCAGATCTCTTGGACTCCCTCAATTTTTCTGTTTGCTTGCTCTAAATTTGAAATCTTTCCTTGTAAATTTCTTTCACTTAATCACATTCAAATAATATACAGGGCTGAATAATTATTGTTTATTCAATGTTTGGTAGTTAATTACTGTAAAAGGTGTGCGATATATTAGAGAACTCAGGAATTTTTGTTATAAATATATTGAAAAATTAGTCAATAAATATTTCTATTACTAATGGAATTTTGGAAATTCCAATTGTGTAAATTCATGCCTTTATAGTTGTTTTTCAAAGAATAGGGTAGATGTGTCTGTAATAGGGTAAACAGATATTTAGATTTCTGGAGTTGGTTTGGTCTCTGAAAGAGATAGGGATGTGTTTTGGAAGGATGTCTGGTAATATGTTACATGTTCTATAGATTTTAAGTTCCAGAAAACTAATCAGAGGGCAAAATTTGGCCCTGTGATAACCCAGCACACATAATACATAGTCCCATCCATTAATTTAATGATTTCCCTTTCAGCATCTGGAATGTTAAATTGTTAATAATTTCTGTTTATTCATCATTTTTATCCTAACTCACTTAATAATATTAAACACCATTTTGGTCATCATTGTTTACTAATTTACCATCTCTATATTAACTAGTCAACTCTGCAGATGAGTGGAGCTGTGAAAAGTTATTCCAATGCAACTCGCCATCCTGGTGCTCCTTCACTTTCTAGAATAACACCAGCTTTACCACCTGGCATGGTCTCTCTTCCTGCTGTTTTTTTACAGTCTCAACCGATTAAACCTCAACCCAAAGTAAGTATAATATTCATAAGCTAATATATATTCTTTGCCTATTAGAGATTAGTATAGTCATTGTCTATTAGAGACACTATTGTAAATTATACATATAGAAATTAGTAATGTCTCTCGAGGCCTACCCCTTCTTCTAAGCTAAATAATCTTACTTTCGAATACATATATGATGAAATCATTGTGCATCAAGATATATCTACTTAAGCTCCATCTTCCTTTCCTCCAGGGCCATCATAAGACTTAAATTCCCTTACCTCATGTAGGAGTTCCACATTTGATTTGTTTTGAGTCAAACTTGTTCTATTGTTTATGTGCCATATCTACAGTTTGCTGCTTGTAATTGATTATATTCTCTCGTAGGAGAGAAGAGTTGGAATCTATCATAAAACGTAAAACATTTCTTTAGCATATTTCCTTAATATACTTTATCTTTTTAGGTTATAACTCAATCATCACACGGTTCTGGAGTGCAGATCCCTTCAGTGACTAGCTCGGTACCTCAGACCTTGTCTATAAGTACTGTTGTTAGTAGGCCAGGTATTTTTATTGTTTTTGAACATTACTATTTATTTTATATGTTAATGTGATATTACTATTTGGGAGACAGTAGACTAAATGCAACAGATATTTGAATTTTTTAGAATGGTTGGTGGGGTAATGAAAAAATAAATTGCACAGTCGAGTTAATCAAGGACTATTTTTCCCTCTTAGTTTCTCAATTCACACTTTACATCAATTAATTGAATAGGGGCAATTGTCTAGATACATCTACCAAGCAATAGCACTATTTGTTATTAATTTTTTGGATGGCATACGCCATCAGTAAACTATTAAAAATTTAATAATTTTTTTTTATTTAAGGAACATTGTTGGCTCCTGCAGGAAATTGTATCCTGGTATCTTGGCTATCATGTACTACTATTTGGTTGATTTTGGTGCCATTTTATTTCAATTGATGTATAGGTACCAGTTAAGACTAGTATGAAACTCCAATTCAAGTTTTCTGCATTGACTGAAAAGGGACAATAGTAGTCATTTAAATTTGTCTCTTAAATAAAAAATAATTAAATTATTAATCAAAACATAAACTGTCCTGCCCATACTGTATGTGTACAAATGCTATGGGTAATCAGGTTGTACTCATGACATAATTTTGGGAAAATTTCTTTAAATGTCATTGACACTGCCTGGGATATGATGAAAATGAGTCATATATTTATATATATTTACTTACATAGTGTATATATTTATGTGTTTATTTGTCTGTTCCTGCTGTGCCTGTCGCAACATTTGTTTGATCATTACTAAAATCGATATATACACATTTCATGTAAAACTAAAGATCAAGTTCATTAACTACGGCATTGGACATGGGGGAGGATACTATGATTATTGCTCAATCTATTCTAATAAAATAAAAACTTGAAAATGAAATTAAAAAAACCTTATTTTTGTTGACTCATTATTATTATTTATTAACGTATACTTTTGCTACTAAGGCTAATTGGGATGGGTTGGTTTTCTATGGGTTACCACCCATTTCTAGCCAGGGTGGGACTAGCGATTTTATTTAAAGAGTTCGTTAATAAATAAATTCCTATTGCTCAGGCAGATATTCAACTCCAGATTTACCATTTGAGATTAAGGCCAACGCTTTAACTCACATGGCTAACCTGAGCCTCTGTTGACACATCATAAATATATGCATATACTGGTTTAAAGAAATAAGTTCTTATATTATATACCTCGAATAAAGTTAAATTATGTTAATGCATACACATTATTTTTTTTAAGTGATTCTGCAATAATTGACAGATGAGGATTGTACTTTTGGTCTTGTTAATTTTCAAAACAATAAAAATGATCTGTATTGAGTGTGGAATAAAACATGTTATCTTCAGAGTTCTATTTATATAGAATTTTAACAAATATCGAATAAGTAATTGTAGGGACGTGCAGCTTGAGATTGCTAAGAAGGGGTAAGTTGGCAATTAACACACTTGGATGACTGTCTTCTCCACTTCTTTGGGCGGGGAGGATGCTCATCCTGAAAAAGGTCAACTATGAGACACTGATGGTGGGCACTTTCATTTTTTTCTAAATATTGTTTATAAACATTCAGCATTCAGTTACCCCCTCCCCCCCCCGACACCATCTACTTCTGATGCTATGCTTTACATGTCACAACCTTTAGGCTGTTTGCTGTAGAGTTTGTGCTATAATGATAATTAACAAAACCAGTCAGTTGATATTATGTGAACTTTGTTACTTATTATTTTATGTGCATTGAATGAATCATGTGATGTTTCAGTGGTTATCGGGAGTGGAAATATGGGAACAACTGTCCGACCTGTTACAAAACCTACTGCTGTGGCCACTGCTGCGGCAGTACCTGATGCAAGCCAGCAGCTTTACATTCCTGGAAGGAGTACTATTCTTGTTAGAGAACCACCCAGGACCAAAGAATCTGAACCAATAAGTATATGTGAGTTATAACAAATCCCTTTCTATATCGAAATGTACATTTGGATATTTTTATTATCTATGTCTTATTTTATTTACAATACTAGGTTTCAATATTTCTTTGAATATAAACTTCAATAACTTGAACATGCCTTAAATTATTTCTAAATGGATGAAGATATATTTTTGAACATTAATTTCTCCAATAAGAGTCCTAAAATGTAGAATGAACCTTCTTAAGGCATATTTTATAAATTTGTCATGTCCAAAAACTGACTAAAGAGAGACACTTCAGAAAAAATGTCTGTCCCCAGGCCATCCATATCTGGAAAAGAATTAGTTCATTGTTTTCTTTTTTAGCAGATTTCCCTTAAAGGAAATCAGCTATTGAGGTCGTACTCATGACACGATTTTCGAAAAATTTCTTCAAATGTCCATTGACCCTACCTAGGAGATGACAAACATGAGGTCTGTTCAAAATTATATATATATATATATATATATATATATATATATATATATATTTATATAAAATGTGTATATTTGTTTGTCTTTCAACGCTCTAGCGGTCACAATTTTTGTTTGATCGAAACCAAACTTGATATTTAAACATTTTATGTAAAAAGACAGATCAAGTTCGTTAATGACTGAAATCGGACCAGTGGGACAGGGGAATTCTTGAAAATTCAAAATATCTCCATTACCATACGTCGGATCAAAAAATTGTATAGAACCAATCTTATTGCAAATTAAATTTACTATAAATATTGTTATGTTACATTTATTCTCTATCTTGAATATTAATCGAAATATTTGCATTTTTCAGCTTTCAGCCTTCAGCCAACCCACTCTTCTACTCATGTGACATAAACAATACTCTGTTATGTAATAAACTACATTATTCGAAGCTTAAATACCATAAATAAATTGTTTTCAAGAGACCTTTATAATACGAGATAAATGCAAATATGTTATCATGACCCACCCACCCCCCTTCTTAAGTTCTTGGACTACTAAAATTTGATTGATTGATATAAAAATTATTCTGATCCATTATAAATTACAGTACTAGATATAGTAAATAGTTTTCAATAAAATTAATATGTTATATTCTGATATATTTCTGTAATTGTTTTTTTTCCTGTTAGAAGTTGGGACACCTGTTTGTTTACGTTTGTGGTGCTTCCCGTTGAGGGTTCTTATTTCTTTATATTTCGGAGGGTTCTTTGTATTTATTCACTTGATGTTAGCAGTGCTATTCTGTTACCAGTATGTAGATTTAACTATTGTTAAACATCACGAGGGAAATCTGCTTAGTTTACGCAGCCCCGTGTGGCGGACTTTTTTATTTCTATTTTATTTTGTATTTTTTCTTTAGATGAGATTTTTTTCTGGCACATGATTATCATGCTATGAAGCTTATAAAATTTCTTGCTCCTTGTCCAATATGTATTATTAAATCAGCAAATTAATACACAGACATATTTATTTGACCAAAAGCTTCATGTGTGTAGGCGTGGGCATGGTCTTGGCAAAAGGCACTCACTTCCTATTTTCTTTTTTTTTTTTTTAAATTTTTATTTAAATCCTCCTGGTGGATTTTTTAATATGAATAAAAAACAGTTTTGAACTTGATGGCTATAAAATATAAATTTAACAAAGCATTCTCTTAATATGAATGTAACATTTTCTAAAAATATCAAGGTATAGTTTTAGTTAATAAGTCATTGGTAATATTAATTATTGATTTTGAAAAAAAGAACTAAAAGAAAATAATGGGGAATCTATTATAATATTTTCTGTACTAGTTATGTTATGTTATTTAATAACATCCACTTTATGAATCTCAAATAGTTATTGGAAGTCTTTTAGTTCTAATTGGTCAAATAATGTAACCGATATTTTATACAAAAAACATATTATCTTACAAATGTTAAAAATTAAAAATATTACTAAGACAAATTATATTTGCAGCCTGAATAATTTTACTTCTACTAGACTACTGGCGAGGAGAATCTTTCAACTTCGATATCACTCGTTCTTATTAGATTGTTAGTAGTTGATGGTGGAATATATTTTTTAACAATTAGTAGATTTAGTGGCTAATAATTCTAATTTAATTTTCAAGCGGTGAGCTCCACACAAACCACAAGTACAACAACTGCCGGGGTAAACACAATTTATACCTTGCCAGGTGCTGGTTATTTTGAAGGTGGGGGAGTGAGGCCTCTTGTTACTTTAGCTCCTGCTTCCCGGACAACGCAAGGTAATTGTTTTGTATTTTTTTCCTGAGAAGTCATTTCTACTAACATTTGAAGCATTTGTACTCTTTTGTTAAAATATTTCTTTCTTCAGGTGTTCTGACGACAACATCACAGCCAATGAGGTTGAATTCTGTTATGGTTGTTGAGCAGCCAACTCCTCGAATTCATACTCTTGTTCCATCTACATCATCGGAAAACTCTCATGGTAAATAATTTTTAATAGTCCAGCTTATTAATATCGCACTTGTTCGAAAATGAAATATAAAAAAATTATAGACAAATTTCTAGGAATGATACAGAAAGAAAAGAGTACCCCAACAATTAATTTTTTAAAAAAATGCTGAGATATATTTAGTATCTTTACTAAGACATAAACTTTTCATAAATGGCTGTTGTTAAAATCTTCCACATTATACTCTTCTAGAGACATTCACCACTGATAGACAATTAGTACTGGATTCATAATGGTTAGTTACTGTATTCAGATGGGACACACTAAAAACAGCAGTAGAGAGTCGTGACTTCTGATCAGGGATGTCTAGAAACTTCAATAATGATCAGTAATTTAATGGTTCATCGTGGAGTTAGTAAATACTTAAGTTCACTAGCAGAGCACACTAGTGGTTTGGTGGGATTCTAGTGATTAAATTGACTTGACTGGCCATTGGTATGACAAAGCAATTTAGCTCTCCTAGATCTTGTTAAAGGAAAGCTGGCCTCTGGAGATCTGAACACTGCCCCCCCCCCCAGTGAGTACAATGAGGGCCCTAAGTCTAGAGAAGGCAACTCATTCAAGGTCCTCTTTTGTTAGTAGAGGTTGTACCTTGAATGGAACATTCATTACATTAACACATGATCATGAGCTATCTTTGGGACAGCTAAAGAACTTCCTTTAATCTTATAATAATCACAGAAACCCTGAAAGTATTGGTTATGGAAACAAAACAAAAATCATTTTCCAAGTGTTTAAATTAATAGTTTTGTTTGATCCAGCTTGATGAAAAAACTGCTTTCAATAAAGGTTTTTTTATTGTGCTCTTCATCTTCTTATTAGTAAAGTAATAGTAGAGGAAAACCAAAGATGTCACTACATTGTGATTCATTAGCAGCGGCGGTTAAATGTAGAGAGCTTACTTTTTAATTAACCCAATTATCTCCACTTGCTACTACTGAATGTCATAGCTTACTGCTGATTGATGTAATAGCCAGTTAAATTAAATGTTATAACAGAAGTAGTTTTTTCATCTAGGCTAAAGGAAAATCAGCTATTGAGGTACTCATGACACAATTTTCGAAAAAATTTCCTTAAATGTCCATCAACACATGGAATGCGTCTTCGAAATTCTCGAAATATCGGCATAAACTAAGAAGTTTTTTTCACCAACATTGACCAAACCTCTAAAAAAACATCACCTTATGTATATATATACATATACATATATATATATTTATATATATATATATATATATATATATATATATATATATATATATGCATATACATATGAAAATAGAAATAATTAATAATACTGTCTCATCCAATATAGTTGTAAAAATAAATTTAATAATACATTTATTATTGGATTTCTCCTTAACTATGCACTTTTGGTGATTTAATATTTTTTTTTTTTTTTAGGTACTGCAACTAACACGGAAACGAGCTCTGTTTCAACTAATGCAGCTAGTGTTCAAGTGCCTCTATCAAAGCAGGGTACTTCTCCTCGGCCAAGTATACTGAGGAAGAGAGATTCCGACGGGTTAGTCACTTCTTCGATCAGTTTACCCAAAAAACCTCGGTATGTCATACGCTTGTCGTATGATTAGCTGCCATGTGTCTTGACCATTTCTTCATTATTTTAGAAAGTGAAATGTATCAAGGTTCTTTTGCATCTCTCCTCTCTGCTATGAAGCTTATTTAATTTTTTTTTTAATTATTTTTAATATTTTAAGTTAATTCGTGTGAGTGAAAAGAATAGAAACTTCCTTATTAGAATTAAAATAATGATTTCACTAAGAATATGTATATATATATATATATATATATATATATATATATATATATATATATTAAATGTTTTAAAAATATGGATCTTTTAATCCTTCTAACCAAAAGTTACTGGTCCTCTTTTTGATTTACTGATTCAATTCAATTATCTTTAGAATTTCCCTATTTCTCAACTTTTGGAAAGAAGATCATTATACATCATTTTCTTGATTTACTGATTTAATACAAATTTCTTCACAATTTCTCTTACTGTTAATTTCAGACACTGATTTAAAAGTAATAACAATAATAACAAAGAGAGAATAAATTACTACTGATGGTTCTCTTGATTTACTGATTTAATACAAATATCTACACAACTTCACTCACTTGATATTCAGACATACATTTTTTTTAAAAAAAAGCAGGGATTGTGTTATATGTGTAAGTTTATATAGATATACCTTATGGACTAAATAATAACGCATGTGAGGTATAAAATGTGTACATTACCTCATTTCTTACTCAAAGAAGTGCATAGCTTTGCATGCATGCTAGTATATTAGACTGAAATTTAGAATAATTCAGATTGAGCAATCAAAACCTTGATTTTTTTTTTTTTTTTTTTTTTTTTTTGTTCTTCAAAATGATCAAAAATACGACAACCTGACCTTTCTATTTATTCAAATTAACAGAAATTATTAAATTGTTAAAGTGTTAATTTGTGAAGAAGGCAATTGGAAATTGGCTCTACCCTAAGGCTAAAGGAAATGTGAAATTAAATATTTTTCAGTTAGTTAAACTAATTGTTCTTCAATGTACAAATTTATAACTTCTTAAAAAAAATTATTCAATAACATCCACTTTTTGCAACTAAGGCTAATTGGGATGGGTTATGTACAGGTACCACCCTTTTCTAGCCAGGGTGGGACTAACGATTTCATTAATGAATTCTGTCACTAAATAAATTCCTATTGCTCAGGCAGGAATTGCACTCGCCACTCTAGGATTACCATGTGAGATTAAGGTCAATGCTTTAACTCATACAGCTAACCTGAGCACCCTCCCTATAACTCTTAAGAGTCTAGTTAAGAAAAGAAATGAAAATTTATTTTTGTCCAATACAAAGAAAGGTATTATACCCAAAAGTGTCACAAAATTATAATATAGTCAAGTTATATGCCAATAAAATAGTTTCTCAATTTTAATCAAATTACAAAGCTCAAATAACTTTCAGTTAGCCTTCAGGATAGTGCTTAAGTTCTATTTTAGCCTTAAAAATGCATATTAATTTGAAATTTAATTTTGATAAATGATAATTATCATTTATTTTTCATTAGTTTATTTAAATTACATTATAGTTCTATTTTATTTGCAAATATTTTTAAAAAAAAAGTTATTTGCATTTCTTATAATTTTTCCATATTGCTATCATTGAAATTTATTTTTTAATTTTTAAATATAAATAATAGTAATTCCCTTATATAGTATATATAATATTCTTTACTTATAGTAATTTATATTCTATCTGCATTCAATGCTTGTGAGCAGCATCTTAATTATAATAGGCAGTTCTCTTCCTCTAATGCTTGTCTTAAAATGCTTTTGTTATATAAATTACTTGAATTTATAAGGATTTAATTATATTTGCTATGAAATCAATAGGTCGCCACTGAAAGGTGCTAAAAATCTTACACCCCTATTGACTGGGATGAGCAGCGGTAGCAGCCCTCCAACCTTACCTCCTTCTCCACCTCCAAAAAGGCCGGAGTCCTCTTCTGGTGGTTCGACAACAGTTTCAGCGAATAGCTCTCCCGGTGAGAGCCCACCAGCTCCATCGTTGCCCCAGCCTAAAGAAGAAGAAGAACCGCCCCCCGCACCACCTCCACAGCTCAGGCCCCTTCCTCCTGAGGTCAGCCCTAGGAAGAAACCAAGGAAGCAGCAGCTGTAAGTTTTACAATATCGGGGTTGCTTATAGGATTTTTATATATATATATGTATATATATATATATATATATATATATATATATATATATATATATACTGTTGTACTGTATTTAAGGTATCATTTAATCCTATAGGTATACATGACATGAAACTATATAACGACCTATTGAATAAGCTAAAAACTGTTGAATATAACTTAATTCCCTGAATACTGAAGTATTTATTTAACTATGAGTAACATATTACACTAACTATAAGGAAACTAAACTATAAGAAACTAATCCTATGTAAAAACATATATGAGCAAGAGTGCATTTGTCTGAACCCTATAAAATAAAGCACAGAGATGAGCTGAGAGTTGAAAAATGCAGCAAAGTTGACTCAGCTATAAAAAATTATAGCATGTGACAAGTGTAAATGGTAGGAACGGAGCTGCAATCTCATTCAATCCCACCCATTCTCTATTCTGAAGTGGAATGCATGATCTCTATTGAAATCACATTCCAACAATTCACATGTGAGTCTACCATATCCTCTTTAGGAAATTTCATAATGAAAGTTAGTTCATTGTAAGAGCATTATTATTGCAACTCAGACAGCGAGAAGTGTTTGGCAGGGTGGGCTCCTAGGTGATGTCTGTAGGCTGGGAGGACTGCCAAATGCTTGTACTCTGCTGAACTATCTGTATTCTTATTGATGCATTTTGAAGGTTCTCCTTTATATCATTTGTATTATAATTTGAACCATATTAATAAACAGACTTGGTTTCAGACTTAGCTCTGTCCAGTTCTTGAAAAATGTCCTCAACTTCAGTGGTTAGGGGTGGTGTCAGTAGTGCAACCCACTATCCACTATATTAAGGAGAAGGGGGGTGCTTTTGTCATTGGTTAGCTCTGTACTCCATAGTGTTGTGGGTTGCCATCTAGGAGCTAGTAAAGGTCTACAGATCATGAGAATTCATCCTCATTAAAACTTTCTGGTCTCGTGTAGATCTCCCCTGGCTCCTATATAAGCCTCCTCATTTTATTGTCATCGTGCGCCAGCAATTTCACTTGGTCTACAAAATAGGTTTTGTCTTTACTCACGGAAATATATATATATATATATATATATTTATTTATTTATTTATATAATTTTCATTCAATTAGCAAAAATTATTGTATAGCCCTGGGAAATATATATGGTTGCACTCCTTGAAGCAGCTACCCACCTATTTCCTTTATCTAACTGAAGACTGCTGATAAACTACAAACACAAAAGCAGTATGCATTTTGAGAAAACTTTTGAAAGTTTATGTCCATATCATTAATATGTTTTTGCCTTTATTGTAGAAGTTAAAACATGTACTGTGCATTAATTGATTGTGTCTGTTTCATAAGTTGTTAACATTTTGTATAAGTTACGAAACTGAAAACCATATTTTTTTGAAGTTTTGTTCTTGTTTTGTTACAGAACAGGAAACCAGATGAATGAACCAGCTTTTAGTGAAGATGAGATGGAATTTATTTCTGAAGAAAAGAACAAAAAAGAGACTAAAGAAGGTTTGTCTGTCATTTTTTATTTCCAATGTTCACTAAAATGACATTTGTTTTTTATTTACTACCTATTAGCTGGCAGGCAAACATTTAGGATTGGGATAATGAGTTAGAAAAAAATGTATTATAGCATGCTTGGTATAAGATACCAGCTATCCAATTAAACATTTAAAAAAAAGTGTCACTATGCAGATTAACTAGCTACTAGAGTGATGTGCTGATGATATTATCTTGCATTCTGTGCCTTATTTCTTACATGATAAACAATATATGAAATTTAATATCACAAGATGTGATACAGTTTTTTTAAATGAATATATCTCATGTGTAGAAGAGGAGGTTAACTGAATGCTGAAAATACAAATAACAGTTAATATGTAGTAGAGGAACATATGTAAAACAATGGCTGTGATAATGGCTATTAATGAACATAATTTTTAATTTTGTATGTGACATTTAATTATTGCCAAATAAAAGTGGAGGCTTTTAGAGCATAGAATGTTCATGTTCATGTTACGACGAAATTTATTGGCGTATATATAAAGGACGAGTCAGTGTTTACCTAAGGCTGTAAACTCAACAATTTAATTAAATCTGTTAATTTTTAAGCTAGAGAAAAATGTAGTGAAGAACAATTGTAGAATATTACATTCTCAACTGGGTTTCATATTATTAATAAATTTCATATAGATGGAAAAAGAACAAAAAACCCAATTGACTTTTTTGATTAAGCTTATTTTTTTTACTGATTAGGTAGGTAAATATTTAGAATAATATGGAGGTGTTTCTATTGACATAAGGTGTAGGTGGTTATGTACGTGTATATATGAAATTAACATGCATTTCTGATTTGTTATTTCTCGAAAAGGAGCTTGGCTCAAAATGGTTCGGGTATTAGAATTAAATTAAATAGAATTTTTAACTAAGAATAAAATTTATTCCAGAAGAATTTCTAGCTTTCATCCATTATGTATAAATAAAGCAAGTCATTGACTTGAATGAAGCAGGTTTTTAATGAAAAATAGATATAGGCTTAGTCTCCTTAGAGTTCTATACACTTTGTTTCTTCAGTTGTTTCAATTCTTCCAAAAAATAAGATTTCTCGAAGCCATTTCTTCCGTTTCAGAAATAAGAAGGAGCTAAATCCAGAGAAAAGAATGGTTAAGGGAGCAATTTGTAGCCTAATTCATTTTTGCCATGGAAACTGCACATGTGTGCACCCTTGCATTGTTCTGGTTCAAAAGAATTTTTTTAACTATTAATGGCTGCCATGTTGAAACTAAACAGCACAGCTTGTTCAAATTTTGACAGGAGTCAACTGACAGATGCCTTTTGACACTGCAGTTAAGATGCAGGAAATTCAAAAGGTCAAGGACTTATGAGCTGCCCTTACATATATCTATATATATATATATATAAAATTGTAACCTCTGTCTGTACATTGATTTTTTTCACGAAATTTCACGATAACTTTTCGTTTCACATGTCATAGACACCATAACTGCATTTTGTTTCTTTCGTGTATGTTTGTTTGTTTGTTACCTTTTCACGCATAAACGGCTGAACCGAATTTTATGAAACTTGGTATGTATATTACTACTAACTCAACTTAGACTTTAGGCTATATTAATATCCGCTGAGACGAACAGGAGTGGGGGTTATAAGGGAGGCCTGAAATTAAAAATAGCGATATTTCGTTTCCTATTGCTTTTTCAGCAAATATGCACATAACAAAAGCTGTTTATTTTGTAAATAGAGTAACTTTTGTTATATGCACTTTTGCCGTATACGGAAGTATAAATGAGTTATACGCTAAAAACTATAGCGGGAGTCCACAATTTTATTTGTCACAAAAGACTCAACCGAACTAAACCAAACTCGCTATGTGAATTAGTACTAACACCTTCCTTATAATAAGCCATACTAACATTTCTAGGGACGGACAGGAGTGGGGGTTATAAGGGAGGCCTGAAATTAATAATAGTGATTTCCTATTGGGGTTTCGGCAAATATGCACATAACAAAAGTTGTTTTAATTCGTTATTTAGAGAAATTTGCTCAACACTTCTTTTCAATATGAACTACCAGGTACCTCACCTTAAGAAATTAATTCAAATGTATCTCAATATGTTCTCCTTAACGATTCAAATCTATGCATAATGCACAGGAAACGGGAAATATGACAATATGCAGGACAGTGAAGTCTTTCATAAAAAATTAATTTTATTAACAAATCCACAGAAACGACGGATGTTAACCCTAAACACTGGGACGGGTAAATGTCAAATATTGTGCAAAGTAAAGCCTTGCCAAAAATATACCATCACCATTCAGCCTCAAGTGAATTCCCGAGCGAAGCCGGGTATCTGAGCTAGTATATATATATATATATATATATATATATATATATATATATATATATATATATATATATATATATATATAAATTTATGAACATGAATAAATTTTATTATTTGTATTAACTGAATTTTATTAGTTGTTTTAAATAAAATAAATAAAAGCACATTGCTTAATTATTGAGGGATGACGTGTCAAAGATAATGTATAAGATGCACATTCAGTAGAATAAAAAGGATTTAAGGGAATTTTAACACTTCTTTAAACTTCCATAGTTATGTTTGGAAAATCATTTCTAAATGTTTATAGGTACTAATTTTTAAACATTGATATGATACATTGTTTTTACCCAACTAGTTCTGACTGAAACCTTATTTTCTATTTGTGTTGTGACATAAAATAGTCATTTGTTCCTAATTTCATTCTTTCTCATGTTTTATTCCAGAAATTGAAACGAAAGTGATTCCAAAAAGGAAAACCATGTCTCTTTTGAGCTCATATAAAAATCTTTGGAAGCCTAGGAATAATCATTTTACGAGGTAAATATTGTCATAACCAATTCATTCAGATTACTGATAATTTCAATTTGAGTATTGAATGGTTTCCATCAGAAAGTGGTCCTTAATTTAGAACTGAATTTCTACTAGCATTTTAGGGATTTCTCTTTCACAGTAAAGAAAAGATTAAAAATCACAAGTACAAATTAATAAATTTTGTATTAATTTAAAACAAAAGTGTTCGCGCTGTACCTCACAGATCTTCTCCTTCCAGTTTAACAAAATAAATTTACTATCATTATTATTGCTATAAAATGTTTTAATTTACTTAGTTAATTTAGTATTTAATTAACTTGGTAAATGTTTTAATGTATTGTTTTAGATCGATTTACAATGAAGGAAAATAATTATAAAATAAACACAAATACTTGCAGGATAGGTCGCGCTGTATCTAGGAGATCGATTGTAATCTGACGACTCTGTGTTATATGTTTGAGGGTCATCACTAGTCTGGCTAGGCTCGGCGCCCCCTTCTAGGAAGTTAGGAAGCACGGCACCAGTCCCTTCGCAAAGGGTGTCAATAGAATATGAAAGCTATCAGCAATCTCACAGATCAGGCGCGACTACTGGAGTGTTAACTCACACAGCTAACCTGACTCCTGTTTAAAACTTTATGTTGGCAACATTTATTGAAAAAAAATATATTTAATAATTTAATGACTTTTTTATATGATAGAAAAATCTACTTTTCAAGGCTAAAACTCATGCTAGTACCTTCTTGATAACTTGGTGAGCCTGGCAACAAAGTGGAACTTTTTTTGTACCAGTCATGTTTAGCTAAATCTTTCACACTTTCCTTTTGGTAAAATGCTCAGATCTCGGAAGATAATCACTTATTTATTTATTGTTCCTACTGTAATACCCAGTCACCTTTTTGAAATTCATTGATTTACAAAAATGCACAATGTAACATAGAACATACAATAGTAAAAGGCAGAGTATCATGAAGCAAATAAACTTTTCATAAAGAGACTGTATACTTAGAATAACCAACCAGTTATTGTAATTAAGATCAGTTTTATTACCGTATTGGTTGATTTTTTTTTCTACAGAATTTCCCATCTCTACTGCATGATATGGAAATCAAATAATTTCATTTGTCTTCTAATAATCTAAGGCCTAATATAACGTTTTGTTACTGTTGAATTTATTGATATTAATCTCTATTGGCATAAATTAGGTTTTAAAAAATAAGTTTTTCCAATGACTAATAATATCAAACAATATTTGTTCGATATTTAAAATTTTATGTAAATACAATTACCTTGATTACAAATTATTTCATATGAATTGTATGGAACTACTGCTTGAGTTGAGCTAATGCATTTTGAAATTACAAATTTATGAATAAAACATGCCAATAATTAAAATGAGAGTTAGAGAAACTACAAACTACACTTAAATAAGTGCCCCAAAATGATTTAATTTTAATTAACAATAAAATTATTCTAACTAAGCTCGCAATAGGAATATCAGATCTTACAATGAATGGAGAAGTATATATAGACAAAGCAAGGAAATAGTTTTTTAGGGACTTGTTTATCGTAACAAAAAATTGAATTTATTTGCTGGGACCAATTTTCATTTTACGTTGGCATTATGTAAAATTACAGAATTTTATACATAAACCTATTATTTTATTTTGCAGGTACACAGATGTAAAAGCCAGAGAAGAGAAAGTTCCATCTTTAAGTGAAGTCGCCAATCAGAAATATGCTTTGCAGAAAATTAATGGTTGGAAGATATACCATCTTGGTTCTCAAATTGAAGATGTGGTAACTAACTATATATTCTTTACTTGTTTATTATATTTGACTAGTAATTGTTACCTGTCATAGGTGGATTAAAATATAATTTCCATTGCATATTAATGGCATTGCTTCTTTTAATTAGGTGCTTGGCTATCTCCTTTAGAGGTCTTCTCTACTAATTTTCAGATATTCACTAGTATTTTCTTCAGGCTCCTCATTATTTGTTAATACATCTGAAATGATTTTTGGAGCACCTAGTTAGAGGAAACAATGTATAGATACTTGTAGTGTTTCACATGTAACGCTAATTAACACTCTCACTGCGGAGCCTCGCAGCATATGCGAGGTCCTGAGTCACTCCCTGGTGCGGGCCTCGCATACGTTGCGAGGAGTGTCGCCCCGCCCTCCATTCTGAAGGTTCTAGAGACCTGAAGGTTGGAGTGGGGAGAACCTCAGCACTCATAAGCATTCAGTAGTGTTCTGACCACCGTCTGGCCAAGTCGTTTGCAGTTTCAAAAATTTTTGGGGTTATTATTTTTTATGGGCCAACTTGTCTCTCCATCAGAGGCTCATTATTGGAGGTCCATATTCCCCTATAGTACCCCTGCTTTCCCTTCAATGATGTCACGAGACACGTTTCTCCGTATACTGAGAAGCCTGCACTTCGTCACAGAACCACAAGACCCGAACGTTGAGCATGATCCGCTGTATAAAATTCGACCTCTGTTAAATTTTTTTGTTGAGAGGATGAAAGAGATATACTACCCCTTCAAAGAATTAAGTTTGGACGAGTCCATGATGCTTTGGAGGGGTAGGCTATTCTTTCGCCAGTATATCGCTAATAAGCGCCACAAATATGGAATAAAGATTTATATGTTGGCTCAACCTGACGGTCTTGTGCTGAAGACGTTAGTCTACTCTGGGCCAAGGGATCCACAAGTTGGAGGGAAAGGACACTCGTATAAAGTTGTCAGACATTTGGTTGATGACTATCTCGGCCACGGCCATGCCATTTACGCTGACAACTTTTATACGTCTGTCCCCATGGCCCACGAGCTTCTGGATCAGGGTACCTATCTTACTGGTACTCTGAGAAAGACTCGGAAGGGCAACCCAGCTGATATAGTGGGGGCTAAGCTCAAAAAAGGAGAGATAAAAGAGAAATTTACTGAGAAGGGTGTGTCCGTTTTCAAATGGCGCCACAAACGAGATGTCATTATTATTTCATCGGAGTTTGATGCCCAGATAAAGGCGGTCGCGAGCAGGGGGAAGACTGTCGAGAAGCCCGAGGCAATTATTAATTATAATAAATATATGGGCGGTATTGACAGGTCCGATTTATGATTTCATAACCAATTTCGAAATAAAGAAATTTCCCATTACTAAACGAAAGTTTCTGTTCAGGTGGTGTATTTTCAGCTATATAAGTTCATTTTGGATCAATATGATTTTCATATAGATCTATTCCATTATTATGTTTACTTTATATGCATTTGTAACCTAATAATCGTATTTCTTCCTCCCTACGCAACGTATGCAATGTCCGCACACGACAGTGCACTAGGTAGGGAAATACACACAAAATGTTCTGTCTTGAGGGTTTGCCTACCTAATTCACTGCCGTGTGCGGACCTCGCATACGTTGCGAGGTTAAAAAAAATACGATTATCGTTGTTAAAAATGCATAAAAATTACCACAAATAGGTTTTTACTTAGTTTGAACAACTTTAAAACAGAAAACAAAACAAAAAAAAATTCGTTTTTTGGAAGTGATTTTCGGTTCGGGCATCCGCAGCAAAAGTGTTAAGTCATTTCACCACCAGTGGTTTTTCGTACTGGTATATATATTTTAAACTCAATTTATTCTTTACTTTTTTTTTTTTTTTTTTTCAATATAACTAATATTTCAAAAAATACCTACACTGTTTACACAATATTCGTGAAAGTGTCTGGGTCAATTGCATTACTGTTTTTGGATATTCCTCATGATTTATAACCAAGCTTCTCCAATTACAGATGTCCACCTCCAAAAGTCCTCCTCTAGATCTATGCCTTTGAAACCTAAGCCTACCTCTTTACCTATATTTTTCTGTTGTGCCTCATAGCATCTTTTTAGACAGTGGTAGTTTCATTCTTTCAAATTTTCCCAGTCACTGCAGTCACATGCGTCATACAAAATTCAATTTTGTCCAGTTGGTGCTTCTAACCTATGCTAATCCTTGACTCCTCCAAATATGTTTTGCAAGCTTTTGTTTCAAGACTAACAGCATTCACGATTTGTTTGGTTAAAGTTTCTTTTCAATGTCATTCATGATTATTGGTCTAAGGCTGTTTGGCAGATCACCAGTTTCACTTTCTGTGACAAGTTATTAATATGGGAGCATTCTGCTGGGTTTAAAAGCATCTTGTGCCTGTAACCCTTATATTTTTAATATCAAGTGTTTTATTATTGCTTTCTATTATGATCCTTCCCTGATAGTTGAACAGAAGTATCATTCTTCTACCATAAAAAATCCTCTGTTCTGTCTAGACAATCATTTATTTGATTCAATTCTTATTTACAGTAAGTCCAAAATTTTAGATTTCTAGTAAAGATCAATACTCAAAGATAATATTAAGCTGCTTCTGAAGCAATTTTGAAAATTCAGTGAGATTTAGTTCTTTAATATAGAAGTATACGTTTGACATAGGTTATTTTTTTTATTTAGTTTTTGGGCCAGAACGCGCAACATATCACATGAGGAATAATCTGTAAATCTCTAATTCAAGCTACACACGGCTGCACACATACCGTACATACAGACCGACACAGTGTTCTTTTGATATAGATTTTCTATATTCTATATATACATTCTGTTGAACAAGTGGATCTTCTAATTGAATAATGTGGTTTTAGGTGAGTTCTGAGGATGAATTCATCAAGTTTTATGACTCCTTGCTTGATGTACTAGAGATAAACCAAAAGAAGAATAAAAATAATAAAGACATAGATAAGGAGTATAGTCGTATTAATGAGAGAGTCCGAGTAAGTATATTTCATTTTTTCTCCAACTTTATGAGATTTATTGTACCTCTTAATATTTTTAAATAGGAGTTTGTGTAACTCGAACTCCTGATGGATATTTTCTATGTCATATGCCTCCTTAATATTCCATTTAAATATTAAGAAGTTCTGCCTTAGCCTAATATAATATTTAGTTTCCATGATACAGTTAAATATTGAGCTTAGTATCAATCAAATAAAAAACATGCAGTTTAGAACGTAAAATCTTAAATGATGGGGTCACACTGAAAAGATTTGCACATATCGCACACCGTAAAAGTTCAATAAAAACAATATTTGTTAATTTAGCTTAGAGTAAACTGGTTCCATGATATAACAGTGTATTGTTAATGTGACTTGAGTAAGAGTAGGGTTCTACAAAAGGCTGAAAATTAAAAAATTCCATCACATAGGGACTGTGTAAACTAAGATTTCCCATATGCTGGTATAACACACTGATAATCTTATCTCATCACATATTCTCTATTTCTATGTACAAAAAAAATAAAAAAATAAAACCGATGGTAAAAGGGTTGTGTAGGGGGGGGGGTTAATGAAGGCTGAAAACAAGAAAGTACAAATAACTCGCTTAATAATTCAATTATAAAAAAAATGTATAAAACAACAATTGTAGAGCATCAATAGCTAACAAGATTACATCTTTACATTTGCAATTTTGGAAATCGCTTTTATTTCATTATTAATTTCATATCTCATTAAGACCTTGCTTTTTATTACATTCCTTTGAACCATTTGAAGTGATAATTTATTTAATACTTCTAATTTTATATCATTCCTCTTGCACATTTCTCAACTCATGCTTTTTTTTTTTTTTTAAGTTTTTCTTAATAGTGTTGATAATACATATAGTTTGTGAACACAACATAATAGATTAAATAATTTTTGCCTCTTATACAGTATACTATTTATTTACATTCACCTTTTTACAACTACGGCTAATTGGAACAGGTTATCTACAGGTTACCATCCTATTCTGGCCAGAGAGGGACTAAGGATTTTATTTAATAAGTTCGACATTAAATAAATTCCTATTGCCCAGGCGGGAATCAAACTCTCCACTCTAGGTTTAACATGCGAGATTAACCAACGCCTTAACTTACATGGTACCCCTGAGCCCTGTTATACAGTATGACTTTAGACAGAAAGTTATTTTGTGTATTATAAACAAATACAGACATTTTAAGAATGTATTCTTTTGATTTTACATGGCTTATACCTGTGACATATTGGGATAATTTGATTTTTTTTTTTTTTTCAGGCAAACTTCCAAAGAACCAAAGTTGCTAAGGATCAAATGTTAGATGCAAAAAACCAAATGATGAAATTTTTTGACCATAAGAACTATGTTGCTGATCTTATTAATAAAAATATCTCTAAAAGGAGTGGAAATAAAAAAAGAGATAGAATATAGAGGAGGAATAGACTTGAAACACGTTGGTAGAAATGAAGACTATTGCTTTATATGAGATTTATAGCAATTTGTGTTCCAAACCAATTAAATATTTTGGTTAATTGTTTTTCGTGTCCCCCACCCTTCAATTTATGTATGAAGAACTACATAAGGGTTGTTTTTAAATTATTTTCAACTATTAATACTTTTTTTGTTCAACTTTGTTTTAAAAAGGTTTTTGACCCCAATTTAATGAATAATTGCACTTGATATGTCCTTTAAAGAAATGGGAAAACAACACAAAAATACGACACCGATGGTCTTATTTCTTTATATAAAAGTTGAACAAAAAATAAATTAAAACAAAATGAAACTATGCAGCCTTGTGTTGTTGGGTATCAATGCTTTCAACCAAGGGTCAGCCTTCCGGCTTCATTAGTTTATTCATGTTGCTCGACATAATTTTTGGTACCACTTCAGAATATTGGTAGTGTCTTGTATGTCCTAGTCTAGGGGCAGTCTCATTATACCCCGTGATCAGATTTCAAGCCACCAAGTTGCTTGACAAGCTTGAAGAAGGGAACTGAAGTTGCCAAAAATAATTTCAGACAGTGTCAACATAATCACTAGAGTAGGAAGCCAACACTTGGTTGAATGTATAAACAAATTGACACCTAGTTAATATTTTGGTTGAATTAATTTAACACGAGTATCATTTTTTTTTATTATTTATTTTTCTAATAATGTTTGTATTTTTTTAAATGATACTGACTAAATATCTATACTATTTTTTCTATTACTTGATAACTAATGTGTTAATTTTAAATATTTATTTTTATAACAAGAATCTCAATTTTAATTTATTGGAATAATTCAATTGTTATTCATTTTAGTGCCATAAAATCAAGGATATAATCTGTATGAGATATTTTTATATTTCTAGCTGTACATAAATGTAATGATATATATATATTTTGTGTAGTTATGGCAGATTATATATTTTAAAAATTTATACATATTAAATTATGTACATATGTTTATGAACATATTGTTAATATGTGAATACATTGTATATATCTGCAGATGTAAATAATTTGTCAAAAGAATTTATTTATTGTATTATATATCATATCAGATTTAATTATTCAGAGAATTTTATCTTTCGTAAATTATATATATTCGTAGTTAAGGGTGTTTTATTTCTTTACCTCCTAGATAAAGATATAAATTCTAGTTTTTTAAATTAAAAATGGGTTGAGGATGGTTATCTATTACAGAGTGTTCAAGGAAAATGAATTGATTTTTTAATATTATCAAATTTTTTGAGAATCGTTTTTTCTATATTTATATAATTTTTATAAATAACATAGGGGCTGCGTAAACTAAGCAGATTTCCCATGAAGTTTTACAATAGATGAATCTAAATACTGGTAATGCTTAACACCATTGTGAATTTTAACTGAAGAAATATAAACGGTAATGAGAAATCTTTCAGTCAATTTTAATAACCTCCCAACGGAAAGTTTCTGAATTGTAAACAAACAGGTCAGCCAACCTCTCACAGCTGAATAGATAGACATGAATATTCTTCACCAGAAAGAAATACATGATAAATATATTTGAATATAACATTAAATTTATTGAAAACTATTTACTATATCATATACCGTAATTTATAAGAACAATTTTTATCTCAATCACTTCTCAAATTTTAGTAATTCAAGATCTAAAGACAGGGGGCGATCAACAGATCGTATTTGTATGTATCTTGTGTAATAAAGATCACTTGAATACAATGTTTTTTATTTAAGCTTTGAATAAAGTGGTTTATTATATAACAGAGTATGGTTTATGTGACATGAGTAGGAGTGGGGGTTTGCTGAAGGCTGAAAAATAAAAAATCCAAGTATTTCTGTATATATAACAATATTTTTAGTACATTCCATTTGTAATTATATTAGTTTTATACAATTTTTCAATCAGACGTATAATAACATACCTATTTTGAAATTTCGAAATTCTTCCCCTCTAACCCCCCCCCCACCACTTGCCCGAATTCAGCTGTTAACAAACTTGATCTTTATTTTTACATGAAACGTTTAAATATCGAGTTTGATAATAATCAAACAAAAATTGTGACTGCTAGATCGGAAACAGACAAATATATATATCATTTTGAAAGGACCCCTCATTTTGGTCATTTCCTAGGTAGGATCGATGGATATTGTTGGAAATTTTCAAAAATCGTGTCATGAGTACCTCAATAGCTGATTTCCCTTAAGGGAAATTTGCTAATATAAACTAAAATATTGTTTGGACAGATAGAAAGATGCTTCGAACTCTTATGATGATTCTTGTTTATTTCAACTCTACTTAAGGCATCATATTTTACATTTTTTTAAAAGTTATTGTTTCATATAGAAAATGAACATCAATTGAAATTTCCTGCCCTCTAAATGAAATTCTCTTACCATTTAGTGGACTAGATCAAATGCCAGAAGATCACGTCTAGTCTTAAAACAACATCTTTGCCAAAGATTTAAAAAAGGGTTTCTGTTCCCATTGTCTACAAAAATGTGACCTCTATTCAGAGAAGGCTCAAGAGAATAGAAACTGTATTTCCTGTTACACTCAATCCATAGTCATTTAAGTCAGAAGACAATCTGGTATAGCTTAGAAAATCTAAATATGTATCTCATGTCATTGTAACACAACTAAAAGTTTTTTCCAAAGCAGCATCTCTTTAAGGGGTTTTAGGATTTGAAAGATAGTCCCTTCTCGAGTGCGACAAGGATTTCATCTGTGGCTACATTTATATTTTTGTCTAATTTTTGCTGTGGTGTGTCCCAACCAGAGTGAGTTTACACATAAGTCATCGTCTGTTTTAATAATGCTAGGAGTATAGTTGTAACGTGTAGTAAAAAATGGTAAATGAGTTCTAACTTAAGACGATACTTCTACGAATGGCTAACAGAAACTGACAATTTGTGATTGTTTGTATTTCTTTAAACATGTTGATTACTTCTAAATAGTTAAAGACATTCCTTATGTGATGATGGCTTTTGTCTTACACTTCATGAGGTATGTTTGCAGTTTGTATTCTGTAACTAACTATATGATTGGTTGTCAGATAGTCCTTCTGACTTGGCCATGAGATAATTTTCTGAGTTTATCTGCGAATGGTAGGGCCAGCACTACTTTCTTGAATTTTGTCTTCTTGACCATTCTTGAGTTGTGTGCTTCATTTCTTATAATTGTATGTCAATCAGTAATCACTGTTTCCAATTTTATCCAGACACATTTTTATTCAACCTCCTTCACTGTACCTCATCCACCCTGACATCATTATGTGTATTATATATTTTTTCATTTGAACCTTTTGTGCGCCCTATAACATTTTCTACTATTTCGTATTATTTAATTTCTTTTCTTTTATTGAATGAATATTTTTATTGCTTTTAAAATTTAACATTTTCATAGCCATGTTCATGATTACATTTTTCTTTTATCTTTTCTTTATATAAACATAAACAGAGAATTAATTTAAAGATAACAAAAAGTAAAAACTATATATGTACAATAATTACTAAAACATAAAACATTAATTTTATTTTAATAATTATATTGTTTGCATTCTTTTCCCTCTGACATAAAGACTTTTAAGTAGGAAAACATATATGCTGTTTATTTTATTCTTGTCCATAAGGTCAAACAGATTATCCATGGATTGCTGTGGAATTTTGAGACTTTTCGGGATGTGGTTTCTTCTCTCTGCTAAAACGAGGCATTTAAGGATGAAGGGCGTAACAGTGTCTTGGCTATCTTCGCAAAGGGGGCATTGCTTTTAGCAGATTTCCCTTAAGGGAAATCAGCTATTGAGGTTGTACTCATGACGGAATTTTCGAAATTTTTCTTCAAATGTCCATCGATCCTACCTAGTAGATGACGAAAATGAGGTCTGTTCAAAACTGTATATATATATTTGTCTGTTACCGCTCTAGCGGTTGCAATTTTTGTTTGATCGTTACCAAACTCAATATTTAGTCGTTTTATGTAAAAAGAAAGATCAAGTTCGTTAATGGCTGAAATCGGACCAGTGGGAGGGGAGGGGGGTTTAGAGGGGAGGATTTTCGAAAATTCAAAATATCTCTGTTACTATACGTCGGATCGAAAAATTGTACAGAATCAATCTTATTGCAAATTAAATTTGCTATAATTATTGTTATATACATTTCTTCACTATCTTGAAAACTAACTGAGATATTTGCATTTTTCAGTTTTCAGCCATCAGCAAACCGCCACTTCTACTCATGTTACATTAACAATACTCTGCTACATAATAAATCACATTATTCGAAGTTTAAATACCAAAAATTGTATTCAAGAGACCTTTATTATACAAGGTACATGCAAATATGTCCTGGTGACCCTCCCCCCCCCCTCCCCGTCTTAAGGTTTTGGACTACTAAAATTTGATTTATGGAGATAACAATTATTCTGACTTATTATTAATTACAGTACTAGATATAGTAAATAGTTCTCAATAAAATTAATATTTTATATTCCGATATATTGCAGTAATTGTTTTTTTTTCTGGTGTGAGGCAGGCAGACTTGTTTGTTTACATTTCTAACCTAACGCTTCCTGTCGGCAGGTTATTGAAATTGGATGAAACATTTCTTATTACCGTTTGTATTTATTCTCGGTGGTGTTGTGTTACCAGTATGTAGATTTATCTATTACTAAACTTCACGTGGGAAATCTGCTTAGTTTACGCAGCCCCTGCGTGACGGACTTTTCTGGATTGAATGTGTAAATTGACCTGCCAACTATCAGATTTTTTGTACCTAATAAGCGGATTTGAGATATAAATTTAGTCTTAAAAAATGGCACATTTTAGTACAGGTACTCCTCACCTGAGAGCTAATTCTTCTAAAGTACTGGCTATATGTGCTGTTTAAAACTCGTTCAATATCTAACGAAATTAAATGGTTCTCTAGAGCCTCTAAATATGTCTTTACTTTCCCATTAATATTTTCCACCAAGTTTCCTACTATGCGCCCAAGATACCCTTCCAGTTCATTCACCCAATTAAATGGCATTGAATAATTGGCAGATTATCCTTTAGGCACAAGTAACAAAGTCTTGATATTGATAGCCGACTTCTCTTGTAGAGTCTTCCACCAATTCAACATCTTGAAAATTTTCAGTCGGGTGTGTGTACGGTTAAATTCTATTCTAATGTAAGCATTAGGAGTGTTTTAGGAAGACACATAAGCCATTTAAAGAAGTTTAATTGAGCTTTCTCAATCACATCCAAATAACCAAGACCATATATTTCTGATACATACAAGAGTAGACTTTCACTAAGTGCGTCAAACAGCATACATTTGGTTGCCCAAGTTGCTTTTATTAAGTATGTGTAAGATGGAAGCATTGGCTTAGCAACCTTCTGCCAAGAAGTGAGTACTGGCTTGACAGAATTTTCCTGAGGATGAGAAACGTACCTCCAGATATGTAAATGAACTTTTCTTTTATTAACACTTTACGTTCAACAGTTTCAATTGGATTCAACTTCATCCTATATTTCATTCCCTTACTTTTTACAACAAAAAGTGCCAGTGTTAAATTTGGATGAGATAAATTCATCCTCCTAGTTTCATGCTTTTCAACCTCAATTCCAAACTTTTGACTTCCCGCCATTAAAATTAATTTATTACTTTTTCATTGAAGTGCCTACCAGGAATTGATGTATATTCATCAAACATAATATGTTTTTCATATTTATTTAGGGGATGCATTTTCTTTAAAATGGACATATCCTCTTTTACCATAGATAAGAATGAGGATTTACTAGGATTAAGTTTAATTTCATTTGCACGTGAAACCATTTTTGTTTCTACTCACAAAGACGGTAATGAAGTTAGTAACTAAGTCAAGTGTTAGTTTCTGACTTCAAACTTTCTCTTCCATGGAATTACAGCAGAATGCCAGATGTAATTTTATCATATATTTCTAAGAATGCTAAGAAGATGCAACTGTTATATTTTGAGTGGAAACTAGATTTATTTAAATTCATGAACCACTTCATACCTTTTAGGCATTTTCAGATTTTTTTCCTCCCAAATGCTAAAATGATGTTATCATTATATTTAGTTGACAAATTAGATTTATTTAAACCTATGAATGATGCTCCCCTGATAATAAATTTATCAATTTTTGTTACCAATCCATGCTCATGTTTTAACAATATAGCTGTAAATTGAAAATAAAGTGCTTATGCTATAATCTAATCTTTATATTTTGATGGGAAACTATTTTTATTATTTCAATTCATTTATGAAATAAATGTGTTTAATTGCTACATATTACATCTGAATCTCTGCTTATTTACTGTACACGTTTCAGGACTTTGTGTTACTTGAAGGATGTGATGGGATGATTTTGTGCAAAATTAATCTAACCTTCACATTTCCATAGAAAACGATTTCTGTCCGACCCGTCAATGACACATAACAAAGCCAGTATTATATAAATGCATAAACCTTAGATTTCCAAAAGGTGAACTTCTCAACACTTCTGGACCATACTCCAGAATCCTCATGAGTACAATATACTGTACTTATTTTTTGGGTTACCTGGTCTTTCTGCATTCCTCTTTTGATAGGGTAGGCTAATGCTATTGTTTGACAATTTTTTTCTTCCTTGTGTGAAGTGAAGTAAATATTGTAATCTCGAAAGTTTTCAGATTCCAACTGAATTATTTGTTTTGAACCTCCCTGAACTTATTTTGACTAGTTTCGGTATGATGCCAATACATACATATGTTATATAACTTAAAAACCGCTAGACTTATTAAGTTGAAATTTTATATTTATGATTGTTATAACATCTTGTAAACCTCTAGTTTTGATAAAAATTAGGAAAAGGGTAGAGGGAGGTAGTGAAAAATATTCAAATTTATGTGTATGAAGTAGAGGACATTTCTATAGGAACTTTTTTGTTTATGAAAAATTCTAAATACTATGCTTGATGGCATTTTTTGATCTGATGCATTGGAACATTTTCCGAACATTTAAGTGAAATCTGCTATTGAAGTTGAATCCATTTTAAAATTTTGTTTGTTTTTTTTTTGGCTCAAAAATGTTTATTTGCTCGGTACCTTACTTGATATTTAACTGTTTCATTCAAGAATAAAGATCATATTAGTTAATGGCTGAAATTCAACGAGGAATGGAGGGGGGGGGGTTGTTTAGAGGGGAATTCAAAATGTCTCTGTTATTATGAGTCGAAAAATGATTAGAACCAATGTTTTTAATCTATTGCTGCCCTACAGTTGTTGTTCCATAATTTTTTTGCAATTCAAATAATACAGGATTTATGTGTTCTTTCTTGTTTTTAGCTATCAGTTAAAACCCACTTCTACTCATCAGGTTTTAAATTAGAAATAGAGAAAGTAGGTAAGATCACTAGTGGTCATATCAGCATGCCAGAAATCTGAAACATAAGCATGCTTAGTTTAAACAGCTCCTGCATGATAGACTTTTGTTTATTTTATTTAATGGGAGTAGAAGACATGGGTGCCTACATAAGATTTATTGAAGTATTTTTATTGAATAAGTGAATAATTCGGAAGGGGCTCACAAAGTGGATGTGTTGCATTGAGACCTCATTGTGAAGGCACCACGTATACAGTTCCTGGCCAACTGCCATTAATCATTCAGTTAATGTTTCACTGTGTTTTTCCATAAAAATAACAGTGGTTTAAACAAGTAGTGTTATTCCCATTTCAAGTGTGTGGAGTATTATTTTTATTAGGTCATTAGGAAAGCTGAAAATCTTTTAGGTTTTTGAGGGTAATGGATGGGGAACCAAGGTAGTTATGAGTAATTTAATATTGCTAGTATAAAACGAAAATAATAAATGGATAATAAAAACACCTTTATTTAAATGAAAATTTATTTCACACAGAAAATGTACATATATGGCAAACAAGTCAAATGGTAGAATGGCATTAGCACCGCTCCAGTTTCACTTAAAATAATATGGCTCATGGAGACAATGCTATATACTTTTGAACAGGAATAAATATATAATTACAAAACTTGTTTTTTTTTTCTGATGAAATTGAATTTTGAACATAAAAATAAAAACTAAAAAGGTTTAGTAATACTGAAGTTCACTATAAAATAGTATAAAAAAGTTTCTGAATAAAGAGTAATAAAAATCTATTTACAATAGTTATTTACATTTCTTTTTTTAAAAGATACTTATAATGTACTTCAAAACCAATGTCTGGGAAGAAAGGTAACAAGAAATGTGAAACACGTCACATATAGAGCCTCATCACTCGGACTATTTCTATCACATATGGGAACTAAATAAATGTTGAACCTATTACACTGTTGGCAATATATTAATTCATTGATATTAATACAGGGATGAAAATAGTCCGAACAATAAGACATAAATCATTTTAGGAAAAGCTCTGTCTATACTTTTAGACTCCATATTTTATTTTATGATTTGCAAAAATAAATGGAGTTTCAAAAAGGTGGGTGACAAATCACATTACAATGAGGTAATAAAGAACAATTGTTGATATTGCTTCTCCCAAAAGGATAAATAGAGTTGATTGAACCAGATGTATGAGCCAATTTACTGGGCATTAGTTGCTGCTACGGGATAATAAAAATAATATTTCTGAGATGGCGCAGCAATTGCCTTCTTGGGATATCCACCTTTTGTGGCTTGCTTCTGCTGGCCCTTGGGAAGGTAGTAATTTGGCTTCCATTTCTGCTTGGGGGTAACCTTGGCACCAAATTCCTGAGTCTGCTCGGTTTCCTTTTGTTCATATGTGGTAGCTTCTGTCACTTCGGCTGTTGGGAGTGGCGTTTCCTTTTCAGTAACTGTAATGTATGTTGGATGTACTGGGTTAGGGATCCTCATTGGCACCTGTTGAACATCACCAACATCATTAACACATATTTGATTATAATACAAATACAGCATAAAGAATTTTTATGAATACGATAAGAATTGCCTTATGTAAAACATTTAGAGCCCTTTCTCTATGTTAACTAAAATTTTTGGTAATTTATTAAATAATTTTCTTTATTTGGGGCTAATTGGGACAGGTTACCACCCTTTTCTTGCCTGGGTGTGACTAAGAATTTTATTTAATGAGTTTATCACTAAATAAATTCCTATTGCCCAGGCGGGAATTGAACTCGCCACTCTAGGATTTCCATGTGAGATTAAAACCAACACTAACCTGAGCCCCCATTGCACAATTAAGCCTGATTCAAATTTGTTGAAAATCTTATGTATCATAATATCTTGTCATTTTATTAACAAAAAATGACAAGTGAATATAATTGATTTAGTGAGTTATAAATCAGTTTTTGTTTTCCAAATTCATACTGTTTGTTTATTAATGATTAGTTTTTATAAATTATTAAAACTAAAAATAGCTAATAAACATTATGAATATAATGTTCATAATGCATTAAGAAAATCACAATCAGGCACATCTTATTTTTATTGTCTGGAAGGACTACTGTACAAATAAGCTCCCTTTTAGCAAAAATGAATTAAGTAATTCTGTAAACTTTCCAATGCAATTATTAATACTAGCAGAATCAAGGGGATGGGGGCTCGACGAGCTACTAATTTATGTTGGATTAGAGTTTATTTAATGTTATTAATATTATTCTTTGTTGGAGTCTTATATACAGTAAATATATAGACTGTTTAGTACTAACAAGTATAGAGAATTGAAATAGTTTAAAGCGTCTTATGGAGATAGAAGCTGATGAAATGTTTACTTACATATAGGATTGAGTTTGCGGTGAGGACATTGAGGTACTTGACTGGGATTGGTATCCAGCTTGGGTTGAGAGGTGTTGGTTCTGGGTTGTCCTCATTGTACTCTACTACAGGGGCTGGGTTCGCTGCGGGCGGATGGTAGGTTGGCCTCGGGGTCACCTTTGCTGGTGTAATAGGAGTCTTCTTCCCAGTAGGCACTGAAATGCTGCTACTCTCATCTGCCAACTGAAACATGAGAAGAGTATGTTACTCATTTTTATTTTATTTTTGTTTATTATTATTTATGTCCACTTTATGCTACGATGGCTAAGCGGGATGGGGTTATCTACAGGTTACCACCCTTTTCTAGCCAGGGTGGGCCTAAGGAGTTTATTTAATGAGCCTATCATGAAATAAGTTTCTACTGCTTAGGGCGGGAATCAAAACCACCACTCTAGGTCTACCGCGTGAGATTAAAACCAATCCTTAACTTGCACGGCCAACCTGAGCCCCCATACTCATTTTGAATGGCTTGTTTCTTGTTAATGAATGTCTTCATTAATTTTAATGATGAAAAATATTTCAATTCTCTACTGGACAAAAGTGTCAAATATGTTTTACAATAGTTACACCACTGAGTGCAAGATATGGACTACAAAACAAAATAAAAAGTATCTTCTTTTATCAAGAATTATCAAACGTTTGCCATGCAGAGGCTACTTAAACTAAGCAGTTTTCCTACATGCTGATATGACACACTACTAATCAAATCTCACCATATATTCTCAATTTCTATATACAAATTTGATGATAAGTAGGGGTTTGTTGTTGTTGTTGTTGTATAGGGTTTAAGGGCGAAAAACTACCAGGTTATCATCGCCCTGTAATATTTATAATTCACATTTTGGTATCCTCATCCATATCGCCATTTCAATGTGTTCAAGTAGGGGTTTACTGAAGACTGAAAGCAACAAAGTACGGAATTACCCGCTTAATAAATGAGTTACAACAAAATATACAGCAGTTGTAGAGCATCAATAGTATACCTTATAGAAGAGATTGGTTATACAACATTTTTCGATCCGCCACATAACAGTGGAGATGACAGAGATTTCAATTTCCAAAATCCCACTTCTAAAAACCCCCACCCTATTCCGGATCAAATTGCAGCCATTTATAGTAAAATGTAACGATTACCTGCATGGTATAAATCGAATAAACATGTTCAAGTCAAGAACGTAATATAATTGATGAAATCACCACACAACATATTCACATAATAAAGGTCCGATGAACACAGTATTTAGAATTTAAGCTTAGAATAAAATGTTTATTATATATTCGGTTGTTTTACGTGCGATGTCTGCAATGGCGGGGAGGGGACCAATGAAGATAGACAATTTAAAGTATACCAATTTCTCAATCAATCTAATATCAGACTCAAAAAATTGGAGATATTTTGAATTTTCGATTATCTTCTCCTTTAAACACCACCCCCTTCCAGCCGTTAACGACTTGCTCTTTAGTTTAAAAGAAACGCTTATATATCGAATTTGGTAACGATCAAACAAAAATTGCGACCACTATATCGTAAGAGACGATTATATAGTTATGTGTATAACAGGCATCATTTTCGTCATCTCCTACGTAGCTCCGATAGGCATATGAGGAAATATTTTAAAATCACGTCATGAACAACATCAATAGCTGATTTTCAAAAGGAAAATTTGCTAGAAGAGCACATTAAGATTTCTCAGGGATGTAATGACACATAGGCGACGTTATCTGCACAAATTATTGTCTACTTCTTTAGAAAGGGCTCTATGTAAAAAATATTGCAAATTTAAGAAGGACATTATATTCTTAATGATATAATAGCGTACAGTGGAAATCATATATATATATGGTCTGCTACTGACAGATTACTGCTATTTTTAGATCTTGATGGAACTAAAACTTCGTTTATTATTATGAATTCAATGATCGATTTTCACTTTTGTAACATTATTTTTTAAAAGTAGTGTAATCTATCGGAACCCGAACTTGGTCTAATGGATTGCAATTGCATAATCATACATGTATAAATATGTGTGTGTCTGTGTGTATACACAGACACACACACACGCTCACATATACATATACATATAAAGTAGAAATTGACTTTCAGAACTCAGTATTAAAATTTATTGATGGGTGCAAAAAAATAAAAATATACATGAATTTCCCAAGGCCACGAGAATAGTTTATCCTTGAATGCCCCTTTCATCTTATAATTATTTTAAATTATTTTTCTGACAACGACGAAAAATTGCAGAACACCCAAAGAATTAATTGCCATTGCTGCCCTGAAAAATACTTAAATGAACACCTTTATTAATGCATCGTAGGAATATCTACTGGACAATATTTAAGTAATAATTTAAGAGATGACTTTCGAATACTTCCACATTAATTTCTTGACCACATCACGTTAACAACCTAATCATAATTCACAACTGGCGAGTATGGCCCAGCTACATTTCATTTTTAATTACTAACCTCTGTAAATATTATCAAGGTAAGAGAGATATGTTCTTTTCCTGACAGGCATGACCTCAAGGCAATTGGATAAAGCTCACGTTTTAGGCAGAGTCATTCTTTATGAATATCAGATATGAGGCGCATGTTTATGTTTTGGGCACCTATTTCATTTTTTTGGCAATATTATCTTCAGCGAGATCTATAAGACTTATGGAGCATGCAAATACGAAATAGTTGCTTTGAGGATATTGAAGTTCATTTTGTCTCTTTCTAGAGATAAAGGTCTTTATATTTTAATCGTAAAAGTGATAAAAGATGCGGATATTTCGACAATTGGTTCAAATATTTTCAAATCTATGAGCATTTATTTTCCGTTATGTATTAATATTTTTCATTTAACCCGGCTTATACAATTGTCACTTAAAATTACGGGACGAATTTGATCATGTTCTGAGTAAGTATTATTTAAAGAATAGTGTAGGAGTGTCATTTTCAGTTCATCTGTTATGTGATATTTATACTTTTGATCTAGAATCTGCTTTTTTGTGAAAAGCTTTGTTTGTCCCGAAATATTGAAGCAGAGGTTATGTTTGGTACTGCATATAATTCGATTAGCCCATTATATATAGAATACCAACGGTGTTTCCATGTTAACCAGAAATTCAATTTGATGTTTGCAAAATAGTTTTGGGGGTTAGGAGATTAACGCCATGGTCTAAAAATTTATTATTATTTTATTTTATTTATTAACCTCCACTTTTTGGTACCGTGGCTAACTGGGACGGGATCTCTACAGTTTACCACCCTTTTCTAGCCAGGGTGGGACTAAGGATTTTATTTAAGGAGGACATCACTAAAAAATTCCTATTTCCTAGGCGAGAATCGCACTCGTTAATCAAGGTTTATCATATGGGATTAAAGGCAACGCTTTAAATCACATTATTAACTTGAGCCCCAAAGATATGAATTGTTCGTTTTGAATTACATATGTATATGACTGGTTGCTCTTTAAAAGAGGATTTAACAGACAACTTTCCAGATGTAAATTCGATTCATATTTTCAAGAATGAAATAATAGGAGCATATCCCAGAAACAAATTTAAAAGGTATACATATTTCAGTCTGTTATATGATATAATAGCATTGACGATTTCAATAACATATACTATTTAAAGTTAAAACACAAGAGAACATTAAATCTGGTCTTAATATTCAATAAATAACGTTTAAAATTAAATTATGAACGGCATGTGTGTTCCTTATTGCTCTCCGACTCAAAGCGAGATAAATATAATTGTCATTACACGTAAGAGGAGTATTTCGTAGATACTGAGCAAAAAGTAGTGATCCATAGGTTTCATTATCTATAATAAATTGTTAGAACGATTCTCTTTAGATATTTAATATGGATATTTCAAAACCGTGGTGTGGCCAGAATTTAATTTTATCTGGGTGGGTGTTTCATGGATTCAGGATAATTTAGGATATTTAAAGCTAGTTTAGTAAATGCTTCGTTAGTTTTCTAATAATTTGTTATAATTGTACCTATTCCATTTATGTTTTTTATTTTTTTTTTAAACTCGTCATTCATTTTATCAATCAAAATATCCATTTTGTTCACTCAAAACTAAAGGTGTATTTAAATAAATTTTCCTTTGTTGGAATCAATTTATCATTTGCTTTGATAATTAACAGTGATTTTACGTAAACAAGTGACTAGTAGCAAAATTATTCTATAATCCATCTCTCATGTATAATAAATAATTTATCTTATTCAGATTTTCGGGTCTCAGGTTAGCCATGTGAGTTAAAGCATCTACCTTAATCTCACATGGTAAACCTAGAGTGGCGAGTTCGATTCCCGCCCTGGGCAACAGGAGTTTATTTAGTGGCGGAATTCACTAAATAAAATCCTGAGTGGCTAGAAAAGAGTGGTACCCTGTAGATAGCCCGCCCCAATTAGCCTTAGTTGCAAAAAGTGGACGTTATAATTTTATTTTATTCTTATTCAGAGCAATTAGTCAATAATTTTATATTTATCGCATAATACTTAGTTACTTTAATATTTCATTAACAAATATTAGTATTAGATGTGTTCCAGTCTGGTTGGAACTATAAAATATTATATTTATTGAATACTATTGTGATTCTTGTAAATTATAACAGCTTATGACAAATCTTCTATCTTTGAAGAGCGATACAGATCAGTGTTATTTATTGTAATTTTCGAAGAGAGGTTTGAATTAAACGAATCTATTAATTGCTTTATTATTCCAAAAAAACCATTCTAAAATTAATTCGTACTAAATTATAAATCGTTTATCCGTTTTTAAATAAATAAATTTAAAATTCTATAGGATTTTTGAAATTTAGTAGTTTGCGCCGTGACCAGCAGAACTAGTGGCTAGTGCTGGTCTAGCATATGGAAATCGCCGTTCCATCACTTATATTTCAATACTAAACTTAGTTTTACTTCAATTATTATTTTCTTGTAAACTTTAATGAATAATGAAGAGCAGAGAAATCATGACCGAACTCCAATGGAAATAATAAAGGATAAACGAGGCATCATTTTTTTTTTATTGAAATATATAAAAAAAAATATTAATGCCCACTTTTTGCAACTAAGGCTATTTGGGACGGGTTATCTACAGGTTACCTCCCTTTTCTAGCGAGGGTGGGGCTAATGATTTTATTTAATGAATTCCGTCACTAAATAAATTCCTATTGCCCAGGCGGGAATCGAACTCGCCACTCTAGGTTTACCATGTGTTAAAATGCATAAAAACTATAAATACCTATATAAAGAAAAAAAAGAAGAAAAAAAGGTTATACAAAAAAAATTATTTTATATGCTACTGATAATCAACAATTATTTATCCATAAGCAAATAAAATATTTTTACTTTAACTTTTCAATTACAGACTGGAAGATATTCTTCGTCCGTCCAAAGAAATAGGAAACAAAATCAGTGAGATATCTTGTTAGATAAACTATAGCTCTTGACTTTAATTTGACCTGGGGATAAGTGGACAACTTTTATGGACTTGAGTATACAAATCCATTTGTTAACTGAAGACACAAAAACAACAGCTAACCTTTGTTATAATCTTATTGTTGACAAATTACCACTTGGTTTAAGGCTGATTATCAAAAGGGGGTTGGTCTTCCTGTTGATAATTATGGTTATAGAGACTTAGAGGAATAATTTTTAAGTTTTGAATTGTAAATTCCCAAAAGGGCAAATATTTGCCAGTTGAAAACAATAAAGAGGGCTTGATTGAGACTTTAAGATCCTTTTTTTTTGCCTGAAATACTTTTATTGGTCTCAGTAACCATAAGCATTAAAAGTAATAATAATTTAGTTAACAAATAAAGATATAACTGAAAACGTACGTGTTACATAAACTAAGCAGATTTCATTGGTGCGATTCTGCACTAGACATCTTTGATACTACAATACGAAAGTGGCAGCGAATCGGAAATCAATTTCGTAATCATCCCTTATGGCCATCATATATCACCTTTACTCCATACTCTCACTAAGTAAAGGCCGGATGTATGCACTACCTGGTATCTAAGATTATGAATAGAAACCCACACTCTTCGAACCCTGACTTTGCTCTTTAACTGTTCAAATATATTAATGCGAATTTGATAGACTACTATCCAAGTAGATGGTTAATCGGCAGTGTACTCAAAAATCATTCAAACAATATGTCTGTCAAACTGTAAATGTATATGTTATGAGCAAGAAAATATTCTTACTTTTAACAGGCTTTATAAGATTTTCGGGGCTCAGTATAGCCATGTGAGTTAAAGCGTTAACCTTAATCTTACATTGTAAACCTAGAGTGGCAAGTTCCATTCTCGCCTGGGCAAAGGAAATTATTTAGTGACGGAATACATTAAATAACATCCAAAGTCCCACCCTGGCTAGAAAAGAGTGGCAAGCTGTAGATAGCCCGTCCCAATTAGCATTAGTTGCAAAATTGTACGTTAATAAATAATAATAATATAAGATATTCCTTAAAAAAAAAAATTTATTTATTTTGACCTTTTTTCTCCACACAGCACATTAAATTACATGCACTTACGGTCAAAAAGATCATTACTAAGGGCTTTTGTAAACCTAAATTGAGAAAATGGTTCTCACGTTTCATAATTGAGTTATTTCAGGTGATCAGAATTCTCTAGTTGTGTAATGCACATTTCCCAGAAGGGAATTCGTGTTAAATGCAAACGGATTAATCGTTTCTGTCAAACGCCAATCAAGAAAGAAAGAAGTAGTCACACTAGGCTGCTTGATGAACGTACAGGAATTTTAACGTCTAGCACTTAATACATCAATCCAAATTTATATTAATTAAAGGCGGGGGTCGTTGACAGGCCAAGTCCAAATAAGGGATGAAAAGTTGATCTGGAAATCAGTGCCAATTGTGTGATCACATTTATTAACTACTAGTCGTGTTACCCCTCATTGACGGGTTCAAATAGAAATGGTTTTCCGAGGAAATATAATGATTCGATACACAAAATCATCCTTTCATATTCATCATTAAAACAAATACCATGTAACATGAACTGTAAAAGTGCTGCCATCCATTTGCTTTACCTGATATATAAGCAGTTAGACGAATTTATGATTATAATTTTTATCCGGAAACTAATGTATAAAATAATGGTTTCCCGCCGAAATATAAATATTGGACAATTGGAAGTACTAAATAATCCATTTATTACCTTGAAATTCGTTATATTTGGATTCTCACAAGCCTATACGTACGTAGGGATAATTGACTCACAAATAAAACATCATAGAAATCTTCCAAGTAACAAACGAGTGGGTAGACAGATAAGATTTTCGATTTTTATGCGATTATTCTTAGAATCGCCTAGAACGTAAAAAATAATTTCTCTCCGAATTTAAAGAAAGAAGCAGACATACATTTGAGTTTTATTTATATAGATTTGCAAATCACTAAAGACGTGTATGCGTCTTTCACTCAGTAATTCTAGTTAAAACATATTAGAACGATGAATTCCTTATGAATAATCAAATTGAAATTATCAAAATGATTATTTATTAATTGTAAGTGATTTACAGGATGATTTATTTTCAGTAAAGAAATATTGATTCCATAAAGATAATCGACATTGAAGAGCTCCAATGTAGTTAATATTCACCATTTTGAACTTGATACTATACAAACGTCCACATTTTAACTTTCTTCACATTTTGATCCCTTAAATGATTTTAATTTATTAGGTCCTGAAGGAAATACAGCTATTACCTCTCCGAATTATCCTTGTATTTACATTACACAAATATCTGCATTCCCATATAGCCTGTAGCTATTGGACTGTAGTCACTTGAATATGAAATTTCATACAACTTTGAAGAGTTTTTAAGTGTATATGAGTTAACAAATGTGTGCACGATCAAACTGGTAGACCGACAAGCATTCGACTTTTGGTGCTATTAGATTTAAGAGTGATCACTCTCATACACAAAATTAATCCCCCATAATTTTATTACAATATTTGGCTAACCTTATATGTTTAATTATGCAAATGCCCCAAATTCAGCTGGTAGGTTATGCTAGTTATTTGGTATTTAACTGATTAAAATAACCCTTACCAAAGGAAGGTATTACATGGAAATGGTCAGTACTGTTTTATGATATTCTTTTAAGGAAAGCACTAGAGAGATATAAATTCATTAATTTAATATGAATCGAGTAGTTGGTTCTAGTGACTATTTAGAATAATAACAGAACAACACGTCCCAGCTGACGTCTATGGGCTAGTGGAGGCCATTCACGATACAGATATAAATAAATATCTGTTTTTGTTTTTTACTGGCAGGCTCTAATGCTGAAATTAATCGTTTTAACGGAGAGTACTTGAATAAGAACACGACTGTATGTCTTACCTTGGCAAACCCCACTGTTTCTATATACTGTTTGTTTTATTTTTAAAAATATAATTGCACTAAGCAGATACTTCATTAAAACAGTACCCAGTCTAAAGTACACATATACATGGGATGAATTTTAATAAGGTATGATTAATATTTTATCTTCTGTGACATTTAAGGTCACTAACGGCAAATTGTCTAGGGTATCGTTTGATTCTCGGACAGTCGCTTATTAGATATTTCTTATGACACCGATTATTTTCTTGAGTCGTGATGTAACATAATTGGGGCACATGAGATATAAGAGCAATGCTTTCAACGCTTAAGGGGAATAACGTATGCGCAATATTCTAGATTAAGGGAGAAGAAAGGAAAATTATCCATAGGAAAGCAATATGGTTTGCCTAGGTTTAAAAGTGAAAGTGGAATATATTCGTTTTCCACGAGGACATGTACTTCCTCAAATGAATCACTTGAAGCCAAAGAAAGGCGCTCATTACTGTATAACCACTGGCACATTTCAGAGTTAACTAACTATTATGGCGAAGGTCTAAAAACGGTATAGAGCAGAGAGTCGGTAATCTGGAGTACAATGACGTCCATTTTAATGAGGCTATAAACAATGTAAGGGAAACATTCTGACAAATCAGGAAGAGTGTCTTGTGTATTACATAGCACGTGTTAACACATTCAGTGCATTAATTACTGCGACACCTTCATCACAATACGACTAACAACACTTTCAAATTTACATGTTGATCTATGCTCATTATGAAGCACTTCTTCAAAAGACAATACTCTCCGACCCAACTATCTGTATATTAGCGGTTCTTCTGTGTCACTGAGTTGCTCTTGAGTATGTTAGACAACGAGGAACCTTTGCCAGATTATGTGTGCAAGTAGTAAAATACTGGGAAAATCAGCTTTTGATAAATACTCTGCAGGGCCAAATCCAAATTTTTGGAGAAGCTCTATGGGTTATTTTGTTTTTTTTATTTTATGCTATTTATTAAAGCACACTTTATGCTGAAAGTAGTTGTGACAGGGTTTCTGCAAGTTACCAACCTTTCTAGCTAGAGTGGGACTAAGGATTTTATTTAATGAGTTCGTCACTAAATAAATTCTGTATGTCCAGGTGAGATGCAAACTCACGACTCTAGGTTCACGAAGTATTTATAGTTCTCATGGCTAACCTGAGCCCCTTTTATTGTTGTTTTATATTTTTGTTATTGACATTGTATAAATCTGCTGAGTACTTTCGTAATCAGCAGATGTCCGTTTTTAGCATCCTCACTACTTCCATATTAGTTGGAATTTCACTATTAATAATGCCGGTTGAAGGTTTTGAAACTAGAAATCTCACAATCATAATCTGTTAACAGCCTAAAAACTAATAATAATTGTTCAGTCGTCATTTTGGTTTGAATTTCCTGCACTCGCTGAGTTCACAAACCACATATGCAGATCACCAAGGCTGTGGCCTACAGCGGAAACTACTTTTGCAGCTCAAGAAGGCATCGGCTAGTTACAAGGATACAGTCAGTGGGTCTTAGACGCTTGCTGGGGTCGTTTCTACGGCCAGTGGGGCCTTGCCCCTCTCCCTTCGCTACAGATAACCGCTTCATAGAATTCCGCTCAGTTGGAATTCACCCGTGATAGAGTTACAGTCAGTTTTTCATCTCCCGCAAAGCTGCCATCCTGTGCTGATCGCCGCAACCGGCTGGACGTAGGATCTTCTACGGAACACAGAAAATAGCAACGGAGGAGGACTCCACTTCTAGGAACGTATTCGTTTCCCGCAGGTGCCTATTTTAATAATGCTAGCATTATTTGCGCAAATTATCAAATGAGTACTCACACAATATAGGACCTATCGCTTATTCTATGTATATATTTATATTGCCGCTAAATTAGTTTATAAAGTTAAGTTCTTTCTGTTTCTTGCTCAACCTCTATTTATAACGTGTATTATACGTAGTTTTAATCAATTCAATATACTTGATTCTTAGGAGAACTCAAATAGTTATTTGTGTTATTTCCCCTCATCTTTCCAAAGCAAATATTAAATATTTCAGTCTAATGCTCTCTCTTATTATTCCCTTTAAAAAGCTTCCCGCCTTTACATTTGGTGCCGAAACTAGGGACTAAATAGCTTCCCCGCCCCGACAAGTATTATTATTTTTTAGCTACGTCCACTGTGTGCTCGCTTCTAACGCTAATTTATCGACAGGTTAACGCCCTTTTCTAGTCATGGCGGTACTAAGGATTTAATGAGTTCGTCACTAAATAAACTCCTATTGACCACGTGGAAACTGCATCCACAACTCTAGGGTTCACCAATTGAAAGAAAACAAACTAAAATAATTAAAACAGCTGCCAATGAAACGCCATCGAAAGTGTGTGAGTGTGGACATATGTATATATATATATACATATATATATATATATATATATATATATATATATACATATATATATATATATATATATGTGTGTGTGTGTGTGTGTGTGAGTTATTTACATGCCAATTGGTAAAAATTATATACAGGTTACCTCTCTTTTATAGCCAAGGTAGGAGGACTAAGGATATATTTAATGAATTCGTCACTAAATAAGTTTACCAAGTTTATTACGACCAACGCCTTAATTAACATGGCTTACCAATTTATATATATGCCACTTCCATTGCTGGTTTACTTTAAGGGAAATCTGCTGATAGGAGAGGTAGTTAAAGTAGGAGAAGAGCCAGTTGGCATTCCTTAGGAGGGATGAGTTGATGAGATCGGCCTCGAGTAGTAAGGCTACTAGCGTGTCCATCGGCTGGCAGTAAGGACATCTGCTAATGCTAGTCAACAATCCTCCATTTCCAACCATTATCTTCAAGTCGCAGTATCTCCGGCCTTGCTCCCATCCAATGTCGGATTCTTACGCAGGGAAAAAAACAAACCTTGTCTCGTATACTCACTCAATTTAACCATAGATGTTCTTAAATGAACCAAAATTCCCCTGTAATTTTTCTTTAAGGCCCCGATGTTCGTATTTCTCCTTATTTATTATAACAACTTCAGGTAAAACTCTTACTCCAGGCGTCCTTGGAAGAGCATAGCCAAAAACTTTAAATTACTCTATCGTTAGTAATCAATACCTTTAGTATAAAGTGATTTCATCATTACTAGATGCAAGTGGATATGAGTATATCTACTCGACAGTTTTAGGAAAATGTTTACTGTATATTGCCTAGTAATACTTAAGTCTGGTTTCGTTTTGAATCCATGTATGAGAAAGAGCCCATCACGCAGATTATGTGTAATCTAAGGAGATTTCGCAGGTTTCTCTATTTCTCCCGTAATTAGTAGCCAATAAAAACAGGACTTAAAATTGATACTGATCGTTAGATTTTTAGTGATATAATTGATTTATTTTTTAATTTTACTTCTTCTATTCCCGCTCTTCACGGCCATACTAGATATTTTACCGTTTCATTAAAAGCTAAATTTACGTTAGCTAATAAACGAAATTTAAGTAACTTGGACTTAAATTTAGGTTATTAATAATGAATTTTTAGTCCAGTCTACATATGCTTCTTATTGCGAGGAAAATACAGAATTTGAATAGATTATCATTCAACAGAACGTGAGATGATTATCATGAGCTATGGGGGGAGGGGCGTGTGGTTTTTTAGCAAACACACATCACTTCTCGCCAATTCATTAATTATTTTAGCTTTGTTTTAGCAGATTTCCCTTAAGGGAAATCAGCTATTGAGGTTGTATTCATGACGGAATTTTCGAAATTTTTCTTCAAATGTCCATCCATCCTACCTAGTAGATGACGAAAATGACGTCCGTTCAAAACTGTATATATATATATATATATATATATATATATATATATATCTATATATCTATATATTTGTCTGTTACCGCTCTAGCGGTCGCAATTTTTGTTTAATCCTTACCAAACTTCATATTTAAGCGTTTTATGTAAAAAGAAAGATCAAGTTCGTTAACGGCTGAAATCGGACCAGTGGGAGGGGGGTTTAGAGGGGAGGATTTTCGAAAATTCGAAATATCTCCGTTACTATACGTTGGATCGAAAAATTATACAGAATCAATCTTATTACAAATTAAATTTACTATAAATATTGTTATATACATTTATTCTCTATCTTGAATATTAACCGAGATATTTGCATTTTTCAGTTTTCACCAAACCGCCACTTCTGCTCATTACGTAAACAATACTCTGATACATAATAAATCACATTATTGGAAGTTTAAAATAGTATTCAAGAGACCTTTATTATACGAGATACATGCAAATATGTACTGGTGACTGCCCCCCTTCTTAAAGTTTTGGACTACTAAAATTTTATTGATTGAGATAACAATTATTCTGACTCATTATTAATTACGGTACTAGATATAGTAAATAGTTCTCAATAAAATTAATGTGTTATATTCTGATATATTTCAGTAATTGTTTTTCTTTCCGGTGTGAGGCGGGACCCGTTTGTTTACATTTCTAACCTAACGCTTCCTGTCGGCAGGCTATTGAAATTGGATGAAACATTTCTTATTTCCGTTTGTATTTATTCACGGTGTTGTGTTAGCAGTATGTATATTTATCTATTACTAAACTTCACTTGGGAAATCTGCTTAGTTTACGCAGCCCCTGCGTGACGGACTTTTGCTTCTTGAGGAGCTCTCTTAGTCATTAAATTTTACTTCTGATAAAAATCGTTATGATAAAACCTCCTGTTGAAATTGCTACGTTTGTCAATCTAATTTTTTTTTCTTTTTCTCGTTTGTTATTTATTAAGTTGTTAAATAACAAACGAGTGAACAGAAAGCCTGTGTTTTTAAATTATCTGGTGTGTATGACATATCCTGAATGACTTTAGAGCATTGACACAAGGGATGGTGTTGATTTCACGCTTAATGTTATTTTATTTTGTTCTTATGTTGTTATTCTATAATGGACTCGCTTTTTTCTACTATAGTTCGACCTCGTGTAGCCTTACTGTGAGAAAAACCTTCCGTACAAAATGGGCATCATTTCATGGCCACGGAGGTTGAATCTCACATGGTCAATTACTAGGGAAGAGCAATCCAGCGATCCTATTACGTTTGTACGCCACGATTTTATTTAAGAATTATTATAGCTATAACCTGTAATATACTATTAATCGGGATTATTTGGTGTGCATTGGCCATGTTCATATCGTTCTATTGATTTTTTTCATTATCTCAAAAATTAACGCAGTTATTTGAAGATTTCTTGCGTAAGTGAATCTTCATTATTTCAAGCGTAAATGCCACACATTATTTAAATTTGACTCTTACTATGTGGTTTGAGTTTACAAAGATATAAGGTCCATAAGTTCACGATGTCATTGTGTCAATAATGAACACTCTATGCTCTGGAAGCCTTAATTTGTATTTTATCAAACCCATACTAGATATTTTACCCTTTTATTTGAAACTAAAATTACGTTATCTAATAAACGAAATTTAAGTAAGTTCTACTTAAATTTCCGGTATTAACAAATACATTTCAAGTCCTGTTTACACATGCTTCTTATTACGAGGGAAATACAGAATAGCACGTGTGACGAGTACCATCTGCTTGTCATTCTAATAATTTGGAAATCTGCTATATATAAAATAAGAAGGCTTAGCGAATAGGGTCACCACAAGAAGCAATATCACTGCAGACAGCCTTGGGATTCATTCCAATCATTTGTCACTTTCGCCGCTAGGCCGCATCTTCTAACCACTTTACAACCTGAACATTTAGATTTGTTGCAATAGATGATTTACACAAGGTATTTCGACATCTCGGTATCACGAAACCTGGCAAACTTCCACAGATTAAGCTAGGGCTCAGCTCTGGCTTGACAATTACTGGAACAACAACGTAAAATTTTCTTTGAAATAATAACTTCTTTACTATGCAATGCCTTTATGAAATAGTATGAAACTTGAACTATTGACTTACAAAAAACTGAATGTAATTGTGCCTGGGAAATCATTAGCTTTGTATCGTATATCCTTTAAACTATTAGTTGTTAAAACGGTGGTTCTCAGAATAAAAAAGTACCATTGGCAAATTTGTCACTTCTATATATGTTTTATGTTACATGATTTATTACATATCTGAGTGAGATAGCATCAGTACAACCTCAATAGCTGACTCCCTTTAAATCTGCTAAAAATCCCGTAGATGAATCAACTTTGACAGTTGTTTTTGTAATATAAAAATAAAAATAACAATATTGTCAAAATGATGAAATTGGAATCAAAATTAATGTTGTTTCTTTTTTAGGAACTTCATCCCTACTGTTTAACAAGAAGACATTTTCCCTCCTTTTTTTTTCATTCTCGAAATGCATTGATTGGAATGTTTTCGTCTCCGGTAGACAAATTTTCACACCATTGATATTTTTACTCATTTTGTTTCAGCCTTTCAGAAGAACGATGTCGTCGAAATTAAGCAGCTCTAAATAATAATTAATAAATTATACTTAATCAGATAAAAAGTAACGACTGGAAGATCCCATGGCTATAGATGTATTTAGGCAAAACAAGTTTGGGTTCGTCTGCTCTGTTTAGATAATGAGAATTTGTAGATAACAAGTTTTCAGTTTAAATAATTTAACTTTAAATCTAGCCAGATATTTAATATTAATAATCTATCAAATTATTTTTAATGAAAATATGGTGATGGCATCATCAAGCAAAGCTAATCGCCAAGCTCATTAATAGTCAAAATCTGACTAGGAGGAGTATGGGCGAGGATGTTATAATGTAAAGTCGTAAATATATCCGTTATCACCATCAGGATTAAAAAAATGTTAAATGTAATTATGTTGATAATGCAATGGCTTGCAATTGTTCTTATAAACATTTTTCTCTTAAAATTGCATTCGATTAATTTAATTGCATAATCCCTGAACCCGTGACCGTGCGTGTTAATCCTAACTGCACTGATTTCTCCCCATCAAACAAGCCAATTACTAGTTAAGACAAGGGCATTTGCATAGCACAGCCTTCCTATTAGATCTATGTCTGACGAGCTGATCTTCGTCAGCCATTTTTTAAATAGCAAATTCATTATCTTCTCAATAGAACCACCTATAATTTATTCAATGTATAATATTGAATAGTTGTCTGCTGTGCAAGAGCCGATGTAGGTCAGAGCTTTGAATGCTCACAGTGAACGATGTTTGAGATGTAAAGGGTTTAATTTAAGACGTTTTTATTCCCATCGACTAGACAATGTGATAATGCAATTCTATGAAAATTATCATACAAAGTCTTGCAGTGATTCAGCTCGTAGGAAGAGCAAATGCACAAATTAATAAGACGTCCCGTCCCGTTCCCACAGACGACACCTTGTCAATGATCTGTACCCACGCTATGTGGGATCTATGACGCACTAGGACGATTTATTAAGAGCTATTCTCAGGTGCAATCAACTGCATTGTATACAAACTCTACTCTGCAAGTCTACTAGTGTTTTTAATTTAATTGTTCAAGCTTTAATTTATTCATTGATTTTGTGTATTGCAATTCAAATATGGCGTTCGTAAAATATTTGATTTCGCTGCACTAATGGACCTTGTGCAATATGTATTGCATACTAATTAGTATGCATGACTTGACCGCAGGCAAATAAAGCCTTACAAGATTATTTATTTTTATTTTGTAGCAAAATAATGAGGCTTGCTGATAAAGAAACTTGTTATTTGACGAATAATTCAGTATTGGTTATTGTATAATAAGACGACCCAATTCTTAATAATTATTATTGCATTTTTTATATCAGGAAATAAGTTAAGTTGTTTCTCGTTTGTCACACTCGATGCATTTTGTTAAAAATGAGAGTGCTACTTAACTGGTTAGCTGGGATTAGTTAGATCACCCTGTGATATGATGAGACAAAATATTTTTGCGGCAAGAGAGTAAAATATTTTTATAATTTCCTTCCTAATAAAGCATTCAGAATAAATTTTGTACTAAGCGGAAACTAGTAAATGTATACATTTGCTTCAAATCAACAATTTGGTAAATTCAAAAATGTACACCTTTCACATAACTTAAGTTAGTTACTTTCCTTGGATTGTTGTGATTTCAAATTTAGGTTTGTAACATCGATTTTGATTGAAACCGACAGAGGAGAAGGGGATTTAGGGAAGGGACAAAATAAGGAAGTGGGAATTTTTCCATACCTATTAGAGGACCTTTTTTGTTTACCATTAAAGATCTATAAATTTTGTTCTTTTTCGTTTTTTGATCCGATGCTTTGGAACAGGGGTATCCTATGTCACTTTCTAATGAAGTGTAGAAGAAAATTTTGTATATATACTTTAACAGGAGTAGAAGAAAGTCATGTGATGTCCACATCTGATATTTGATATTAAAAGAAAATGTGGCCTAGAAACCGATATTCTGTCTCAATATACCAGAGAGCATTTAATTTGAGATGTGCGTATGTATTATGACTAGATTAATAATTTTCTCCGTACTTCTATATTTCTTCTATTTTCTCCGTATTCTGAATTCTATATCAATTGAAAGTTCCATTTCAGAGATTTGCTGAGGGGAAAATCTATTCTCATAATTTATCCTTCCTTATAGTCACTGTTACTTACTATAAATTATTTTATCTGGATCATTAAAAACGCCTTGTCCTCTATAATGGCTTTAATGTCTTTCTTCTTTCTTTATTATCTCCTCTCCTTCTATCCCTATCCTTTCTTCTTTAGTTTTCTCCTGTCCTTCTCAACCCACCCGCAATCACCAGCTATCGGGCCACCTACCTACACCCAGTGTTCCATTATACAACCACCATTAAAATGGAACAATAGTTCAGCAGAAGGGGAACTATCTTTCTCACCCATGGTACGTGGCACTACCTTAATTCAATCAAAGTCTGTATTGCTGGGTTTCAGATTAAAAAAAAAATGACTTTAATATATGCAGAATACACTTTCAGAGACCAAGCTCTGTCATGAGTGCCTGCTGATTAGGGAAGAGTAGCCTGTACCAAAGCAGGCGGGCAGCTATAAATTATTTAATTCAATGAATGGGAATAAGTAGTTATTGTGAAGAGTAAACATACAAAAACAAAATAAGAAGTACTGTGCAGCCATTCTGCTCATAAAGGTGAAGTAAATTATTTCATTGTAAAGAGTGATATATCGCATATCAAATGACTAACTCATTTGTCGCATAAAATAAATAAAATATTTGAATGTTAATAGTGGGAATGATTCAATCAGTGTACAGTATTATTCTAAGGGGCTTTGAAGTAGGAAACAATAAGGATAAAAGGAAATTGCAAAGAGAGTAGATTGAAAAAAGGAAACTTTCCAACAGTGATAGCTTTAAGAAGGCTACCTCAGCAGTAAATGCATCTTAGCAAAATCGCTATTTACATTTATACGGCAGATTTGTGAAATAGGAGAGAAAAAGTAGTCCCGGTACGTTGAAGATATTGGCAACATTTCCGCGTCAGCCTTGCCGATTGCAGTCTCCTATGGCGGCTTCTTATCGAGCTTCTCCTACAGCATAAAAGTACGTTATGTCGATACGGGGCGCGGGAAGAGGATCATGAGATAGGCATAGCCCCGCCCCGGTCGTCTCTATATGGACGGCACCGATCTTGGCTGGAGAATCCCTGCTTTCTTTCATTAGGCCGTTTCGTCACTCAATCCACCTTAGCCTCTTTAGCAAAGCCTTTTACGCGTCGGGGTTTTGCACAAGTGCCTCTGTCTACTACCTCTATGGCACAAGGAGCAAACAGCCCGATTTATTTCAACACATCTCAACAATGACTAGGCCGACTGGTGAAATGACTATTCATGCTGAGTGTTTGCACTTGTATAAAAATATTTTAGTGGTAGAAAAAAAAAACTGTTTTTCCATCATAAGAATGATTATATTTGATTTATTTATTGTTATTTATTAACGTCCACTTTTTGCTACTAATGCTAATTGGGACTGGTTATCTACAGATTACCATACTTTTCTAGCCAGGGTGGGACTAAGGATTTGGAATTATATTTGATAAGTATATATTTAGATACGTAAACAATATAAACTCTGAGGTTAACGACCTGGAACCATTGAACAACCAATTTCTGTTCTTCTTCTGTCGACAATTTATGCACCTGTACTTTGTAAATACAAGCTTCATGCCAGGAAACTATTTCTTCTTCTAGTATTATAACTAGCAACAGACTGTCCTGCGCTGTTTAGAGAAAAATTCCAGGGATTCCTGTTTAAAATCATTGTCTATGAAGCCACGATTTTATAGTCATATTAATAACTTAACAAAGTATTTAATATACTGCACGTTCTAATAATGAAAGTCTAAGATAAATTTGAATATGTGAAGGATATAAAAAACAAATCAAAATATCTATGGATTCATTTGAACCTGCAACACATTCATTTTTTAAGTACGTAACCTTCCTGCTTGTTACCTATAAGAAACAGAAACTAGTTCTGACATTTATGAAGTTTACAACCAGGTAGGCAATTGTGCTTACAATTACTAGGGATCTTTTCCTAGTAAGGACTTCTACCTAGTATGTTAGTACCTAGCTCACTTTAATTATTCTACACATTTAGGTAAAACTGATATCCCAATACCCTGAAGACTAAAAGCAATTAATTTAATTCGATATAAAACTTAATATTACCTATTTTGTGAAGTTTAACAGTCCGTAGTATGCGTCGTAGTAGTAAGTTAATGAAACCAACATTTCGGAATGGCAAGAAGATCCCCTTACTCTTCATGAGATATAGAGCCAAAGAGTTCAATGGCTGAAAAGCTAATGTGAATCGATCCCATATAATGCGAGTAAAAGTGCCTCAAATCATCAACATGTAGCACATTATTTCGTACAAACGCACGTTAACAAAAACACACAAGTTGAGCCTGTTTGCTAGAATCGGGATTTTGTTCGAAACATAACGACTTTGCTTCAGTACATTAAAACTTAAATCTTAATAGTTATGTGGGGAGGCGGGGGGGGGAGGGGGGGGGGCTCAGGTTAGTCATGTGAGTAACGGCATCGTTCTTAATAGAATTGCAGAACCTGGAGTCGTGGGTTTGATTTCCGCTTGAGTAATAAGGTTTAACTTTGTTTCAAGCTCACTATATTAAATTCTTAGCCTCAACCTGGCTCGGTGGTTGATGACCCTTCAAAATTAGACTTAATAGAATAAAGTGTACATTAGTAAGTAAAGTGTTTTAATTTTGTTTTATCACAAAGATTTTAAATTTCGGCAAGAGTTTTCTTATATGCAAAAGTATAATTAAAAATTGTTTTATGGTTAAGGGATTAACTAAGAATTTGAAAATTGGTTATATCGCAGGAAGTGATGCTATTGTGAAGACTGTAATAGAGATGGAACAGGGAAGAGACGACACAAAAGACTTGGACAATAATTGACTCAACGAGATGGTGTCACTTCAATAGAATCTCCGAGGACGTTATCGCTTCGGCTGATAGGGTTGCCATGGATGCATCTCAGACAGAAGCCATTAATTCTTTGTATTGGAACAATGAATCTGTTTTCAACTAGCGTCACGAGAAAAAGAAAACACGTTTATTTGCAATGTTGGCGTAAACACTTGTCCCAGCGTTTTAATGCCTCCTGTATTCTCGAGCCCAAGGCCGAGTACTTGAGAATGTTGAACTGTCAGCGCCAAGGCTCCTTCCCTAAACCTGGTTAATGTTTCTGGTAGATATCTATAAGGAAAATTAATGTAGAACGTAAATACATTTTTAGTAGAATTGGTTATACCAGAGTCTATTTTTTTAAGTATAATACAACTTTTCAAAGATATAAATAGCCCTAAAGCAGATTACTGTCAAAGTTCAGTCGTCTGAATCTTTAATCAGACGATTGAAGCATGGGATTCCAATAGCTGTAGAAAGTGTTTTACATTGTGTCGCGAACCTTTGAGAGCCTCTTTTAAGCGTTAAATGTGATCAACGTTTTCAAAAGTTCGAACCTTCCGTTGTTAAGATTTGAGGGAGTGGCCTTTATCCCACTTCTTCCTAGTGCGGAGCTATATGTGAATATGGCAAAAGGGTAATGTGTAAGGAAAGAGCATTATTGGGCCCGACTGTATCAGCAAGTATGGCCTCAGGGCGGACAATAGATCAGAAGCGCTCTCTTAAATATTTTCATAAATCCATATTCAAAAGGTTCCTAAAGCTACAGAGCGGCTATTACCTACGGACCTGTCTGCTAGGCATTATTTAGATTCGATCAGTTCATGCTACCCTTTTCGGCACTAAAAAATGATATGGTGACAGGGGATCAAGGACATGCGCTGTAAATAGTATGTTGCCTGGGAACTATAAATTTATTTCGAACAGCAGGTCAAGATTGTTCCAATTTATAGGCCCTCACATGACACACTATAATGCGCGGATAAATGATGTAAGATTTTATCACAAGTGTAGACCTTTTTTTTATTTGAAAATCTATGAAATCAGGTTAATTTATATATTTTAAATATTATATCTAAAGTAAAGTCAAAATATTGATTCGTGTAGGTGTCTTCCGAGTTGTATCTTCAGATGGCATTACACCAGTCAACAAAACTACAGATGTATGTAGTTTGAGAAACCTCCCAAAGAAAGAATATGGTTTAATTAAACTTTTGAATAGTTCCAAATTTTTGAGTTAGATATAATTCCAATATGGTAAGCACATTCAGTTGATACCGTATTCAGGAAGGATATAGTACATTTTTGGTCGTTGTTCGGGTAATTTGTATTGTTTGGAATTCTTTATGAAGACAAAATTAAATTATAGGTTATATTGGAATTATTCTCCAAATTCCAAGGAGATGCATGCTTCATTCTAGGATGAATAAATAAAAATTATAGGATAACAACAGTGTTATAGATGCCTCTGCTTTGATTTTGAAGAGATGGTGTTTAAGGTAGTCTTAGGCACCGAACTGCATAAATACTTAGGTTTTATTTCCATTTGGGTCCATTTCAATAATAAAATAAATTTAATGTCAACTCCCCCTTTAAAAGATTTAAATCTTCTCTGACGAGAGTCATTGTCCATCCCGACCAGCAGATGTGGGGTTTAACACTAATCTGCTGAGGATAATATTATTCAATTGCTCTAGGGTGGCAAAATTCTGGAATGAAAAATTTGATGTGGCAACTACCACCTTTGCCACCTCGAAGCTGTGCCGCTATAATGCTTGAAATTCAATAATGGATGAGGACTTTTATAAGGTAATAAACTTAGGTCAGTAAATCACCATCGAAGTGACTTTCTTACGATTTCCGTATACCACTAGCGTTTTTATACTAAAATAATAGTGTTTCCCTACAGTATATATGATTAAAATATTAATTAAAAATAACATGAACCTTCCATGGAACGTGTATTGCGGAAGCATGCGGAAAAAGCTACAACATCAATTTGTGGGTGCTGATAGACATGAAGACAAGGTGAAATGGTGCCCAATGTCAAGCATGTTTAGAACACACCCAGAACCAGGGTGAGATATTAAAACCACCGAAATACAACCTTGACTACGACACAAAGTTCTCGAGTGTCTCTCGGAGATACGGCACTTCTCAAATTACCTGCTCTGTCATGTTATCAGATATATAATGCCATGTGTAATCACCACTTATACACTCGACGGACAGGATGTACAAGAATTCCAGGATTAATCAGCGAGACATTATGGCTATTATAAAAATAAAAGTTTTATGTACTACGTTTTCCATTTTTTGACATCAGACCTGTTCGATTTGCATTTAAAAATCATCATAAAATATATTACCTAATCAATGTCATTATTGTTATTTTAAAGGCACTCTCTCCAATCCTTTTTCCTACTTTCTTCAAATTAATTTTGTATCTTAAATGGATGTAACTTAACTGCACTGATTATGTTTGGGTTATGGGCTTATCAGACCAATTGACATTAACTGGGAGTAGAAAAATGAACTTAGTTATTTTCTTTAGAAATAGGCCATATTAAACAAGGAATTGCCATTTTTTTGGATGGGAATGGCTTGGCATGTGTACTAATACACATGTTAATCTTTAATACGCATGTAATACTCTTGTTAATCTTTGAGTCGTGGGTGCGAAAACGAGTATGAGAAAGTATTTGTTAGAATCACCAAAAAAAAAGTCCAAGTATCTCTCCGGCTAGAGAAGAATAACTTGACGAAAACAGATCTGATAAGTCTGCCACTTAAATGGGATATAATTATAAAGCATTCTTTATTCTAGATGCACTTGATATCCTACTGGGGCCTCATTTTAGGCATATTAGGAAGTTACAAATGAGGTACCAAACCAATTATAACATAAATTATAAAAGAGATCATAAGCAATGTCTGTCATTGTATAGAGTATCTACGCCTCTAATTAAGAAGAGATTGGTGGATTAGACTAGGACTTCCGTCATTTGAAAAGACTGAGGAATTTATGGGATATAAGAATATCCGCAAACATGTCAATACCACTAACAACTTGGAACTACTTGAAGCTTAAATATCGGTGTATTATCTTCTGCTCTAAGTCACAGCTACCATCAGTGTGATTGAAATATAGGTTTTCTTTATTGATTAAAGACTCAATCGTTGAGTTAAAATGAGTAAAGATCAGGAGGTATGAATACTTGTTGGCAGTAATATATTTCCTTAAATAATTATGGAAAAAATGAGTATAAGATAAATTGGGGAGACGGGTGGCCCTGTTGGGGAATTCAAGCTAAGTGTTTGTAGTCTGTTTATTCTTACTGGCGAATGACAGCCATTATCATGTTAGAGAGATTGTCTCTAACTAGAACAATTCTGGACTCAAGTGAACTTCTCTCCATTCATTCCGGCGCCTTTGTTATTGGATTGTCTCATTCATATGGAAAAATGGAAACAATTGAATGTCTTTTAGAGACTCAACCTTGATTCAAGTGTCCAACAGAAAGTATACAGTAAACAGAGGAGTCACTCCAACATAATATATTTCTTCCGGTTCAACCCCAAACTAAAGGATTATCAAATCGAACCGTATCTGTCTGAAGCCATTTGAATCTAGCTAATTGATGTGTCAATGAATGCCGTTGCATGTGCAATAACAGTTTGGCATGAAACGGATAAATGTCACCCTTATCATGTTGTCAAAACATGAGTGGCAAACTTCATGTTTTTTTGGGCATGACCAATACCTGTGCAATCTGATGTGATTATCGGATAATGACAGAACCTAATGTAAACTTTGATCAAATCGTCAAGAGAGAAGTACGTGATTGGATTTAAATGAAAAATCATCATCTCCGCCTTGACCACCTGTTACTTGTTAGCCAACAGTGTCCTGTAAAGTAGCTTCCCGGAAACAATAATCGCTTTCTAACGACTCGGCGATTAAAACCGATTACCAACGAGTAAACTATTAAGCATATTTCTGACAATTAACTATAATTGCTGAAGCCACTCAGGAAGCAAGTAGCTGGTATTCGGGAATCACAAGTGATCAATTATCACTTCTTGTTCTGTAATGGATGGAAGAAATGTTCTTTGTCTGAGTTTCTCTTTTCCTAGCATGTACATGTTACAGCAACGTGTACATCTGTTGAAGCTGCTATGTCCCCACATGATAACTCATATGAATTTGTATAAAGAAAGATTTATTTTTAGGAAAAAGCATTCAAAATTGTGAATTTTAAAATATTTCACTATATTTCAGATGAGAAAGTTTAAGACGTTTCATTCCATTTGGACACTTATGACTTCCTCTTTAATTAATTTCCATTTTGATAGTTCTTGGAGCTTACTAATCTCTTTGAAGTTTGTTTTCTTTAGTAAATAGATGGAACGATACAAGTAACTTAGTAAGTCGAATCCTTCTGAATATAGATTAGCCATTTACCATTTCGACCAAGCGATTTTGATTCTTGATAACCCCTTACATCTATCTAAAACCCCGGCATTTAGCTATGCATTGTTATTTAAACTAAATAATTGTTATGTCAATTTTTAAAAATAATTATAATAATGTATTCTGCGATTTTTTTATTATTATTATAAAGGTCATTCTGAGCCATGAATAGTGAACATAAAGAAATAAAATAAAATGATTCAGTTCTTGTAGCAGAATATCTCAAAGAAAAGGAAGTTCATTAAAAATTAAACAAGTATTTAAAGTCGTATTTAAATAATGTCTTGAAATAGGCTGAAGGTGGACGGGTTTTCGGTATTATTAAAATTCCTTCCTACGTTAAACGGGTTACACAACGGCCCAGACAGGTTCACTTCCTAAACAGATAACTACTGCTCATCCTCTTAATCATTTAAAACCCAAGCTTAGTCATTCTACAAATAATTCGTCAGTTGTACTATCTTATATAACGCTTTTGTAAATTATACGTTGTATAAAGACCTTCTTACATATGTCTGCCTACTTCTTTGTCCATCTATCCAAAGGAAAATCCATAACCACTCATTTGCAAGAATGACTGTAGCAAAAGGAGATGAATTAGCTTTTTCAGACATTTGTTAAAGAAGTACAAGTGATAAGCAGTCCTGGTAATAATTGTATGTCGTTTGAAACAAACGGATGTACAATCTGACCAGGAACTATTTTAAAATTTCAAGATTCAGCTAAATACTTATTTTGCGAAATATGGGCTAAATCAGCCACTGGACCCTTCAAGAATGAAATTAATTAGTAAATGCAGCAAAAAATTAACAATTGAATAGTTTGGAATCCATTTAATTCTCGTATTCTATATGCTTCGTAGCCTCATTTTACTAGCCAAAATCTTGGTAACCAATGTTCTAATTCCAACTTCAAGAAATGCATGAGAAGCGATGTTGGTCAAATGATTGCACCCTACTTCAACAGTTCTTATTATACTGGAGTACTCATCCAGAGGTAGAAATGGAAGCACAGCAGGACTGAAGGTGATCTTTTCAGAGACTGAAAGTAAACTACTGAAATAAATAGAAAACAGTGAAATTGGTAGAAAATATTCTAGCCACAGCTCACACTTGTTAAATCCCTTACAATAGGAACATATTTTTGCGATAACATGCTTTGATGGAAAATTATGTTAGATTTTTTTCTTAATGGACATCACATCAAAGGTGATTTGCCCTTTCAAATGTCAAAAATAGAACAAAGTGAAGTAAGAGATAACAACAAGTAACAATAACAAAAACAATAAAAAATAACAAAAGTAAAAAAAATTGGTGATGGGCATAGTTGGTGAATGATTGAATAACACCCTTCAAATGTCCGTCGATTCTAACTAGGAAATATCAATAATTTACCTTTCAAATGTGCATTGTTGTATCTATATTGTCTTCTAGGTAGCGCTTCTGTTTTGATAGAATCGAACTAAAAATGAAGCTGATAATTGGTCGGAATAGGTGTGATGTTTAGTGGGCAGGTAAAATCTAGTCTGTTATAAGTCACATTAAAAAAGTTTAAAAGAATCTTTTTCTTTCTGCCTTTGATGAAATAATTCCCAACAATTGTTATTAGTATTATTTGCATTTTTTGTTTTCTGCATTAAGTAAACCTCACACCCTTACTCTTGCGATTTTCGAAGAACTAAACAGTGAAAATCGTGAATTCTAAACAGTGTGCAGCGTAAATTCAGGTTTTTTTACACAGAGTTCATATTAAGAGAGAAATAGGAAATAGAATCTTCAAATGACGTCCATCTACGTTTTAGGTTCAGTTACTCGTTAAACATAATTAGATATTACCAGTATATATATATATATATATATATATATATATATACATATATACACATCTAAAATGCTGAGTCTAATGGGGCTAGAGACTGGAATCCACTTAGTTTCTAATAAATACCTCCTACACCCCAATTGAGGTTCCTATCAGATGGGGACCAAAAACAGACGTATCACCTTCATAATCAGAAGAATGGCTGTAGCAGAAAGTCTGATAATTCACAGGCGGAGTTTGCGAGGAGAAAATGATACTGTTGGTTTCTGAAAGTAAGCCTTCGTACAAATGACAGCTGTCACAGGAATCACGTGGGAGTAACCGGCCTTGGCTAGGCCTCGTCTTTTGACACCATATCTTTTCTTGTCATTGCTACCTTCCCATATTTCACGAGTACCTGTTAACTACTTAAGTTATGAACTGTACTACTGTCGACGGACACTTTCACAGTTTTATTTATTTCATTAGAAATGGATAGCGTATTTGTTACAGACAGCAGTATTTATTCAACAAAGATAGAATCGATTAATTCAGTAAGGTCATGTGTATCGCCACATGAATGCCTAATTTTTATTATTTATGCTAGAAAATATATTGTTGAATGAGGTGGAAGGTGGAGCAATATCACACAATACGATATCACTCGATAGATGAAAAAAAAACAAACAAACCTTATTTTGCCTAACATTTATCTCCTATTAAAAGCGTCTTTTAGATCCCTCTTCCCATCGTCAAGTTCTTACACGGCATACTAGCAGAAATAATATAAAACATCTTATGCATTTGCCTGTAGTTTAAACAATGCGATTTCTTTATAGCATCGACGTTGTTTGGTGGGGTCAATGAAAACGTTTTTTTTAATTTTTAGAAATTATTTTTTTCAGTCATCACTCTACAAGTTTCGAGGCTTCCATAATCACCACATCAGAAGTGAAATATTCATACTTAGCAATTGGTCGGTGAGTCAAAATCGAATGAAGCGATCCTCTAGCCATTTTAGCATCTCAACTTTAAACTTATATTCCACGAGTACCTCTGAAGTGAGAATGTTTGAGCCCTTGAAAAGATGGCATTTTCTGCTACGAAACATATACGGTGACGTCTGAAATAAATGAATTCAGTAGTACTTGTTACTTTCCTACCTCTCACCATTTAGTCTAAGAAATTTTAACTACATTTCACAGTGGTCACAACGTCTAGGCAAGCTACCGTTAGCTAAATAAAATAAATTATTGAAGTAAGTAAGATAATCACAAATAAAATTAATAAATGAAATGAGAAAAAATAAAACAACCAAATTAAATAAAGTTAAACTCAACCGATGTTTAATTTGAGAGTCTGTGTAAGGTAAGCATATTGAATTATAATTCTCATTCCTCACAATCAAGTTTATATTCTAATGTATTTTTGCTACATCCATATCTTTACTTTTAATAGCCTTTATCAGTTCTCTATTAAATTTATTAAATAATATATGAGATGTTTCTGGCCAATTACCTCGTTTTAAAATTATGTTCATTATGAAATTTGATCTCTTTTGATTAAATGTTGAACAGTCATCGGTCAGTTCATTGGACTTAAAAACTTTGCACTCTTCATCAAAACAGATAAAATAAGTAACAGAGCAACTAATATCCACAACACTGAATATTTCATTATTTTTGACCAGGAATTCCAAAGCGGGGGTTATCAGTCTTATGGATAATTGATTAGTTTAGTTCTTTTTGAGCACGTGAAAGGGCATTAGAATGACATTGAACATGCAGACTAGCATCACTAAAAAAGTTGCGATTACATGAAGTGGTATAGACTTACTTTACCTTCAGAATCAAAGCTAGTACGAAATGGTTAGGAAGTGAATCAAAAGAAATAACGTATAATGAGTTCTAATTTCACACTCATTCTCGATTAAAAGTAGAAAAATAAGATAAAAATGTCTGACACACAAAAGCTATAAATATAAGAAATACCATAAAAACAATAATTGCTTGTAAAAGTACTTTTATCGGATTTAAAGATCTAGAAATTATGACTGTGAACAATTGTATTAATCAAAATAATGAGACAATAATGGGTCATTTAATAACATTAAATTACTGCGGACGTTTCCTGGAGGTCTGTCTATCCCAGTGAAGAATTCAATAATGATCCACTTGACCTCCTCTGTTCTCTGATTCATGGAGAAGGAGGTTTCAATCCAGCAGCTCACTTTAACTTAATACCCTTTTGTGTTCTCATTTAATTATTTCTCTTGTAAAAAGGAAGTACACAAATAGTTTTTAATGGCAATGTTTTTCATTCGAGAAATATTTCTTAAATTCAGTAAACTCATAATTGAAATAAACTCCATAACAAAAGATCACTTGGGCACAAGGTCAGCTCAACCCGATAATACACACACAGGTTTATTTTAGTTTTTTTTTTTTAGAACAGACTAGTTCTAATAGTTTAAAAATGGTTTAAACTCATATAAAACCACTTAATTTAAGTTTTATTTGGCATAGTTCGAAAAGACAACATCCTTGTTATAGCTTTCCAAAGAAATTTTCCGTCCATTCTGATAATTTCTGACAAAAGCAATGAGAAGAATAAAATGTTATTAAATTTTATTTTATGCTACTGTGGCTAATCATGGGGGTTATCTGCATTTACCATCCTTGAGAACAGTAATAAAACAATAATGTACTATTTCATCATAAGTTAATTAATTAATTTATTATTATTAGAATATTATAAAAAATACATTGTGCTCCATAAATAGAATTAAATTGAAGTAAAGTTTGTGTCACATTATATTCATGTAGATATTAATAGCATCATGTTATCTTCTGTATATAAATTATATAAAAAAGTGTTATATATTGACGACCTCTCTATTCGGACTAATTGGGTTGGGTTATCTGTAGGTTACCATTTATTCTAGCCAGTGTGGAACTAATGCTCGCATATAGTGTCTTTGGCCCAATGTTTTCCAGTTGTCCAAGCTGGGATCGAGGTTTATCGCTTTAGAACAAGGACAACGCTTAAAATAATAGGACTAACTTGAGCCTTTAGTATATAAAATAAATACACAGTGGCAGCACAACTAACAACTAACAACTTGATTGGTAATTTCAAAAACAACAATTGGGGGTCACTTTGATTAGTTACCTATTTTCTGCCTGAAAATCGGCCTGGAATGTTGGCCATAGAGCGGGATTGTAAGTGCATATCTAAGAAATTAAAAGTGGAACAAACAGCCTAATTGGTATTTAGGGGTGTTAAAAAAATAGTATAATGGTGTAAGTTTGAGAAACTATCAGCCGTGGGGTAATGTAACAGGTAGTATCTTCTATAAAGTTGCGTAGTTCTTACGGACGTTACTATGTACAGCACTCAAGTAATGCCTGATCAGCTAATGTCTAAAGAGTTTCTAAACCCAAACGTCGATCATGGCCAAGGAGCTAAAGAAAGAGTACCAAAAAGCGGCCGGTCCTTATTTAGGTCGACATAGGATACTATAGTGTAAGGGTTGAATAATGTTTGAGTAAGAGTAGTGAACTCGGGCTACGTTACGCATTCCAGGAGAAAAACAGATTATAGTTACTGTGTAATCTGGTTGTTCATGAATTTATTATATACATGAATTACAAATACACCCAGTCATAGTTTACCATCCTATATAGTATATCGTAAGGAATAAATTACATTTTAAGCTATTTTACAATTCAGATTATTACATCTCCTCTTTAAATTATAGACGCCTGCAGTATAAAATATATTATATTACTAAGTAAGAAGGTGTTTATACGTATTGTTAACGACTATATACGTATGCATTTATCTTCCTCAATAGCCCAAGAAATAAATGTATTGACTTATTTTTGACTCTACTATAATACACATAAGCATACCACACATATAGACAAAGAGAGAATGAAAGATATGCAACAGTTATAATAAAACAAATTATTGGGAAGCGAAATATTAAGCATATTAAGACGAACGCCTTGAATTATAATCAAGTCATTATTACCTTGGAATCAATTTCTTATATGATTTGGTAGAAAAGTTGATTAGTGCATTCTAATATTATATTCACAATTTTGGTAGACTTCTAAAAAATACAATTATTTCTTTCACGCCACATCAAAACATATATAAAGTGCTGTACGTAATTTCGAGGGGGGTTAAGTAAACGTTATTTAAAAAAACAAACAACTTTATACATCAACAGATGTTAGCTGTTACTAATATTCAGAGTACTGTTTCCTAACCGAATGTCAAAAATGATAAACTACTCATGCCGTGCAATCAACAATTCAACAGACCTTTGGAAGTGGCACGTACGGATTTTATTAGAATACCTTTTTTGAGAAATCTAGGATAAATCGTGAAGGGAATTTGTTTAAGGGTTAATTGAAAAAAAAAAAAAAACTAAGTAAAAGTATTTCTCACTCCTTCTTAAATGCTCCACTCTATTTAGTAAAACTAGTTCCGGATGAGGTAAGGTAGACCCGAATATGGATATAACGGTACAAGATACTGAGCCACGTTTAGGAACCTCTATCAGGGTGATGTCCTTCGCCATTCCAACTCGTATATCGGTTCACTAACCAATTGAATTGCTTATTTAAGAAAGGGGATAAGTCACGATTTTAGTCAAATTTACTTTTTGACGTAATAAAAATATTTTAAGCGCGGAGCATCGTTTTGTAAAAGAAAGGCAATTAGACAAGCATTCTAACCACTTTAATCAGATAAATAAGATCTCATTTATTTAAGAAAGGAATTTAGTCAATGACTTATTCCCTTTCAAAAGTTTACCAGAAGGCATTACCAGGTAGATAACACGCTTGATAACATTCCCTGATACCTGCTTGTTCATTTATGTGACTTTACTCAGTTCATAGTGCATATCACACCTTTCCAATTAAATTAGTCTCTTACAGATTAAAAAAAAATAAAAAAAAATATGAGTGAGTGTGTTAATGTGTTTGAAAACTTTTGTGACAGTAGTGAGGGGGATGTTGAAAGTGAACCAGTGAAGAGAAGGAATGGTATTGTGAATAGTGATAAATATAAAAGTAATGTAATAAAGAGTGCAAGAATCCAAGGAAAGGCTTACACTGGTTATTCTGGTAAGCAGTATGATGCAAAAACGACTGGTCCATCCTGTACATGTAAAAAGAAATGTTTCCAACGAATCTCTGAAGAAGAACGACGTTCAATTCTGCGGGAACTGTTGTCGATTGGTACTAAAAATGCCCAAGATCTACACATTCAGCGACTGATACAATCAGATACAGTCAAAACAAGAAGACATCGCAATTTGGGTGATAGTCGAAGAAGAGAATTAAAAGAGCGAGCTGCATCTTTTAAATACTTTTTATTGGAAAATCGCAAACGTGTGGAAGTGTGCAAAACGGCTTTTTCAAGCATACTTGCTGTTTCGAAGAAACGAGTTTGGCGTTTGCAAAAACTTCTTCTTAATAATGAAAGTCCCCGGGAACTTCGAGGAAAGCAGTCCAATAAGAAGATTCATCCAAATGAATTGGTCGAAAAAATTGTGGATCACATTTCTTCTTTCCCACGTAAGTTGTCACATTTTTCTTCCAATGACGTCCATTACTTAAGCTCTAATTTGAATGTCAAAATTATGTACAGACTATTCCTGGAAAAATACAAAACTGACAACGTAAAGTACTCTTTTTATTATAAAATTTTTAAAGAAAGATTTAACTTACGTTTCGGACGACCACAAGTTGATGTGTGTAGTGAATGTGAAAGACTGACCCTACGTATGAAAGGGGAATTAAATCCAGAGGCAAAAAGAGTTGTCGCTACTGAATTGTTAGTACATAAAAAAAGGGCCAACAAATTTTACACTGCTTTAAGAGAAACAACAGAAACGTGCCAATCCAGTGAAAGTTCTGAAGTTTGCCTGACATTTGATTACATGCAAAATATTTCATTACCATCAATTCCGGTACAAGATATGTATGTTCTATTACAGGCAGCTATCAGTCTTTCCTTTTGGTGTTCATAATGTTAATACTGAGGAGTCAGCAATTTATCTGTATCATGAGGGACTTGCAAAGAAAGGACCGAACGAAGTGTGCTCATTTCTACACCATTATATACAAACCAACATGCGTTCACGAACTAAAATCCTCCACTTGTTTTCTGATACCTGCCCAGGGCAGAATAAAAACCACACAGTGATTCGTTTTCTAATGGCACTTACAGATACAGGTAGATTTCAAAAACTTATCTATAGGCTGCCTCTCAGAGGACACTCATTCCTGCCTAACGACAGAGACTTTGGCTTAATCAAAAGAAAACTACGTCGAGAGGACCGCTATTATACATTAAGAGATGTAACTCTTTGTATGTAACTAAATTGATTTTGAATTCCAGTCGCAAAACGAATAAATTTATCGTAAACCGCCTGGACAGAAGTTTTATAAAAGATTATAAAAATTGGTGGCCTGCTTTATACAAAACAAATTGTGAATCTGAGCAGAGTAAACTGCTCAGCCATCAAATAAAGAGAAAAAATGCCTTTGTTCTTAAGGCTAAACGTAGCAAACAAGTTAGTAAAAATGACAGTTCAGAAACCGTAGAAAAAGATAACTTTAAAATATCCAAATATAGCCAATTTGTGTTTGATTCTTCGAAAAAAGTTGTAGTCACTGTGAGCGAGTTTATAAACGGCTCTACAGTAAAAGAGTTCAAATTAGGAAATAACAACCCTGCCCGTATCTCTTTGGTGCAGGCATATAACAAGAAGAACCCAATATTAGAAGGCAAATTAGTAGATTTAAAGAGAGCTATGCAATATATTCCTGAGCATAAGAAAAAGTTTTTCCACAATATCTTGAGTTGGCCCACAAGGAAGAATGCTACCTCTGAAGATGATTAGTTTTGAAATTTCATATTTTTTTCCTTCTTATTTTTGAACTTTTTTTTTGTTTAAATATACATTACAAACAAAAATTATGGAGTTAAACTGTGTAATTTATAAATATACAAATTTATTTTTCTTGAATAATTCATTTCTTATTAATTAGTTTCCTTTTTCAGGTTTTATTTAAGAAAGGGCATAAGTCATCTGGTATAATTATGCTATAAACCCAGTAAAAGAGGTTTTAAAATTCATGGCGATACTGTTATAGGTATCATGTTATAAATGTACTAATATAAACATTTTTTTAGAATTTTTGTACCATTTCCTTTAACTTAAAACTGTTTTTTTTTAATTTTCCCTAAAGTTATTATTTCATGACTTATCCCCTTTCTTAAATAAGCAATTCAATTAGATACTCAACTATAACACAGGAATTAAGTAAACTTGAAACTTATTTAAGTGATAAGCCCAGATTAAGTGTTCTCACTGGAAAGTATATTTAGTTTATAATTTTTCACGAAACTACTGTTAGTGCCCCACTTTAGTGTTAGTAAACTGTTAGTGAAACCCAGCTGACATCTCCAGTATTCAGGGAATGTACTCTCAATCGAGAGATTTTGTTGTCTGACTTTCCGTCTGTTTTTGAAACGACTCGAGGATTTCTACATCCGACTTCCGGAAACTGAATAGTTCTTCACTCGTCGACTGAATGGAATTACTAGTCCCAGAGGGAGAGGATGGAAACTCAGAGAACAGGCTTGGAAGAATTAACAGCAAGCTTTGTCAAATGAATCGCTGGGGATATAAGCCACATTTCTAAAAACATTATTACTTCTCACCGAAGCTTCAGACATAAGAAGAGTGGCATTAATAATTGTTTAGGGTTCGTACAAATGGGATTGCTTATAGGTACTAAACGAAATTTTGTATTTCACAGACTCCGTCGGGAATGGGGTCTTACTTGTGAATGAATGTGTACAAAAAACTGTGTTTAGAATATGTTATTCACTTTCAAAAAGACAATCTTTAGCCCGTATTTTAAAATATTATTTCTGACTTCCAGTACCACCTAATTCTTCAATCATATTACAAGCGAATGAGTACACCGAATTAAATCGAATTATTTAGATTTAATGATAACTAAATACAATATTTGTGGAGCATTTGCTGTCAGAAACACTAATTTTTGGTAAAAAGTAGGTTTACTGGATATATGCTATTATAATAATGAAAAGTTAAAATCTCTAACATAACATCCCTTAAACGGTCAGCCCTTATATAAAAAATTAGTAAGTCTATATATTTATTATTTATTAGCCCTAGAATGGTTGTAAATGGTACATAAAAAAATTCGATGTATTTCAACAATTTTTATTTTACTGTAAACAAAGAGTATCAACTTCCCTGCAATGCCGCCTCCTGCCAGGAATATATTAATTAAGCAGAAATAAATAACTGGGGTAAACATTGTTGGACTTATTTTTTAAAAAAATGGTTTCATCAGGCATTGTGCTTTCACTGAGTTGTTTCTATATTCAATGAGTTTGTGTGTGAGTGCGAGTGATTTATGCGTGTGTGTGTGTGTGTGTGTGTGTGTGTGTGTTTATTGGGTGTTTTTGCTCGTCTGAAAAAAATATATACACAGTTGTGAAAGCCTATTCATTACCACATTTCGATCCTTGAAACTACAAACTGTGTGTATTGGGAAACAAAAGGTTATCAAAGTTCTCTAATTTAATATAAATGATGAATCTGGGAGTTTTGAAACAAATGTTGCTCTATTCTGTATCTGTCTCCTTGGAAAACAGAAAAAACGGATTAGAGAAGATGGACTAATGTTGTTTGTTATTTCTCGAGGCGATAGTGAAAGAGATTGATTCCTTGAAATAAAAATGGGATTGATATTTGATAATCAGGTAAACCTATCACTACTGAATTGATTGCCGAAATTCTGGTTCACTACCACGTTATTGAAGTAGACTGAAAAAGTCTGCCAGTTGGAGAAAGATGAAAGGATGATTAGAACTAATTTGAACAAGTGCTGAATCAGAAATCTAAAACAACACGCACACAAAAAATAGTTTAGTGATTGACTAAAATTTAGATTATGATCTAAGCGTTCAAAAGACAATATAATTCAGAATTAAGTAGGTTTCATTTAAATAAGTAAGGCGACGTTGTATTTTAAAAACAATATTTCAGGTTAGATTAATATTTGTGTATAGAGTCTAGTGCATTGTTCATATAGATTCTTTATGCATATCTATTGTAAGTTCTATGCATAATATTTATAAATGCTTCTATGCCCGCGTGTGTGTTTGTGTCTAGTGTATTTATTTGAACCGATTCATTCTCTCATAACCATCGGAGTTATTTTAGTTCAATACAATATAAGAGGATACATAAGGGAGACATTGCTATTGTACATAATGTATTTTGATTATTACTAAATAAAGTAACTACACTCATATGTGCAGAATCATAGAAATAATTGAGGGTGGGATTTAAAACAAGAAAATTAAATGACGTTGATTCATGCTGAATAGCTTTAACTAAAAATGTGCTCACCAACTTCCTTGTCTTCATATTAAATTAAATAAACGCAATTTTCCATATCATTTAAAATTATTTCATTGGGAAGTGATACACGATATCTTCATTCCAATGCATCGGATCGGAAAATGACATTGTACATTATTTAGAGGTTCTTGTTTTAATAAACAAAGAAAGCCCATAACAAATGTCTTATATCCCTAATATTTACGGGGAAATTAGTATTTTTTTTTATTTTCACTGTCTTATAAACTCCTCCTCCTCCTCCTCCTCCTCTCTCTCTCTCTCTCTCTCTCTCTCTCTCTCTCTCTCTCTCTCTCTCTCTCATTTGGTTTTGATCCAAAGAGGAGGAGCCCATCTAGACACTTCAAGAATTCTAAATATGAAATTTAAACAGTCTAAGCGCAGTTACTTTTTAGGTACGTGAGTTACGTATGTACTTGCATACGCTCAGACGTCATGCCGAAAATAGCTCAGAAAGGGTTAAAACTGATAATTCCATTGAATTTTGAATACCGAAAATTTTTACTATTACTATATTTCGTTATTGCCGTTTAAGGAAGAAAAAAGCTTATTATGGGAGTACAAATGGATTGCCAAGAAAAGGATTAGAAGGCATGAGTTGATAATGCACTTAGTTTTGAAACACTTGCTTTTAAGAAAGAAAATAGTTTTAACCAAGCAACACAGTACGTAGAATAGCAGAGATTCTATTATCTTAGACAGACTAGCGACCATTGTTGGACTATTTGATATGCATTGATTAAAATTACACTTCCTAATCAGGTTTACTAGTATAGGTCGTATACAAGAGTAGACCATGCTATTTATTTTTATACATTATCATATAAATATAAACGTATGTTTTGTGTAAAATGTTTTTTTTTAATTTGGAAAGGTTCAGCGTATCTGAGCGCATGCGAAATAAACAATTGCTAACATTTTTGGGGCGTAAAACATGTGTATTAATTAATATAGATCACAGAATGGAATACTTGCATCTAGAATGCAAAGCATGATGTATATGAGCCACATTCATATGCATTGTGCTTTAGTGTCCGAAAACACAATAACATTTGAAGAAAGCTGATTTTGAAGGTTTGGTCCGCAGACCAGGAAGAGTATGGATTCTATTCTGAATAATGAGCCGCTAAGGGGCATAAGAAAATTACAAGAACATAAATGGCACTGATTCAATGAGCCCCGAGAGCAGATCCGATGAGACTGGGCCAGATGTCCTTTCTCTCCATATTACCATGGGCTATTGTTGGTCATACATTCGACATGCTTACCATCTTCAGAGGAGAAAGGTGCCGTATCCCACATTTCCGACAGTGGTTAAGAACAGTGGACAGCAGGCCCTATTCTAGTCTAACGAGTTCTCTGTGTTGTCGCTCATGTCTAGGTGGATTATACACGCTGGACAATATGGAAAGCTAATATGTTTAAGCGAACATTTCACCAGTTTCAATTATCAGGAAGAACTCAAAACGTTGATATTTATTAAACGTATTATAAAAATATTTGCTCGTTAAAAATGCACCAAAAAAACTGGATGCTTAAATCATAAATAATTTATGAACTCCATTCAATTTCAAGAAAGAAAGAAAATGCTCGTAATATAATTCAATCTTTGTTTATACGTACTAAAAAACTAATAAATATATGGAATTGAAAGAAATAATAAGTCAAGACATGAGTCCAAAACATGGTGTACAAGATGATTTCATTTATTTATTTTGAAGCATTCGTTACGAGGCGATATTGATCAGATAACAAAAGAGCAAAGTTTTAAACATAAACATCAATAACAAAACAAAATACATGAACACTAAAATAGAAAAAATCAACTATAGAAAAAAATAACATTAACAATAATAGCAAACAACAGAAGTGATCGACAAAAAACAACAATAATAATATATAATACTTGAATGAAATTAACAAAACACCTCAACAACAGTAACAAGAAAACAACTTAAACAATAACTTTTGGGAACAAAAATGTAAGAACCAAAAAATAGAAATGAACAAAAAATAGAAAATATTAAGTTTGTAAGTAAGACATTAATTGTATAAACATGAATATTTCAAAAAGTAAGGAATAAATTTGATAAAATGGGAATTTCTATAATATAAAATACTTTGTACATACTGATTAAAGTAATGAATTTTTCAAAAATTTACTCTAAAAGCGTTCGAATATATTTACAAAAAAACGAGAACTTTTAAGTAAAAAGGAATTAAAATGTTGCAAAGGAGTGAATATAAAAAGCAAATAAATATATTATATTTTTGAGTAAAAGTGTATAGTCTTAAGATGTTAAAGTATTTATTTATTTATGTCTGTACATGATGGGAGATAAATGTACTTTAAACTGAAAATTTATAATACCAGTTCCTTTAATATTGGAAATTTCAGTTTCAACAGAATTAAATTTCCAGAACTAATTAACATGAAAACGTAGCATATATACTCTCCAAAGCTCTCTAAGTTACACCGAATATTTGCAATTTATCAACAATTTCTTATATTATCATATTTTTTCTTGGTTATTTTTTATTTCTACGTTGGGTGCTGAAAGGCAAAAAAATCTCTCAGAGCTGAAAATGAGGGTCTTAGCAATTTTGGGTACCCGAGTTCAGTAGCTCTTCGTATGAACTAATGAATGGTGTTCATTTGTAAAATGTTTCGATATAGGAGATTTATTTAATTACATTTGATCGTCCTCATGTTATAGACCTTTTTATGGAATTACTGGTGCCTAAGTAGTGCTTTATGCGAACATGTATTCATACATGTAATTTCAAATATTTTTAACGTTTGAACAAAAAAATGCACTGCCATTCCTATAAATATCCTTTGAGCGAATGCTAACGCGGAGCATACAGAAATAACATATAAACGATATTTTAGTGAAGCACTTAACAGCACTTGGATATGCATGCACTCGCAATGAATTGCATTTGCTTACGCGAGAGGAAGAAATTAATTCTTTCTCTCTTCGGCGAGGGACTTACAATCGCGTATGACGTAATGCGGCATTAAAAGCAGGCATACATAATTTGTTCCACTTCATTAAATCGTAGCTACTATTAATGGATTCAATGGTAATTAGGCCCTGGTGACATAAGCCCACCGACTTCCGAGATGTGCAAACAAAGGGAGAATTCATGGGAACGGTAGGCTACAAGAGGATGGCTCTATAGGAGGAGTATGACCGCAGAAAGGCACGCTTTGTTTGCTGACGACGTTATATTACCTCTGCATCCGATCGGAAGTAATCAGGCTCGTCGAGGACATTGGGAAAGTGATATCACCCTGGCAGGGGCATTAGTGACGACTATAGTTTATGCTATTTACTCATTCGTTACACTACATGCTCACTAATTACCAAGAGGCATCCTATTTTGACCTCTCATAATGAAATAAGTATGCCGACAAAACGAATTACAAGGCGAGTTATTGAAATTAGTTGTTAAGGATTGTTAAAAATATAAAATATTAAAGAGATGTTGCCTATATTTATTTCCATTGACACATATTAACAACGCTGAGCGTATGGATTTAAATGAGTATTTTTATCTCATTTTTCTGTGAAGTAACACTACTGGTCATAAGTTACCGTGCTTTTTCTTAGAAAAATGTCGTCAAGAAATGACTCTTGTTCTGTTTATTGTATGTACACTGCTTACCCAAGTTTTCCAACTTGTTTAATAACTAGAAGAGTTGTCCGTCGTTGGCGGGTTGAAACAAAAATATTTTCACATCGAAATACATTTACTTGAATTACTTAAATACTAAATAACCACTTCCTGTTCTACGAGTACTTAAAACACATTCTGCTATTCTCTCATAATATCCTTAAAGTATGAAGAAATGATTAGACAAATACATTAACGGATAAATTCTCATGTAGGTTGTTATATCGAATTTACCATGAGAATCGAAAAAAAGTATGCATTCATGAAACCTTACATGATAATACTTACGCAACATTTAGTGTGTAATCTTTTAGTAGTGTTGTGTTAACCTCATAAATGAAAATTTGTTTATAGTTCATAAAAATTTAAACAATTGTGTTGTAAGTCCTGAGGAGGTATACCAGCTCCGTGTGCTATTTATTAACATTGCATGTTAATGTGTTTCACATAATAGAATATGTGTACGTATAACTATGAATAAGATTGCTCAAGGATAGCTTTTGGGAAAATAAATTTTTATTATTACATAGTTTTTAATAAAAAATACTATCTGTTGTGTTGAAGTATCCAAAAATTGATGATTATGTCACTTAAGACGTTGAAAATCGATTTACCACTTGTCGTATAAGACCCATAAAGTTATCTAACCAAGTATAACTCGATTTATGTCTCTATAATGATTATAGAAGTTGACGAATGTGCGCCACTGACTGCAGCTACATCATAATGCAACTCAAAATAAATAGCTATCATCGAACTTAGATGGCCTTAGAATTTGTTCCATCAGGTCTGTAGAATACGCGCCGTGATTACTCTGTATGGACGAGTGGGCAACAATAAGAGTGATAACGATTTACAAAATGAGAATTAATTTAAAAAGGAAATAGAAACTCTCACGTTTCTAAACGAAGATGCAATTTATTATTGATACTATCGAGCCACCATATTTATTTCATAATGCCCTAGCACAGATAGCATATACGAAAATCGACATTCCCCAATACTGTAACCTCATTCTAATACCCTTCGCTCCCCCGACCCTAGATTGAACTCACTTCCTATAATTGTATCTTGCAAACGGTTGAGCAACTTGTTTAAGACATCGAATAATTGCATGAATGATGCCTATCTTCAAGATACTGTCGCTTTGTTACAGTCCTATTTTGCCGGCAGACCTACATTTGCTTACAATAAACTCGTGCTACTGTCATTCCATTTGAATTCTCTTATCTTACTCTGTGTACCCTATCCTCACGCTTCTGTCTTCCACTTCCGGGTCTATAATCATCAGCAATGAGTGGAAATGTCGCAGTTACCGAATGAACGTTTTCCATGAAGCTACTTCCAACGTGAGAAAATAAAACGATATTTGTCCCGGATTTGAAGCTGTTTCCAGTAATACATAAGCGCTCCCTTACAACTTGAAAAATTGGATGATTAATAGGTGCTCATTAGGAAGGCAACATAACTATTCGTGTTTCAATGTACTTGTGTTTGCAAATAATCTTGAGCGGAATACCCAGAATCTATGATACACAGAATATAAATTAATTATTATTTACAATATGTGGATAACTCTAGACGTATAAAATATGTGAATTTATGAACTAGGATTTAGACAGACATCAGTTCTGTTCTTATTAAGGGTACAGAACATATAATATAAATATCATACCAGTTAAGCCAATAGTACTATTTCATCCAATACGAGTATATGAAAGCGAAGAAATTCACAATTCTTTCTTCCTTCTACTACACAGTAGGAAATAAATATGCAATTTATGACTCTTTGAAACGAAAGAAAGTTTAATCACCTTCTTCCATTTTACATGTCTCAAATTGTGTATATTACATTTTTATTAACGTAATTCCTCATAAATATTGAGGTATCTAAACTGGTTAATTTTTGTAGGAATGCACAGTATACGCAATTTGGCTATGATGGGGGCATTTCTCAAATATCAGATGTCAAACTAATGTCATTAAAATAGTAAAAGATGGGGCCTTAGAGGACTTTTTGATATGATAATTTTGTGAAGTTAAGGGGATATAAGAAACACTAGCCCTAGCACTAGAATAAAATATATAAGAGGACGATATTAATAGAAGTATAAATTTTCGGGGTAAACCCCTGATAACTGAAATATATATTTTGAGAAATTATAAATAATTTAAAATGAATTCAAGTTATCTTATTTACATTTTCTAATGAAAATTTAAAAAAAAAATCTAATGTTTTCCCAGAAATATCAAATACAATATATTAGAAAGTGAATATAAAAATAAGCTTTTCTTAATTTTAATACCTGATTCTATTTTATCTAGCAATACATATTAATAAAATTAATGGGTTTATTGAAACATGTGCCTTATTTTTCTGGGGAACCAATTAGGAAAGAACAGAATTAAAGTACGAAAGGTTAAAACTTTCCTTAAAAATAATTATTTTATCTTCAGCCATATACATATATTATAAACAAACTCATAACATAGTAAAATTCCCTTGGTGATTTACAATCTTGTGAGCAAGTATCAAATAACCCTGTAAGATAAAAATATTGAATAGAGAAAGAAATGAAATTAAAAACAAAATATACAATTTTTTTTTTTGGCTTTTACTCCACAAGAAAATATCAAGGGCACTTGCCCTATAAACGTTGTCTTCGGTTTTCATGAATATGAACGGAGTAAAGTTCGAGTATTAATAAGATAAAATAAGAAATACAAATACTATTATAAGGTAACTGTAACCTTGTATTTAATATTTCTAGAAGACATAGCCAAGCAAAATGCAGTACAGAAGTCATATGATACATAGAAGCATTTTTACATAATTACGCTTATATGAATTCAAAATCGATTAATCTTTAAAACAATAACCCACTCCGATAACTTACGAGTTGTCAATATGTGCATATGTAATCACCGATATTTATGATAATGAATGATATGAATAACATGAATGAAGGAATAGAAGGCCTTGAGAGTCACAACACAAATCACAAGTTACATGCAACAGGTGATTAGTTATGTAATAATATGTGGTATGTAGAAGTTGTATTAAACATTGTTCAAAACACATTTGTTTATCCTTATAAAGTGAATGAATGATAGTTTAATAGTTATAAAAAGTGAAGTAGATCACTTAATCTATGGCGATAAAGATGAATAAATTCATAAGGAAATGAATAAATTCATAACGCAAGATAGACTATTGCCTAAACGCTCTTTAGTATTTAATTTATTGCTGATTTAGAGGTGAAGGATTTTCAATAAATTAAAAAATAGTACATAAAGTAACTAAATAAATCACTCATAGTGTTTACATTTATTGGTCTCTAACTAAGACATCCATCATTGAATAATTTTCGCCTTATTGCTAAAGTTCTTACACTTAACGAAACCGGTTCCTATACTACTCTCTTCTTCTGATCAATGAATGCAAGTATTAAAAAAGATCGTCACGCAGGGGTTGGGTAAACTAAGCAGATTTCCCACCTGCTGGTATAACACACTTGTGATCTTATCTCACCATATATTCCCTATTTATGTGTAAAAACCCGATGAGTAAAAGGCCGGGAGTGTATGAATAACTTGCTTAATACTTGAGTTAAGAAAAATATTCTTAGAACAGCAATTGTATATCACCAATATGTTAACAAGATTGGTTCTATAGCATTTTACGGTCCCACTCATAATAACGGAAATATTTTGAATTTCCGAATTCCCCTGCTATATACACTCACTAATCCAACTCCGATTTTTGCCAAAAACAAATATTATCTTTAGTGTTGACTGAAACGCTTAAACATCTAGTATGGTATAGATCAAATAAACATTTTCGAAACAAGACGTCATCTAGCAACGAATTTGCATGTTGCTCACATAATAAAGGTCTCTTGAAATCAATATCTGTATTTAAGTTTCGAATGAAGTGGTTCGAATGTAACAGCTTATTATTGATATTAATTGAATAGGATTAGGTGTTTACTCGTGCCTGAAAACTAAAAAAATCAAATATCTCCGTTAATACTCACGATAGGAGAAAATATGTATATACCAACATTTATAGGTATTTATTTAAGTTTATAATAATATTTGCAATAAGATTGCTTCTATAAAATTTTCCGATCCGATTTATAAAATGGAGATATTTCGAATTTTCGAAATCCCCCTCTAAACCGACCCTCCCATTGGTCCGATTTTAGCCATTAACGAATTTGATCTTTGTTTTTACATAAAGCGATAAAATGTCGAGTTTGGTAACAATCAAACAAAAATTGCAACTACTAGAGCGTTAACACACACACACACACACACACACACACACACACACACACACACACACACACACACACACACACACACACACACACACACACACATCTACATATATATAAAATTGTAACCTCTGTCTGTACATTGATTTTTTTCGCGAAATTTCACGATAACTTTTCGTTTCACATGTCATAGACACCATAACTGCATTTTGTTTCTTTCGTGTCTGTTTGTTTGTTACCTTTTCACGCATAAACGGCTGAACCGAATTTTATGAAACTTGGTATGTATATTACTACTTACCCAACTTAGACTTTAGGCTATGTTAATCTTCACTCAGACGAACAGGAGTGGGGGTTATAAGGTAGGCCTGAAATTAAAAATAGTGATATTTCGTTTCCTATTGGGGTTTCGGCAAATATGCACATAACAAAAGTTGTTTATTTTGTAATTTGAAGTAAATTTTGTCATATACACTTTTGTCGTATACCAAAGCATAAATGAGTTATACTTTAAAAACTACTGTGGAAGTCAACAATTTTATTTGGCACAAAAGACTCAACCGAACTAAACAATCGGTATGTGTATTAGCACTAACGTCTTCCTTATAGTAAGCCATACTAACATTTCTAGGGACGGGCAGGAGTGGGGGTTATAAGGGAGGCCTGAAATTAAAAATAGTGATATTTCGTTTCCTATTGGGGTTTCGGCAAATATGCACATAACAAAAGTTGTTTATTATGTTATTTAGAGAAACTTTTGTCATATACACTATCGTCGTATACCGAAGTATAAAGACGTTATACGCTAAAAAGGGAGTCAACAATTTTATTTGACACAAAAGACTCAACCGAACTTAATAAAACTCGGTATGTGTATTAGCACTAACGCCTTTATTATAATAAGCCATACTAACATTTCTAGGAACGGGCAGGAGTGGGGGTTGTAGGGGAGGCCTGAAATTAAAAATAGCGGTATTTCGTTTTCTATTGATTTTTCTGCAAATATGCACATGACACGAGTTGTTTATTTTGTTATTGAAAGTAACTTTTGTTATATTTATTTTTGTCGTATAACAAAGTATAAACGAGATATGCACTAAAAACTAGAGCGGAGCCAACAATTTTGTTGGGCACTAACGATTGAACCGAACTTAAAAAAACTCGGAATGTGAATTAGCATTAATTCTTCCATGATTATAAGATATATTAAAATTTTTAGGTGCAAACGGGCTTGGGGGTTATAAGGGAGACCTGAAATGAAAAAGAAAGTGATATTCTAAATGGTTTTTCAACGATTTTCTATAAAAATACAATCATTAGTCAGTCAAAGATGATTCCCGGGTATTGCCGGGTATAAGAGCTAGATTGTACATACAAAATACGTACATTATAGGTGATATTCAATTACAATAAATGCTATCCATGATTATGATTTGAATTATTCACGGTGTGTCAGCAGTGGAGAGGGAATGATTAGGGACTTATTTTCATTTATTTTTCAAATCTAAAATTGCCTTTTCCACAAGTCGCCCAAGGGACCCTTACGGGGAAAAGTGTGCCTAGACGGGAAGAACATTAATACACTTAGAAGCATTGCCAAAAACAAAATAAAATCTTTCCGTCTCAAATGATTTCCCGAGCGAAGCCGGGTACCTTGGCTAGTATATATATATATATATATATATATATATATATATATATATACATATAATTTTGAACGGACCTCATGTTCGTCATCTCCTTGGTAGGATTGATGGACATTTGAGGAAAAATTTTCGAAAATCGCGTCATGAGTACAACCTCAATAGCTGATCAATCGAATAAGGGAAATTGCTAAAATCTACGGTTTTTGAATAGAATTTCCCTCTATACTTAAGACGAATTGGACGAAAACCGTAGGACAATGGAAATAAATAAATAATAATGAGAAGTACAGAGCCCACACAAGTCGGTTATTTTGTTTTATAAAACAGTACATGGACATGGGAAATAAATAAAAAAAGAGCCAAAAAGGAAAAATCAGAAACATATCCAAAACAGAACTTTGCATATAAATTGAAGAAGGAAATGAATTAAAGAAAATATTAAAACAAAATCTATAGATGTAGAAAATCAGAACAAATATCTATTATAATAATTTTCGAAAACAACTTAATATAAATATTCAAAAGATCATAAAAACTAGAAAAAGTGTTTTGATGTGAAACTATCAAGTTACTGCCTTTTTGGCGTATGAATATGGATGAATACCGTTTTGACCTCATTATATGATTACTTAATTAATATGTTTTTGAACAAATTAATGAACAGGGTGCGCAATTATTGCATACCACTGAAAACTATAAGGCACTATTTTCTTGAACTGAGAGGAAAATTTCATTTATCATGCGAGTGACTTTTTATAGAGCTTTAAGTCATTTCGAAATGATATGATATTTATTTATGTTAACGTCCACTTTTTGTAACTAAGGCTAATTGGGACGGGTTATCTACAGGCTACCACCCTTTTTTAGCCAGGGTGGGACTAGGGATTTTATTTAATGAATTCCATCACTAAATAAATTCCTGCCTTGCCCAGGTGGGAATCGAACTCGCTACTCTAGATTTACCATGTGAGATTAAGGCCAACGCTTTAACTCACATGGCTAACATGAGTCCCGATATGATATTTAAGTCGAAAAATGACATGGCAATTGTATTCGAAAAATTAAGACCAATGTGTGGAAGTTACACAAGTGCCCATAATGATTGGTGTCAGTAGCAACTTTGTCAGGATATCAAGGGTCATTATTGAGAATTACCTCTAGCCTGGCAAATTCTGCCGGGTCCTAAAGGTTCATTGATAACTGCTTCGGTAAGAGGCGATGGCGGATGGCCCATAACACTAGCGAGAGGCTCTTTCACAAAGCCCCATTGCTCCCAACTAGCCTGCCATCCTACTCAAATCTGACCTTTCCTCTCACGGGTGTGGCGCAGATATGACATTTCAAACTGGACCGAAAATAAATACCTTGTACGGTTTCTCCCATACACCGAAATTAAACCGGCCTTCTTTAATAACCTAAGCACAAATGATGATGGGTTCCTGCAACTCCCTTCCAATACTTTTTAATTCAGCACAATCCTTTTTCTCACCAATACATCCTTAACTAGGGAAATACTATCTAGTAAAACTGAGTAGCATTTAGTGATACATTTTGTTAATAAATGAATTCAGGGAGCTCGTTTACCTCAGGAAATCATATAACGTCCATGATGCAATTTTCAAATGCCCATCGATCTTACCTAGTTAATGAAGAGAGTAAGTAGTGTTCAAGATTGTCTGTGTAGGTTTGTACAGTTCATGTAAAATTAAAGATCGAGTTCGTTAATTTACAAAACGGCAAGACCGAGAGAATGGTGGTTTAAAGGAATTCTAAAAATTATAGCAAAATATCTCCATTTATATCTATATATAGTTGTTGTTCTAAACATTTACATTGTTACTCAAATATTAACTGTCTCTTATAGTGCTTCCAGCCTTAAGTTAATCTTCACTCATCCTCTCCATCTAAATCTACTAAAGATTTCTTGGCCAGCACACGTATCAAATCTTGTTTACATAGACTGATGTGGAAGCTATAAATAGAAAATAGAATATGTACATGACGTCATCTGTACTGAAATGGCACATTTCATGACTAATCGTAAAAAATCGACTTATCTATGAGCTCTATTACGCACGGAAAAAGAAATATTATGGTTTGTGGGGGTATTCAAAACAAACAACAACATTTTTTAAACACCACAATTTGAATAAGGGAAAGTGGTGGACGTGTAACGTGACTATAAAATTTTTAATTTCTCTGTTAAAAAATAAAAATTATGAAATTTATTAATAACCTTTATTTTGGTGATAAAAAGATCTAGGAATTATATTTTATATTGTTTTTGTGCTAGCGTATAAAGGAACTAATATGTTAGTTTGTTACATCCCCCTACAAACCTCACTTACGATTGTCACATATGTTCGGCGAACTGCATATGTTTTAATACACCTTCAAAAAAGTGAAAATAGCATACATTAATTTTAGACGCATAGGTCGCTGGTAGAATATTTTTTTTCAAATCATTGAAATGTTTAATGTTCTGAATAGAATATGATGAAATTCCCTGGGTACACAGATTGACTACTGTTTGACTACTATTGAGTATTATTGCTAGTTACTGAATATAAAGCGCTTGAATGACCAAGTAGGCTCTTTTATATTTTTCATATTAAACCTAAAGTGGCGGGTTCGATTCCAGCTTGACAATAGGAGTTTAAATAAAATCCTTAGTTTTACTCTGGCTCGAAAAGGGCGGTAAGCTGTAGATAACGCATCCCAATTAGCCCTACTAGCAAAAAGTGGACGTTCATAAATAATAATAAAAATATTTTATTACCTACAGATACATTCAGAGTAGGATCTCCCTCTCCCAGAACTTAAATAATAGTGATTATAAACTTACAAATCTTTACGGAATAATATCGCCATTGGCTAGTCAAGGAATTTTGTCTCTTAAAACGGTTGATATCCACTCAGGGTTAGAAGGACCTTAAAAAGGCCACAATAACCAGTCATGTTAATAATACACAAATATTTCTGTGCAAGGTACAAATGAGGATTGTAAAATTTACAAAAAATGACAAAAAAAATTGAATTACGGTAACGGCATTCAGATGAAATAGAATAACAACCTGATTATGGAATCCAATCACATTGGATTTACACGTAATTTTTGCCTTAATAATTGTTATTCAAGAGTTGTTGGTTGAATTCCCACTCGAGCAATAGGAAACTGTTTAGTGGTTAACTCACTAAATAAAACTTAGTCCCACCCTGGCTAGATATGGGTGGTAGACTGTAGATAACCAGCCCAAATAACAATAATAGTATTAAGTGGACGTTAATAAAAAACATTATTTTAAAAAAAAATTATTATTGATACGTAAGAGTAAACCATCTAAACTGATTTTAGTAGATGAATTTAAGGACATTCATTATTTGAATAAGATATACATTTCATACAACAAAACGGTAGCAAAGCAAATAGCTAAATGAAATGAAAGCAAAAAAAAATAGCGCAATGAATCTCATGACGGTCAAGGTGAATAGCTCTTGGTAACAAAGAAAAACTTAAATTGCTGAATCATAGTCGCAAAGCGTTATAGACGCTAGTTGAAGAAAGTAATAACATCGTGCAACTTCTAACACAAATAAACAAATATTCCATTAGGCCAATGCATAATGATTCTCATTATAGTCACGCCATATCACTTAAAAAAAAATAGAAACTTTCTACTCAAAAGAATCACAGATAGCATAATACTATAATATTTATCTTTTTTATTTTTTTATAGCTCAAGTTTTCCCTTTCCAAATAAAAAAATCTTTTTAAAGTAGCTAATAGCGCCCTCCACAGTCTATAACACCTTTGACCTATTTGCGTAATTATATATGTAGGAATATAGGTTGTAGAAGAGTTCAGATGTCAGCCGTGACAAATCTCTTTTCACCTTTTATTGACCATAATTTTTTTTTTTTTTACTTCCTTAATGCATGTTACTCAATATTACCTATGCTAATAAAAAAAAAAGTAAAATGGCAGCTGAATTACTCTTGAATTTTTATGTTTTTTAATTTATTCAAATTCCGTTTTCTTCGAAATTCTTGATAATTTCATTTTCTTACCTTTTAGAGCAAATGCTGTAATTTAGAACCGCAAACTTTAATAATGTATTATCATATACAATCTGCATCAAGGGAACTAAATTAAATCTAATACTAGACAGAGATTAAACTAATCTAAAGCTCTTTTTTCTTTATGTTCATGGTGGCATATATTGAAGGCGTTAATTTAGTACTTTAAGATTGTAAAATCAGAACAGCAAATAGATTTGCAAAGTGTAATTTCAAGGATAAATTATATACTATATATATTTCAAAGTAAGATCAATTAAATGGAAATAACGAAACTCAATTTTCTAAGGTTTGTTTTCTATTTAATTCCATATTGAAACTTACAGTCTATTTAAAAGCGATAATTTCATCAGTAGATATATTTTTCTCTAAGGCCACCGTTTAAATACTAACTTTTCTAAGACTCCACTGGACATAAAGTGAAGGGGGGGATCTTTAGGGAGATTGAGCAACCATAAAATTCAAGAGGAAATATTTGTTGGCAGCAGTATGGAGGAAAGATGCAATTAAAGAGAGATGTATAATTCATACAATCAACAGGTTGCATCCTGGATGTATGCAACCCACACCCATTATTTTTTTCTTTGAATGATTTGTAATAAACGCCGATGTATTTTATGCTTGCATACTTGGCTTTCCTTAGCCTTGGCCTTCATGCAATCTTATAATGACACAGATAGCTGTTGACAACCTTTAATACACCTTTTATATACTTCGTTAAGAGATACTATCAAAGGCATTATTTTGACATAAACATACAAAATGCGGTCTAAAGTGTTCATTGAGTTATTCTGCACAGTTAAAGAACATTGGCAACTTGAAATAAAATTGAAGTAAAGGTGTTAGAGGGGCTTCGTTTGATATGATCATCTTATTGCAAAATCAAGATCACTTGTTGATAAATAAATCATTCTTGATTAATTATAGTATGATTTTATAAAGATTCCGTAAAGTTCTTCTTACTAGGAAAACAAAACAGAATAAACTGTGAAATATTCCAGCATTTGCGATATCTGGTTAGTTAAAGCAGCCCTCAGAGAGAGACTGATTCTTTTATTTTACAACACTTTCTCATTCTCCTTGTTTGACGAAAAAGACATATCATGACTTCAAAATTATAACGTTGGAAAGACTCACAGTTTTCGTTGCCGTATGACTGCTTCAATATATGTTGGTAAGGGGCAAGAGGTTAAAGAGGCGAGAAACCAGCAGGATCTCCTTTATAGAGGCAAAATCACGGATTAAAGCCTTGGGGGTCGTGCTCGTGCGTGCTTAATGATGTTTATCTATTAAATAACATTTCCAAAATGAATGGATATTACAAAATGCCAGACGCCCTAATGTAATCCTCAGCAAATTGAAAAGGTCTCAGAAACAGGTTTCAACTAAATATCAATGAATAATCTTCCCACTCATTACCATATGAATATTACGTGTTATTTGTTTAAAAGAAACATTTTAAATAAGATATTAATGACTATATATATAGATATTTACTTCTACAACATAATAGTTTAAGGATTAGTTCTTTGATTTGACAATAATTATGTTGGAGAAGCTTTTTACTTGGATGCTCTCGCTACTAGCAAATAAATATGGGTCCCATAAGAAAATAATATGAGAAAAATGGTCGCCTTCTGTAAATAATGCATTGGTTTTAAAATTTGGTGATATGAACCGTAGTCAAGGTATTTATTTTAAACTATTCGATTTGTCATTTTTTTAGTAAATAAATTAAAAATAACAATCAGACAATTGTAGTTTACATATAATAATAGATTTCCTCCTTTTACCATTCTTTTAAAATTCGTACGAATGTGTTTAGAGCTGAACTTATAGTACTTAGTAGGAACGTAGGAATCCAGAACGTCTTTTACAATAAAAAATGGTAATGTAAAAACACAACTTGTCAAAACGCTTTGTCTCAAACCACGATTGATCTAGACTTGCACTCAGGTAGTTAATACATTTATTATACTTGTTTAATACTATTAAATATTAAATTTTAATTTATTATTTGGTGTATACATATATATTTATACCACAGCAATCGTTTATAATGGAGAAATAAAGAGAAATCATAATTTGCATGGATACTCATGCATATTGAAGTAAGTCCGAGTACGGGCATTAACACGTTGACTGCCAACTACGAGATAACTCGTATATTCCGTTCTTTGCTAGGACGCCGACTACGAGTTATCTCGTACTGTGTTTACTTGCCATTGTCGCGTAGCTACGCTTAAACTCGTAGCATATCAGTGCTAATATGGATAGATGGCTTCTGGGAAGAGAACAAAAAATCAATGTTGGCGACATGAACAGAAATTTTATTAATAAATAAACAGAAAATATAATTATAAAAAATTTATTCAAAATCAAGAAGTAAAAGAATATTTTTATTGTTTGTGATACAACAATTACAATTGGCTTTTTAGACCGGAATTCTGAGAATGGTCGTGGCAGTCAACGTGTTAAGTGCATTAGACGGCCGTCCTTCGAACACAAAATTAAATATATATATCATTAAAACTATTTCTGAACCTACACTCGTGTTGCCAATCCAATGACCATTTACGGCACTGAAAAAAATAGAATATATTCAGTTTTCAGATATTCTTGAAAGCGATAAATGACTTCAGTTTTCAATAAATATTCAAACCACGAACTCTACTAGCCTTTGATTTATTTAAATATGGTAAACTATCAATTTTTTCTATCTCCTTTGCGCCAATAATCTCATTAAGAGCAAGAAAGCCAATTTTGAAAGTGAGCCCTGAGCGCTTCCAGATCTAGTGCTATTTCGAAATGTTCTAAGTAAGGCTTTAAAGCGATGGGAATTATGATATTGCTTTGGCGGATCTCCTTGATGCTTCGATAACGATTCCTAATGGCCCTTGACTGCTACCGCTATCATTAACATGATAAAAAGTCTTAATGGATTTTTGTAATGCTCTTTTTATCAGGCCTCGCATTTCAAAATCACTGCCAAAAGGGAAGCGTTGGCTCATCACGCTTATCGTTAATCACCAGGCAAAACGAGGCATTCTTTTCATCAAATAAGCATTTTACATTCGGTATACTGGATAAACTATGGCGTTCACTATGTCCAAATAAAGTTTCACTTTGGATTGTAATGTTTCTGTTAATTTGAGAAAACAACATTTCATATAGAAATTAAATATTAAAAAAATAGATAATAGTTGAACTCACGCAACTTGCTAGGGTGCCTTTTGCGGGCTGTATAATGCTATTTGAGTTTTGAGTGAACACTCCCACTGCTATGCTTACGTGCTACATGCACGTGCTTAGTGATACATTAAGGCTATTCTTGCGTTTAGTTTTATTTGTGGTCTAAATGCATTTAATTTGGTTTCGAGGATGCTGCTTCGTCCTTCTTTCCCCTCCTTCGGTCATATTCTTTTTTGTTTATTGTATACATTTTAATTACTAAAAGTCCGTCACGCAGGGGCTGCGTAAACTAAGCAGATTTCCCACGTGAAGTTTTACAATAAAGAAATTTCAGAATAGAGAGTCAAACAGTTACGGGAACGGCCCGAACTAGCTCTTGACGGAAACTCACGACTAGACCGGAAGTTAGCCGATTTTATCTCAGAAGCTGAAAACAGAAAAATGCAAATATCTCGGTTAATATTCAAGAGAGAGAATAAATGTATATAACAATATTTATAGTGAATTTAATTTGCAATAAGATTGGTTCTATACAATTTGTCGATCCGATGCATAATAACGGAGATATTTCGAATATTTGAAAATCCCCCCTCTAAACCCCCCCCCCCTCCCACTGGTCCGATTTCAGCCGTTAACGAACTTGATCTTCCTTTTTACATAAAACGATTAAATACCGAGTTTGGTGACGATTAAACAAAAATTGCGACCGCTAGAGTGTTAACAGACAAAATATATATATATATATATATATATATATATATATATATATATATAGTTTTGAACGGACCTCATTTAGTCATCTCCTGGGTAGGATCGATGGACATTTGATGAAATTTTTCGAAAATCGCATCATGAGTACGACCTCAATAGCTGATTTCCCTTAAGGGAAATCTGCTAAAAACTAGGTTGTTGTCGTGTTTTTCATGGAATTATAACTCCACTGAAAACCATTAAAACAGAATGGATACAAAGCAATGTAAATATTAATGTGCAAGCGTTTCACAAAAGTTGAAGAACTCATGTGAGGTTGTCTGTTCGGATCTCCACCGCCCCTATAGGAGTACATAAATAAAAAATCTGATATGGCGCCATCAGACTTCCTTGTTCTCCTAACAAATTAAATAAACCATGATGATTTCATTTGAATGTTACATACGATAACACAGTTCCAATGCATGGGATCACAAAATTTCATAGAACATAATTTATAGACCTTTTTAACTTTAAACAATAATGATTTTATACAAACTTGTTGTACCTCTAATAAGTACCTAAATTTGCAATTTGTTATTTCAAATGAAGCCCCTCCTCCCCATTAACTAATTTTGATCAAAGGGTAAAAAAGTTTTAAATATGAAATTCCAATATTCTAAGGGCAGTCGTTATATAAAATACGCACAAACATACGTATAGAGGTCATTCCAAAACTAGTTAAAATTGGTTCAGGGAAGGTCATAATGGACAATTTCGGTGAAATACGAAAGCTGAAAATGTTCGCGATTTCAATACTTCGTACATGGAAGTATAGATGATTATTAAGGCTTGACAGCTGTATTTCTTCTAGCAATGATTCTCATGTTGTTCTAATGAACTTTTATGAAATTGAACAGAAGAGGCCCGCAAATCTGTAAACCCCCTCAAAACAGGGTGCCTCTACAAATGCAGCCTTACGTTAGTTGGGTTTGTCACCACTAGCTTCGCTGAATGAAATCTATATCTCATTAGAGATGTTTACAATTTGATACCAGCCACTCGATTAGTCTTAGTGGCTTCAAGTAGGCGAAAGAGAAAAATAAACTGTGACAGAATGACAGACACAATAGCGAGACTATAGCGGTTTTGTTGGAGACCACAGGCCTTAAGAAGTCCAACAGCAACTCTTATCTGCCATTCTTGAAACTTTAGAATAGCAGAAAATAACCTTTCGCTAATGTTATTTCATAATTCAGTGTATGGAAATTTATTCTGTTTAGACAAAGAAGCGAATCGCCTTCCTTCACAAATATTTATTTAGCCTAAGTGATTTCCGAGAAAATTCCCCATCAGCAGTGCGCGTATATGCTTTGCGGGAGTTTTATTTATTATCTTTTTGTTACTACTAAATTATATAAACTGTAACATAATAGTAACAAGCTGTAATTGAGAAATGTAAACAAGAGGGTATATTTTCATTTCCAAAGTTTCACTTCACAATGAATGCTGTTTGAGCTAAATCCATTTGACCGGAGCTATTTTTTCTCGGTGTTGCAGAGCCTCCTTAATATCTCAAGTCGTCAGTGACTGTAAGAGTCATAAATTTGACAAATGTCAAGCCCTAATCTTCAAACGTTGAGTTGATTTGTAACAGCCACTAGATCAGGAGTAGAATTTCACTTTGGCCCTATCTTTAGAAGATTATGGCCTGTCATTTTAATAACTACCCATTGCCGAAAATGATTTCTGATTTCAACCTTGCTATAATGTCATCTTTGTTCTTTTAGAATCCAAAGTTCAAAGCAATGAATCAACTCCAGTAAAATATTACAGTCACATACATGAGAAATGAGAAGGAATTATTCTAAATATTTCTACTTTTTAGAATGTTTCCCTTCAGGGAAATCAGATATTCAAGTGGTTCTCATTAGACAATTTTCTAAAAATATCTTCATATATCTATCGATCCTACCAAGGGAATGACGAAAATGTGGGGATTATGAAATTTCTTGATATACTAGCTAAGGTACTTGGCTTTGATGATGAAATGTTTAGAGATCGATGAATGGTCTTTGCAAGGCTTCATTATACAAAATATGTTTACCATATCCATCCCATATATCGCATATGTATCACACATTCTATCGTATATCTATAGCCTACGCAATTGTCTGGCAACTGTTGAGAAGCTATAGACTTCTAGATAGATACAAAATAGCTGGATTACCCGGCTTTACTTGGGAATGTTTAATGACAGAGTAATGACCTAGCAAAATACCAATTGCAATCGTTAGCAAACTCGATATTTAATCTTCTCATCTAAAACTAATGATCAAAGTCGCTAATACTCATATTAGCCAAGGAATAGAGGGAGGGGGGATCGAAAACTCGAACTAACTATGTTATTATGATTTAGATAGAAAAATGTTATACAATTAATCTTTTTAATCATTTAATGTTCTTCAAGTATTGTAGATAGATTTTCTTTCTAACCTAAATATTAAACGAATTATTTGTATTTCTTTTATTCAACCTTGACTTAACGCCCTTTTCTACTCATAGGATCATTTAAAGCAATTTATCGATTTTCACAAACTATCTTATGTTAACTTTCTAGCCGTGTTAACATATCCTTTTTATTGCGGAAAAATTAGATACTCGAATTTGAGACGACAAGAGCGTGTTGTGACAGCACGTGAGAAATCTGCTTAGTTTTCGCAGAATCTGCGTTACATACTTCTTATTATATCCTGGATGGTAAGAACAATTATAAATCGTATACAAAAATTATGAAGTAGTATTTAATGAATGAATAAGTTTAAAAAAATAAATAAATTATCTACTTTAATTATGTATAGTTAAATACTTTTCTGATTTTGGTGAAATTAAAGAAGTATCTTCATTTAAATTAAACACTTTTTTGAGAAGGGTTTCCTCAAGAATCATAAAATCTGGATATGATGTTTTAAAAAGAAACAAACGGAGAACGTTAATTTTATGGCCCGTCAACAATTAGACATCATCGTCTCCCTATAATTATATTTCTTCTTTATTATATTTAAAATTAGTAATGTATTTTTTTTAAATATGTATTTGCCGTCTGAATTATTTATAAGAATTACGAAATGTATAAAGCATGGATGCAAAGAGAATTATTTTTATTAGGAATTTTAATTAAATAACGTAAGCTTCAGAAGTCTTTTATTGTTCCTAATATCCTGTTTGTATTTTATACAAATTAGACAAAATTTGAATTAAATGTTTAAGCTAATTATTACTATTACTAAATAATTATGTGATGGATAGAAATAACATGTAATTTTTACTACTTTATACTTGAAATATACGCTTTTAATCTATTACAACAATTTTTACTTACGAATCTCAGACAACCCGTTATGATATATAATAAACTTTTACTTTTGTTAAGTTATTGGACTGCAGATTGAAGACGATACTCACCTGTAACAAAAAACAAAGTGGTTAAAATGTGTAAGACTCACTGAATTGAAATGTAGCATGAGATTAAGCTTAATGTAATAAAATGGGAGTAAATATTGCACATTTGTATACACACACACACACTCACAAAACACTCATTCTCAAATGAAGATTAATGTATTTGGTTCGCAAATGTTACAGGTTCACCTAGCCCTAATCTCTCCCCTATCTGTCTCTGTAAAGTTAATATAACCTTACTGCAGTAGTAAAACTGGCTATTGAGCTATAGGTGGAGAACATCTGGTTGATGGATGTATGACCCGTCACTACCATATTGTCCTTGACGTAAATAACCAGAACTAATTAGTGCTTTAAGTAATTGGTCCATAAGAGAGAAACTGTGTGTGACTGGCTGAGCTGGTGTGTTGACTGATTGGTCGCCCATTTACTTACTATCAACTATCCACAGAGTTCCTGATTTCACTATTAAAAAGAAAAACTGAAAATATTCTCATGATTATATGTCGGATCGAAAAATGTTACCAATAAAACTTAAATAAAGATTTAATTTTCTTCAATTGCTGTTCTGAATAATTCTCCTGTGACGTAAAGGAGGTAATCTCCATTTGTTTAGTTTTCTGTTTTCTTCAAAGACTCCTACTGATGTTATTTACTTTGTGCACCTGAACCACTAAACATCTCTTTTACAGCTTAAATTTCAAGTATGGCTGAAAAGCATTTTATTTAGTTAAAGTTTATTAAATTGATAATAGGAGGTGCCCGATCCGTAGCTTATCCATCACATGGGAAATCTGTTTATCATTGCCCTCAATTCGTAGAGACCCATTAACATTTTCAAATTCTACACGGGTCTTATAATGCCCCAAGATTTGAAATATTTGTTTCAGTCGTTATATGATAATGAGTATAAATTTAAATGTTATGGTTATATCCTTTGAAATCCTCGCCTTATGTTTCTGATAAAAGGTCAAAACTATTTTTGTCTATTTGGCTTGTTATTACTTTGCCCTTGACTGGATGGCCCCGGGCAACGGTCCGAAATCCAGCGCGATCTTTCTTTTTTGAACTGTCGTGGCTTTCTCTTCCTATTAGGATAAAAACAGTCACACAATAGATATTTCTTTTTTTCCATGGAAGGACATTGTTTATTTTTTCCTTATTGTTCTTTACAACATGATATTATCATGTTAATGCTCTCTAGAGGTTTTGATTATAATCCGTTTCATTGGTAATTTGAAAGGAATTTTCCCACCGCTGACCCCTAATTCCTCATAATGCCGCAATTCTTCTCTTAAATTTGTATGTGTAACAGGTAAATCATTATATAATATATTTATTTATTTAACAATCGGTTTGTGATAGCAAGGCTAATTAAGTTTAGAGAACGGCCTTTTAAAATTGAACTTAGTTATGAAGAACCAACTGCCTTAGTTATGCAATTTGGTTCTCGTTTATAGAATAGCTCGGAAAAATAGTTGTAAATTTCAGAAAGTTGTTAATAAATAATTTAGAGTTTTTAAACAAATAGTATTCGTGGGATAGCATTGGAAAAAGCGATGAACAAGGGTAACAAAAAAATGAAATATCCTAAGAGTAGTACTTTTTTAGATATGCCAGTATTTTTAAAAGTTAATTTTTTATAGGTTTTAGTTCACCAGTTCCAAAATCCTCCTTATACAATTCAGACGATAATGATAGTACCCTATCATTCCTAATTATTTAAAAATTTTAATTCCATAGGCATTTAATATTCTTATATTAATATTTGTGACATTAGAATTCCGAATTAAGACAAAAAATAAATTTAACAAAATTTTTATTATGCAACTGAGGCTAGTTTGGACGGCTTATCACACTCTTCTAATCTGGCTGAACCTAGGGATTTTATTAAGAGAGTTCGGGTCTCTATCCCTCCACCTCTGTCAAGTTCTTCAAGATTATTAATGCCAACGCTTCAACACATCTGGCTAAAAATAGCCCCCAAAAGAAATTTTCATTGTTCAGCCTCGTGACCACGGAAATATTACCCTGAGTCAGTTTATGTTAGTGAATCAGTGTCCCCTTATAATCGAATAATGTTTAACGAATGTAGGAAACTGTAACAGTCAGGAAAACTAAAGTTTATCATTTAAATTCACGAAATTTCACAGAGGGTTGATTAAATGAATGAGCATTTGCCAAAAAATTAAACCCTTTTCCAAGGAGGAGAGGGAGGGGGACTAGAACAGGAACTAAAATAATTATGAACACATGCTCAATTTAACGTTTTAATGTCCAAACTGTTAGCAATTTGTATGTTCGGCTCTCAGAAACACCGAACGCGTGCTTTGACATTACTTAAACCTTCTCTGGAGTTGTTCATGAGCTTGAGCAACTTGAAATGTCAGTAACGATGGTATGAAGTGTTACAGGCTTGAGTAAATCGTAAACGGAGAGTGTAAAGGCCTAATGCCAGCTGTCGCCCGTTTCATTTCAAGATATTCACTATATATTCAAATGTGTTATCTTGTCCAACTAAGCTTAGAGTTCATAAATACATTAAATAGCCTGTAAGAAAATTAAACTACTGTTTAAAAAAAAACAAAAAACGAAAATATTTAGATTTTGATTTGAATCTAAAAGCGCTTATAACCTTTACGTTGGCTGTAGCGTGAAAATATAGCTCATAAATAAGCATGAGATTCAAGGATGGCAAGTATGTCATGATGCCTTTCCAAGATGGTATGAAGATGCACATCGGTATGTCCTCACTGATGCAAGCAGTAATAAAGTGCACATTACTAAAGCCTAACAAAATAAATTGAAAAGTGTTAATCTTTGGCTCAACAGCCAACGAAGGGCCAAGGACTGCCACTTTGGTGGGAGGCCATAGAATAAATATTGACCATCAATTAAATGTGTATAAAAACAGACTTCATCGTAAAATAATATGAAATTTAACATGTTCCATTATACTTTCATTCGTGATTAGTATTATATTATAATTTTTGACTATATTTGGCTTTCAGTTTTCAAGTTATTTAATTAAAGAAGTTAGTTAATTTAATGGGAGTGTCGTGTACAACAGAAACGCAATTTTTCCCATTATTTGAGTCCTAGTATTAAGAAAACAAACATTGAAAGAAAGAAGGGCACAAAGGATCACCATAGTTTTCCGTTTCATTCTGCAAGAGAGAATTCAACAATAACAGAAAGCGTGGAAAGAATTTTACTTGTGGTAAGAATTGTTAGAGAACCCTCTAAATAGCCTGTAGCCAGTACACGCTGTCTATAGGCAAACAACAGATTTAAACTATGTTGCTAATTATTTAAAATTCCAATCAGTGAAATTGGCCATCTAAGTTATCGCGTTCGAAAGTTCTTCATTCCCTGTGAGACTGAGTGCCATTTAAATACTAAACATGAATCGTATTGTTACTTAATGACAAAAAAGCATCTCGCAGGCTCAGATGTGTTAATTTGCTAATTTCCGTGAATTTAATTTTTATGAGATGGTTTTATATTATTTTCATTAGCAAGTTATATAATTTTATTTATTCGTTCGTTCATTTTCATATTTAGTTGCTTTCATTAATGTAATTTTATTTTTATTCATATGGTTTGTTAATATTTGGTAATACTTCTATATATGATAAAATTCATAGCCCCCCCCCCGGCTAGAAAAGGGAGTTGTGCAACCCGTTCTTATTAGTCATAGTTTCATAACATTTTTCTGTGAATTCACTGCTCTAATGTTAGAGGAATATTTCTCCGAAAGTTGGGTAAGCTTAAATAAAAACATTGACGATGGGTTGAGAACCTAAACTCTTCCCGTTTTTGGTTCTTAAAATAAAGCATTTACTTTTTATGGCAATAAATTATTTAGATGTAGTAACCAATCACTGTACCTATGGCGCCTAAGTTATAGTGTTGTAAGGTTCTAAACTTAACGTCCCGGTCTCATTATAATTTAGGGAAGGAAGTCTAGAAGTTGGTTCCTAAAATTAATTTTATTGTTTCTAACTACGGATTACAGCAAGAAGGAAATTACAGCATTGATTCTTTGATCTTTCTTTTAAACTAGAATATATATACCAACAATTTACTAGCACAGAATAAACAGCAATTACAAACTCTGCTAGGGAATGGAGTAATTGACAAGATATGTACAGAGTAGTAAGGAAGTACCCATAATCACTGTATTTAAACGATCTTTAGCAAAAAACATAGTTTACTACTAATAATACTGAATAATAATATATAGTATAAGTAATATTTAAAGTGTAGAGTATAAATATATTATACCAACTCTTAATTTTCTATATTTTAATTTGAAATGCTTCGTTTAAACAGTGCTTATTATTCTTGCAGGTGTTTCCACTGTGAGCCCAGGGACGGCAATATCGAAGGCACACTCAATTAGAAATATCTCTTTTATCAAATTTCTCAGTTATTACGATACATTTTAAATATTAAAAAAATAACGACCAACTTCGTGATGTAACTCCAAAGTAGATTCGAATTGATAACATCAATAACGACGCCGAGACTTCAGTTTTACGACGATAACTCTTGAAAATGCATGGTCGCGTGGTCGGTCTAGACCAAGATACGGCAAGCAATAGATAAAAAGCGCTTAATGGAATAAAATTAAAAGAATTGTGTTGACAGATTGATAACATGGCCGCTACCCCATACTTCTCGCTGCCACCAAAGCTGTAATCTACCTTTGATAGTATCTAAAACACATTCGCCATTCCTCACCGGGCCCCACACAACCAAATATATATCACGGTATCCTTTTATACTCCTCGCCCTAAGCAATTAGGTGATTTATTATCGATTTAATCTCTGCAGAGGATTTATTCTTTTCCACATAGGAAAGTATGAAGGTGAAAACCAAGAATGTAAAAATTTTGAAGAATTCAAAAATTATTATTAATGTGTACCAAAATACATCAAGGAGCTGAGTAATTAGTGGTTTTCCTTAAGTGCCTAAAATTTAAGGAATACATCTAAAATCTAAATAATAGCTCTTAAGCTGTTGTCTAATATCCGGCATTATGAAGAACGCCAAGCAGAAAGACAAAGATCAAAAGTCCGTCACGCAGGGGCAGCATTAACTAATCAGATTTCCCACGTGCGTCACGTATTTGCATTTACCTGAAGACGTAAACGTTCAATGAGAACCATATTTGCTATTTAGGCTTCAAATAATGTGCTTTATTATATAACAGCTTATTGTCAATATGCCATGAGCGAGAGTGGGCCTAAAGACCGGAAACCAAAAAAATGCAAATTTCTCCGTTAATAATCAAGATAGTAAAAATACGTACATAACAACACTTGTAGAAAATTACATTTGCAATAAGATTGATTCTATACAATATTTCGATCCAACACATAAAGATATTAATATTTTTCAAATATTCCCCCATGAAAAACCCCTCCATCTACTCGGATTTCAGCCATTAATGAACTTGATTTTTAGTTTTGCATAAAACGTTTAAATATCGAGTTTGGTAACGATCAAATAAAAATTGTGACCGTTAGAGTGTTAACAGATATATATATATATATATATATAGTTTTGAACGGACCTCATTTTCGTCATCTCAATGGACATTTTCGGTTGGATCGATGGACATTTGAGGAAAAAAATTTGAAATATTTATATCGCGTATTGAGTACGACTTCAATAGCTAATTTACCTTAAGGGAAATCTGCTAAAAGCAGGAGCTGCGTAAAAACAGTATTCCTACCTTCCGGAGACGCGGATGATATTCTCCATTTCGTCTGTAATAAGAAGCCTATGTAAACATGATTAAAATTTAACCTGGACGTGAAAAGTATAAACTCCCAGGTGCTCTAAGTGAAAATCGCATTGGTAAAATTGGGAGCATACTGATGGCTGCAAACGAAAAAATGCAGATATCTCAGTTAATATTTCAGATTGAGAGAGAATGTTTAAAGGAACAATTGTAGAAAATTAAATTTGCAGAAAGATTAGTAATATTTTTTTATCTTCATTATTTCGAATTTTTAATACCCTTCTCTCATTAGAGTGTTTCTCATTCTCGTATGTATTTTTGGTATATTATATTTTAGTAATAAATTCTTATATTTTATAAGTTCCGTTATTTTAGTAAGCTCAGATGTATTATATGGTAGTCAGTTCTATGACTAAGATCGATTTTACAGTACTATTTTCGATTGTGATGAGAGTGGTTAACTTTGATCAACTGATTGGAGGAGACCATTTTAATTTCTGTTATTTGCTTACTGACAGAGGGTAGTCTAAGACGTTAAAACGATGCTAACTGGGTGAAATATGTAAAATATAGCATTAATATATTCATTCATTGAGGTGAGTGTTTTATTACTTAAATAAATCTTTAGTAAGTAAATATTTTTTTTAGTAGTACCCATTAACGTCTAACGATTGTAAAATATGGCTTGATATAGAATCTAGAGAATAGTTGAACAGACGTAACGCATAAGGCCACCTACAGACTAGCGAAGTCCTTGTCCAGACATTACAAGAACATTCCCAGTATATTATGTTGTCTACTTTAGATTTTCCTCCCATTCCATGTGTGGGAACATCTTAGTTGTTTTTCTGCCATGAGCTGCAGGTGGCCAAGCAGATGCCCAACGGATGACTCACAGAAAAAGTCTACGTGCCGAGTTTCTCAATGCTCCTTTTTCCCAGATCCTGTATTTCTACAGGATGCATTATACACAGTGATTTTTACACTTTAGGCACATTTTTTATCTCCTTGTACAAAGGAAAGGAAGTATTGTAATTGCGAAAAATTTCGGTTTTCAGATTTCAATGGAATTATCTGTTTTCACCCTCCCCAAACGCACTTTTGACTAGTTTCGGCATAAGGCCTGCCCGAGCGACCGTATTTATATATCTATTTCAGGGCTCAGGTTAGCCATGTGAGTTAAAGCCTTGGTTTTAATCTCACATTGTAAACCTAGAGTGGTAAGTTCGATGCCCGCTTGGGCACGACTCATTAAATAAAATCGTTAGTCCCACACTGGCTAGAAAAGAGTGGTAACCTGTAGAGAACCCCTCCCAATTAGCCATAGTAGCAGAAAGTGGGCGTTAATAAATAGTGATAATAAATATTAATAATATTTCGCGAAAATAAAAAATGTTAAGCTTTAGAATATTTAGGACTGGCGGATGTGACACCTTGTTGCGCCAATTCTTCTTTTGACTAATAGAAAAGGATCGTTTAGAGTGAAATGAAAATATAAATTGCAAATTTCTTCGTACCTATTGGAGTTACAGGGGATTTGTATATAATCTTTTTTTTATTCATCATAAAATAATTTATAAACTATGCTCCATAAAATTTATTGCTCCAATGCATTGAGAGATACCGCATGCCACGTTCAAATGAAATAGTTTTAAATGATGTGTAACAAACCATTATGTATAGGTAATTAATAGGAGTACAAGAGAGTCATGTGTTGTTACATCAGATTTACCTAATTTACCATTTTAGGAATCTTACAGTTTCTTATTTCTATCAAATAAAGTAGATAAGCAGTCTCAAATGTCATCAAATACATGGACATGTCATAATATCTGGTACGCAAATATGAAATAATCCTTGAAATTTAATTTTAAAAACCTAAATATAAAAAACAAATATTGTTATTTCAATTGCAACACTAATCTTGACAGAAGGCATACTCGTATATCTTATAAAGGGTTGCGTGCGTGGTATTATATGTCGTTTAATCTGCTTTAAAAGAGGCAATCACTACCAGTAAATAAGACTTCATGTACCCCCTTAAAGTGAAGGATTTCAGGAAGACTTGATGTGGACGACGATTTACAGGATGTAAAAGGACATACACGACTCAACCTGGATTCTTGAAGGGGATAAGGCACTCGTATAAGGTTAGTCCGTCTCTCTTCGTAACATTAGAGCACTCCCTTTTCGTGGGTATATTTTTAAAAATCTTTTCAGAGCTTATAGGATAAATCTGATTGAAATGATTCCGTAGATTATATGAGATCATAAAACTAACAAGGAATATAAAATTTAGTGCGTAATAAAGAACAAAGTTGTTTGCACAATTGTAGTTAGACTTTCGTTTGAATATAATATACTGAAGATTATATCACTAAAGACTGGACTAAGCCATTTAAAATGTAATAAATAAATGCAAGAACCACTAAAAACCACATATAGATGTTATCATGTTGGGCTTTTAAAAATACCTGAATAATAAAAATAAACCTTCATAAGATAAAATCTTAGTTTGCTGTGGCATGAATATCCTGAGGATGTAGTTAAATAGGCAGCAGATTAAGAATGAAATAAATGCTTATTTTCACTTTATTATATCTATATAAGTAAGAAAATCTAAGTTATTGTAAGAAACACACATTTCAATAATGGAAAATCATGTTTCCAAGGTTTAGAGTACCAAAATATTGGAAGCTTAATTCAAAATATCAAATGCTGCACTTTATAAATTATAAATATCAAACTAAACAATGGAATTTATTATACTAGGTATGAAGCCACAGTATTGAATATATAACAAATTAAACAAAAAAAAATGTAATTCTATTTTTACAAAAAAATAATGAAGGATGATGTGGAAAAAAAAAGTGGTCAGAACACAACGCGATGAAGTATTTTAAACCTTGTGACACAATTGGCTAACAAATAAAAGGTTATAAAATCGGATCTGTTTTCCATGAGGTTAGAAAAATTATGACATCAATTGAAATTACCTGGAGAGTAAACACTTTTTCAAGCTTCACTGAACAGTAAGCATCGCAACTTGTATAATGTCTGATTTTTGTATATGTAAACCATAGTTTATATAATTCCTATGGTTTACATATACAAAAATCAGACATTATACAATTTGCGATGCTTACTGTTCAGTGGGGCTCAGGTTAGCCATGTGAGTTAAAGCGTTGACCTTCTATCTCTCATGGTAAACCTAGAGTGGCGAGTTCGATTCTTGCCTGGGCAAAGGAAATTATTTAGTGACGAAATTCATTAAATAACGTCCTAAAATCCCACCCTGGCTAGAAAAGGGTGGTAACCTGTAGATAACCCGTACCGATTAGCCTAAGTTGCAAAAAGTGGACGTTAATAAATAATAATAATAATATAATTCCTACAAGATGTCCATATGTTTATATATATATATATATATATATATATATATATATTAAAGAATTTCTTATATTAGAAAAGTAAAGACTTATGAAATATTATCTCTCCAGACTCCCATAACACTAGCAAGAAATACATCTACATTTAGATGCATTCTTGCATACCACCAGCCTTAAGTGTTAGCCATTTGTACAGGGATAACAAGTAAATAGATCCGGTTAATGATAGGTCTGCATCATAGGTCAAGGTGCACTGGATAGGATCTTCATTGAACCTATCGAGACCTGCGCACTCTGTCTATTAGCAAGCTCATCCTTGACGCATTAACGCACTACCTGTATTATCCTTGGGTGTAGGACACAAGCCACAATTGTCCTATTTTCAAAGATAGAAAAAAAAAATACTACCACACAGGAGTTCCGTTAGCTAAATAGATTTGTTACGTGCAATTCAATAAATGTCAACCTTGATACATTTTCAATTACGAAGCAAGAGTCAACTTGTACGTTTGCACAGGAAAGACACACACACGCGTATATATATTCTTATATTTTGTAATTTTTAGAAAAGTATGATTTTTCTTAAAATCTTCGTTCCAAACAAGTCGGGGATTGGATTAAAAACATTTAAGAAGCTGCGGGTGCAGTTCATTTTTGGTACCGTTGCTTATGGATATTAGAGAAAGAAATGATAAAAAATTCTTGAAAGAATATATATAATATTATATATGGGTAGAACCCCATTGATTTATTTTTTATATATAATTGTTATAAATAAATGTTGGCCTTTTTCCTTCGTCAAACCAATTTTATGACTCAAGGAGTAAGTGTAATTCTTCATTTTCCAAATCACATTCACACAAATCATACCCACCTTCTTCATGAAATTAAAGAATTTTCGCTAAAGGAAAGAATTTGACATAAATACTGTTATAAATTATTAAAACCAGTCTATGCATTTCTTGAACCAGTCCAATTAAACTTTCAAGAATATATTTTGAGCTCCGAAGAACAAAGGGACTGGCGACACAGAAAAATATACAAATGTTCCAGCCGTTGACCATGCGTTCTTTAGAATATGAATGAGTGTCTCCGAATATAGTTGAGTACATGTATGTATTTTGCAAGTACAAAACGGGGTCATTCTATTTTCCATAATGTACCGCAAGAGTTCGTAATAGAGTCTTCCAAAAACCCGCTCTACCGCCCACTTCAAAAAGAATCCAACCTCAAAATATGCCCTAATAGCTTTCGAATGCAAAGAGCTTGTGCGACTATTTGCTTATACATATACAAGTATACTTTAAGAAATAGCTATCTGTTGGCTAATAGTTGTTGTGCAAACGACCATGAGTGATTATACAAATCATAAGTTACAGTCCAAACTTTTCTTGGGTATTCTTCAGATTTTCGAATGGCGAAGGTCACTAAATAATAAAACCCTTCTATCTATGCAGATTTTGTTGTATAATTGGCCACCTTATTGGCTTATTGTTAAAGGTAACAACGACCCAAGTGAGGGACTACATTTCCACTGAAGATGTGGTATATAGGTCACGAGACATGTTGGGGAATGAAGGATTTTGGAGCTCCTCGTTTCATCATGAGTGACCAACAGTCATCTAAACATTGGTGATGACAGGAGAGACTCTGAAAAGACTCTAACGTGCATTAGATATTTTCTTTTTCTGACCACTATTTATATACTTTTACTATCGAGTTCTCTAATACTAAAGATGTTTACAATCCATAAACTCCTTTAGCAGATATGCATATTATTATTTTTATATACTGTGGTTGTCGGTCACGAAGGATACCACCAACTACAACAGCTTCTTTGGTATAATTTATTACCAGTCTCGAGGCGTACAGAAAACATTAATACAACCGTTTATTAATACATGTTTAATCATTGTTGTGTGTCAAAATAGGTAATAAATTATTACGAAACGTCCGCAAAGCTGTGATTGAGCTTTCGCGATTGACAACCAGACCAAACAAAAAGAAAAACTGGTTCAAGCTGGGATCATCAAAGGTATTCATTTATTTTTTGATTGAATAATTGCATATTGGGGCACTGGGGAAAAAGTAATTTAATTTTTTTAACAAAGGACGCCAGTTATTTGCAAACAACTTTCATTTTTCTTCAAGATATTTGTATTTTATGAATATAAGAACCAATAATGCAAAATAATACTCAACTATTGATTAAGGTCTAATGCTGGAAAAAATTACTTTACTACTTTTGATACGTTTAAATATAATAATTATGTTGTTAAGCTGAAATGAGGAATAAATGCATATATTATTTATAAAGGTAGAGGGAATTAGTTTAACAGCTGTAGTTCCTTCATTTCCACTATATATGAATAATAAACCCCTAAATCATTTTATAAGTATAACTACATATTTCTAGTGTTTAATATTAAATTTTCCATCAGTCCATAGTCATTTCAGCACATAAATATTTATGATATTGTTTATAATGCAGAAATGAGTTTATAGACAAGCCTTTCACTTGCACCTCTTGTTGACCCTCTCAACAACTTTTCAGGAGGTTAATCGGATATCGAATATGAATCAAAGCTGCTTGAAATAAACAAAGGAATGGCAGGAGCAAAGCAAAAGGTCAAAGGCAAACTCATCGAGATGATTACAGAGCAATTTTTCTTGCCGGCATCAACCGGAGTACTCTACGAGCTTTTAAATATAAAGCCCAGACTCTGGATTAGCATACCCAAGTGGGTAGAATTTCGGGTGCCTTCTGAATAATTTATAAGTGAATAATAGAAATGTACAAAGCTTTGTTGCCGCAGAGTATATGCTTCCTCCGTGTGGCGTTTTGTCAGCCCTAGTGGCAATGCTATCCCGTCCACAAATGCTTAAAGAAACAACCGAGGACCCCGTCTCTAGGGGTTGACCAGTACTTATTCATGTTTAGTTTATGTTTGTTCTTCATCACTACATGACACAGTTTATTGAGGTGTTCTAATATGCTTAATCACTTTAAATAAATATACCAGTTTCACTTTGTATATGCAGGAACATTTTATTTTCTATCAAAATTTCTCAATAAGAGAGTTTGGTGATTTCTTTCAATATTGACCTACGGGTATGTTTTCTTCATTTGGACTACTTGTAGTTCTTCGTCTATAGGTAGTGTACATTTCTCACTCAGAAATATTTAGTTACACCTTTGTCCCATAGCAGATCAATTTAGAAGAATTGTCTCAGTCAATATATTCTTTTTTTAGTTTTAATTGCTTGTAACAGTGTTGTTTTTTCTTTTGGGGTTGGCTGTTAAAAAAGAATGACTCACTGGAATGATTTATCGTATACAGCAGGTAATAGAGGTTATCGAGGAAACACTGTAGGTAAAATATTCGACTAAAAATATCGAGTGGTTATCGATGAAGATGAAGAAAAAACAGCGAATAAATGCTTGCATACTACACCACTTCTGAGACCTGACTATCAAAAAACTAATTTCCCTCTTTTAGGAATGACACACACATGTTGTCATTATATACTCTCTTTTCTATTCAAACCTTAGAAAGAGACATTTATAAGTAAAACTTTAGGAGTATATATAAACTAAATTCAGGCTTAACAAGAGATGTTCAATGCCATCATGTTCTCATGTGAATATCGTAGAGAATGTTTAGATCATTTCATTTTTTCTTTTCTGTCCTTAACATAGAATTGAGGTTTTTACTTGGCACAAATAGATAATAAATATTTTGTATTACATATAACAACGACTCATTAGCTCTGAATAACTCAAATTAAACATATATACAGAAATTAAATTTTTCTTATTCTTGTCGATTTTTAAAAATTTTTATAAGTCTTCCGAAAACACTATTTAAACATATGAGAGATTTATCATAAGAGCAGTGTTATTTTTCTACCAAAAGTTTTGAAAAAAAAAGCTTTAAGCGTTATCTCGAGGTTTCTGAAAGAAATAATCATTCACAAAAACAATCTAACATATAAATAGTTAATGTATACTAAAAAAAATGAATCTTCAGCCCGAGTGCACAAGATAAGAAGGTAACTATATATAAGAAAACATTTATTATATTACTATTTATACATTTTGTTACAAAATGATAAAGTAATACTGCCAATTACTTAAGGTAGAATAGGCTCGGAATGTCATGTTACATACTTAATTATTATTAATTTAGTTAAGCTTTTAGACGTAATGTAACCATTGCTCAGTGTTGCCGATTGCCAATGAGGGATTGCATTCTTTGGGGGATAAAATTCATTAATGATGTTCCACTTAAATATATTTGAAGCCCATTACAGGAGATAAAATGAGGTAACTTTTGATGTGGGATATTAATTTTTAATTTTTTTTTTTGGTCTGAGAAAACACATTACGCTACGTGTACAGGAAGATGTATTAAATAAGTAATTTATTTACCAATAAGTATAAATAATTTGCTAGAGATTACAATGTACATAACTTCTTGAATATAATATATCTATAAAACATAGTATAGTAGTAGTAGTGTTTATGTTGAAATCAGTAGTGATTGTTGGTGCTGAACTTGCTTTGCTTACGTGCACAATCGTTTTATTTTGCAATACAGGTAGGGAGGCTGAAACTACCCTTAATGAATTTAAATCAGTTTTAATCAATTTCTAATTGATGATCCCACTCTACATGGACTTGGTTAATTGCATTACCTAACGTCATACGTAAATCAATGTTGCTTTATGATTTATGTGATCTAATTAAAGTAATCATCTTGAAGGGGAGAGAGAGTAAAAAATATACCAAGGGAAGGAATGGGAAATACATGTTTGGAAGAGAAACTTCTGCGCTCCTCCCTCAAAAGATGCCTTGAGGATGTTAGGAAATGAAAAATGGCCCGAAGAACGCACGCAACATAGCGAAATATAATTTACATTACACAATCGTCTTCATGGTTCATGTTTGATGCCATTCCAAGAGCTTCAGGCACGAGAAATATGCCACTGAAAAATATGGTTTTTTTAAGCTTGAAGGCATTGAAGAAGCTACCTTTCTACATTAGACCGAACAAAGATAACTCACAAATATAATGTTCTGCCCTGATTATATATCATACTGTCATTCTGATATCAACTGTAAAATAATAATAATAATAAGTAGCCTTCTTCATAAATAGAGTTGCATTTGTGTAATCCCAGGGGAAGTACGTTTACTTCCGAAAGCGGTAGAACGTAAATACAATTTTTAAAACGAGAATGACTATTATTACACAGATATTCAATTTGTTCCCTCCAGCTACACGAATTCTAGTTTAGTAGTGATAATAATAATACAATTTTTATGATTATTGGCTTGCTGAAGGATTTTCTTGTTGAAAAACATTTTAAATAATCAGAGTAGAAAATTATAGTATTGACTTACTAAAAAACTGACTGTTACAGACTATTAAAAACCTTTTCTGGACCTCAGGCAAGGCGTTGGTCATAAAAAAGGATGACTTATTTATTTACAATACTGATGGGCTCACAACATAAAGTTATAAGACCTATATTGACCATAAAAGTATAAAGAGTAAGTCAATGTTTCTTTAAATCTAGTTAAGTGGCAGATTGAGCTAAACTAATTGACATATTATATCGAGTTTAATAATGCAATGAGCGCCTACCAATTTGTTTCAAGGGTATATTGCGAACTGGATATAGGCTACTTCCGCCAAAAACAAGGCGTCGGCTAATATTTTGGTCATTACGGCCAAATTACTGAGGCTTACAATGCCGGGCTATATCATATATAATGAGGAGTAAGTCATGGTCTATCTATACAAAAAGAACTGAAATTTGACTGCTTATCTCAGGGTCATGTGAGAGCTGTAAGTGTGAACAGATGTAATTTTCTTTAAAAATGTAAGTGACTCGATGACCTCAAATATAAAAGTCGTTGTACATAATATCTCTTAATAGACCACTATTCATATAAAATACCGGCAATTCGTATGAGAAATGTAATATTCATTTTTATGATCTTCATTTTTAACTAATTAATGTTTTTATCATTAAGTTAATTAAAACTATAATATCGGAATTGAGAATTGACTTCTCTTGAATGAAATAGTTCTTCCCTGTCAATGGTATAAAAACAAATTTCATTTTTGTGTGTACCTTCAATACCTGAACATTTTCCTTCGACCAACTGTTAGTCAAGTCAAGGAACTTAAGCATCGATGAAGACAATTAATTATTACAAAAAATAATAATTATTATATTAATTCCTTACATTTTTTGTAACTAATATTAATTTCCATATAGACTAATATGCTTGCAGTAGGCCTGTTTACTTAATCATGCTTCGAATATTGGTGCATGATAAGAGCCCCTAACCCACTGATCCTCTAGTAGTTTCCAAAAAGCTAAAAAAAAGTGATCACAATAGTACTGCTTCATTTTTTATAAATACTAAAGACAATTAGCAATGCTCTAAAATCATCCAAAGTCTTCAGTCCTCTTTTCAAAAATTGTGTTCGAAGTCCTGATTTCGTTGAGCTTTTATACCCATTATTGTCTTCATTGCAGTTTCCTTTTAACATATTTTCCTTACGAGAGATCAGCTATTAATGTTCCACTTTGAATGGATCTTTAATAACTTTATTATTCAGCTACTGATCTTAACTTGGGATTTTTAGAATTCTTTGATAACGTATTCATATGTGTAATAGGGTTTTATATCAAGGACGGTTAACTGGTCTGGGAGGATTAGGGATGAACTGGTATATGTTTAGTGTTTTTTTCAACATTAAAGAATGGATCTCGACAGGCTGCCCAAGTAAATTTTGTATTTTCCAGCTGGTGAAATGATTAGGAAACGTAAGTCTTGATGGTAGAAGTTAAAGGCCAGTAACTGGGGAAGCCTATATAAATGCTTATGGAACAACAGCCTACGTCTGGTAATTGTATCCGTAAACAGGAAAAGGGAATGAAGAGGTTCAAAAACGCATACAGTGGTTTCCCACTGCCTTCTGCATCAGGCCACCCAACAATGAAGGCATCATGAGAAAAATTCCATTCATACCCATCAAAGTACGATTGGAGAAAATGCCTTCATAAGCTGACTGATCATTAGCATTAGCCCGTATGAGTATACGGAGTACAACATTAATTTGCCCTCCAGTCTTGCTCATAGATACTGTAGAGAGAATTTAGGCATGTAGAGGAATGTAAATGCATACCGCAACGCGCGGCTTAATGATGGTGACCAGTGGCTTTCCAACGAGGGCTTTAGTGTGTGTAAGATAGTTTATATATGTAATATTTATATTACAACTCTCATTTACTGCAGCATATAGTGTTGTATGGATATGTACATATGTAACCTTGTGAGGTAAATGAGACACAGTAATCCTGAGTTGGTGAAAAAGAATAATCCTTATAAATATTTGTGTGTGAAAGAGTGTCTCTCTCTCTCTTTCTCTCTCTCTCTCTCTCTCTCTCTCACTCATATATATATATATATATATATATATATGATGAAAAAAATATTTTTTTTTATTTTTAACATTACCCAGTTGGGCAGATTAGGAGGCTGTCCCTGAGGGGAACCCTCCAGAAGGAGGGCAGCTTGTTTTGTTTGTTTATATATATATATATATATATATATATATATATATATATATATATATATATATATATATAATGGGTGTGATTGTAGAAATCTATATATAAATTGAAACTGTATTTTAATGATTCTCGTAAAACCAAATGATTTGATAATGAATTATAAAGAGACGGAAGAGATGGAATTTGACCTTTATAGTTTCGTGATTGAGGACACCCCAGGGGCCAGGTTATCCAACGAGGGGATTTCGAGTGCCCAAATAATTCACTGGAGGTTCTAGGAAAGATTTAAAAAATCGATGTACTCTGATCGTTTATAAATCGTTGATGGAGCTGGTCATTTATAAAAATGTGTTTGGATGACTCAAGGAGGTTTATTTTGGTATAAGCTGTTCTCGCTATAGGTCAGCGAGTATGTATGTGACGTAACAACGGCTCTTCTCCAAAGCCCGATCACAGCTAACGTCGGTGGCGTAACACTAACTACCATGACAGTTACGGCAACACTCGGCGTTGTCAAGGGCGGCGTTTACCGTCTGAATTATGTTTGAAGTAATGTCCTTAAGGACGTCCGATTACCTGTCACTGTCAGTATAATATTTGTCCTTTCAAAGTAGGCATCATTTTCTCTGATGTATCTAATGCGTCGGTTTCTTCATAAACTTTATATTGCAGTATAAAGTGAGAGTGAAATATTTATTTAAATGAAGACTCCGACTGTGAAATTTGGTCGGGTTCTCCAAATGATGGTCCGGTAAGGGTGTAAGCACTTTCCAATAATGGACGATTTTTTGTGAAATCTTTCCTACACATTTCCTATCTAACTGAGTTTGAGTACAACTGTTCCCTATGCGGGACGGAGAACTTGGATTTTGTGCTCTAGAGCCAAAGTATATTCTCTCTATTTAAATACCGATTCACACGGAACTAGAATTTTATTAACAGGTGGGAATCATGATATTCCCACAAGATACTAGGTAGAGCTTCAGGAGGAAGAAATTAAAGATCATTAAGGATTCTCAAGGTAACGCAATCCTCTTAAGCTACGTATAGAATACAGTTGATCCATAAAAACGTAATGAAAATAAAATATAATCTATAAGAAAACAGACATGAATTCTAACGATTTACCAAGTAAACCTGTTTCTTTTAAAAGAGAATTGCAAGTAAAAGATCGCAGGACATTTCCGTATATGTAATAACTGCAGGAATCGCAATATTTGTCAGACATAAAATTTCAACATTAAATGCAGACATCAGACAAGGTTAGTGTAACTTTCCTATTGGAAACAAATCTAAAATGTCTATGCTAAGCCCAAAGCAGGCGAATAGAGCAGTTGAGTATAAGTTAGTTGAAAGTTATTCAAATGGGAATATACATTCCAATATAATGCAAATTACAACATTTTTTATGATAAACAGCTCAATACCTGTAGTTCAACTGCCTATAACAAATAACGCCTTTATTACAAGATTCTTATAGGAATAATAACGACAATAAATGACAGTGGAGTGTAAAATTACGACTAAACGAGTCATTTTATGGCCGTAAATTAAAATTACCTGGCGGAAGTGTAATTTTAAATTTTGTGACAATGTAAGATCATGTTGTAAACCCTTGAATTAATGGAGTAGGTTTGGTCCATTATAAATAATAATGTAAAACCAAAAAAAAAGGACAAACATTGCAACAGCAATGCCACTCTCTTATTAAAATAAATAGTTAATAAGGCCATAGAGGTGATCCATGTAATGTAATTAGATCAGTGCAACTTGATGGACTTTTGGACTCTTTGAGTTCAAATGGAAAAATTGATATTACACCAACACTGCATTGGCCATTAAATAAATTATTGAATTAGAAGAAACTATATTAGATGACTATTTTCCATTTGTGGACTTTCATGAATTAAAAACTTAAACTGGTTTCAGAGAGTAAATTTATGAGGGACAAGATCTTCCCCATCAAGGAATTTATTTCTATTGTTGAATGAGGGTGAAAACCGTTCAACTTGGTAAGAGCTGTGATGGTAAGGTACTCAATAACAACAATACAATCGTAAGGTGAATTATAAGTTTGCCCACAGTTGATATTATGTGATTTAACATTCACAATAGTCAGTTTAAATTTCATTGAACTGAAGTTTGAATATTTTGTATTTTAAAAGAACTCTGAGTAATCAACTTAATCATTACTAATTATTTACGACTTGAAGATTATCCTCTATCTAAAGATTTGCTGCTGTACCACCCAACTTTGTAGTCTCTTTACACCTCATAATACAACAAATCAATATAATATGATAGGACTTACTAATCTACAGACTCGTGTTACGACTAATTCCACTAAAATAGTTCGAGTTACTAAGCCACCAATCCTTGTGACAACTAACCCTACTTACTAAATCACCGACGCGTGCGACAGCAACTTTTTACTAATCAGCAGACTCGTGGTATGACTTAATTCAACAATACTAGCCACCGATGCGTGTGGCAACTAATTCTATTTACTAAGCCCCCAATCCATATGACATCTAACTCTTCTTACTAATCCTGAGTTTCGTATTACGACTAATTTCCCTAAAATAGCTACCAATTTGTGTGATCGCTAGTTCTAGTTACTAAGCCACCAATCCATGAGACAGCTAATCCTTCTTACTAAATCACCGATGCGTGCGACAGCTACTTTTTACTAATCAGCACCAATCTATGTGACGGCTAAATCTATTTGCGAAGCCACCGATTCTATGCCATCGAATTCTTATTACTAATCCACAGATTTGTGTTACAACTAATTCTATTGAACTAGCCACTGATACAAGTGACAGATAATTCTACTTACTAAACAACTAGTCCTTGTGGAGTCTAATTCTATTTACTAAGTCCCCAGTCAGAGTAACGGCTAATTCTACATAATAAGCCATCGTGACCAAAATTCGTAAGTTAGATTTCAGTGGAAATGCTTTGCATTAGATTTCCAGTAATCGGTGGCTAATTTGGCAAAGTATTGGTATAGAAGGTTTATATCTTCGCCAATTGAGACAAATTTTCCTTTCAGTGTTGCACAATATTGTGTAACTTTTTATTCATTCGACTAATGGTTTGGAATATTCATTTATAAAAAATCACCTAATGTTTGGGCTTGTAATTGATTTATTCAGCTATTGATGATTTGAGACAGTAATATTATAATGCTATGCTAGAGAAAGGGAAACCAACACATCGGAATTTAAGTTGCGATTATAGTGATGGTTTTTGAGACACCCTACAACTAGTATCGAGGTTTATAGACGTTTTAAATCTACTAACCGATTCAGGGACCCGATCCTTAACTAAGGCTCGTTGGGCAAGTTAGAAAGGGTTAAATCACGTCAAGTACTCCCGAAATACCTATTAGAAGATGGGTATTGCGTATGCCACAGAGGTGGGAGGCCACGATCTTCTGCCTTTTAATGGATCATCACTGTATGCATGGTTCACCTTAGCCAATCGCTAATGGACCTATTATAGCGTCTTGTTTTAGAACTTAAGTTCGTGTATCCTTTCCCCTCATCATAAGATATTTCCCTATTAACTCCAATCTGTACAATTACAAGACGATTTGAGGGAGCGGCAACCTACTGATATTTTTCGAAATGGTTCCAAAGATGAGTAATCTAAAATAATGGACAATTTTTCAATAAGCCAACTTAAATTTGCATAAACGTTTTGTTGATTATTAAGTTAAATAATGAACATTCAAACACAGAGTTCATCCTAATTTTTTAAGCAATAGGTTACCTCTTTCCAATAAGGTTTCAACAAGAAATTTTATCATACTTAACAATGTTTCTTTTGAACAACATAATTTTTACTTTCACAATATTAGTTATACAAATTGAAAATTTGCTACCCAATTTTGGTTAAATGAATTATGTAAGTGATTTACCTCTCTATCTATATCTGTATCTATTATTCTTATAATTTTAAGGTTCTGTTTAAGAGGATCTAAAATATCTTCATGGAATGCATACTCTGGTCCCCCAATCAGCATCCACAAAACACAGAGGCTCGTGTCGGAGTGCTATCGAAAATTCGCGTGATGAGCGAAGATGATCTCAATCCTAGAGCAGTTAGCCGAAATTCAGGTGATTAAAGTCTAAGGTAATTTGCTGTTTAAACCTCGATTGTATATATTATATCTCATTTGAATAATTTTTGAATAGCAGAGAATAACTTTTAAATAATTAATTATCAAAGGGGCTGAATCTGACTAAAATCTACAGTCGAGGGAATTTCTTTAGTGACAAGTTCATTAATGAAAATCCTTAGATCCACCCTGGTTAGAAAGGGGTGGTGACCCGCTCCAATTAGCCATGGTAGCACAAAGTGGACGTTAATAAATACAACAATTATCAAATTTTATAAATAACATACACAGTATGGAGAGCACATTCCACCTTCACATGAAAGACTTGCTCATATGTTATTATAATAGTTACATATAATGGAATAAAAGGAACATTCCAGTTAAGGACAAGGAACCAGGAATTTGAGCGCAAATATATGTACAGATGAAGAATATGAGTAGGAAGTCATCTCAAAGATTGGCACTTCAAGGTCAATTTACGAGATAGCCCGCCAGCAGGTCTACTCAAATGTCAAATTCGTTTCAAGATAGTACTAAATTCTTTGTGAATATATTTTCAGTTTCCACTCACTGGGTAGAGCAACCAATTTTCGAACAGCCGTAACCAGGTCGGCTCGTAATAAACCGGTGCCCATGTCTAATATCTCATAGCTAGTAAGAAGGAGGTTTAACTATATTTCCATAAAGGGTAATTGAATTGAGTAAATGATTACAGCCTATGAATAAGAATTTATTCGTCCATGTTAATGTCAATTAAACTGAGTTATTACGGTACTACTGTAATATATTCCTTACAAGGAAACGAATAATGTCGAAATCAAATTAGAGGTAATAAAAGATTAACTTATTAATTTTGGTTAATTTTTTTTATAAAACCCTGCTGTTATAAAAAAGCCGTATACGAAGAGGCCATATTGCAGCTCACGGCAAATTAAAATTCGCTATAAAAATTCTTAAAGATTTACATGGACATATATAGAGGAGCTTATAGTGGATATTTTTTAGAGGAGAAAAATGAAGGTATGATTTTTTTTTGGTAATCTAAAGAACAGTAATCCGAACAGGTTTAATGGGTATAGTGCAGTAAAGTTTTGAAATTCTGGAAAAGCAGCTGATTCCTTACGGTATTTTATATCATATTCAATAATAGTAATGTCATATAATTTGTAACCTTATGTGAATGAAATTGCCTACTTCAACTTATTGCAGAAGTATTAAAATATGTTCATACTCATTGTGTTCTGAATAAGGCCTATTAGTATATGGTACAACTGCAGGTCAGAATTGATAAGAGAAGCCAAAAACAAAATCGTACTTAAATAGGTATCATTCTTCCTAGGTCCCAGCCCAGATGTATTTTTGGTATATGTAAATACATAATGGCATACATAAAGGTATTTTTAAATTATATTCAAGTCTAAAGAATTCCTAATAAAAACAATATAGAATAAAGATATTTACATGTTTACTAAAGACTTTTGACTAAATAAACCATAAATAAGTTATAAGTTATGGAGTTAGGAGGGTCATTCTTGTATTGATCAATTAAAGACATTGATTTGGAAATACAAAATCTTTTACAAACAAAGAGCCTGATACCACAGGTATTTTCTTTCACCTTGAAAATGATGTGGCGATAACAAGTAAAAAAAAATATTCACGGGAAACTCTTGGTTTATTTAGCCAACTTCCTAAGTAACAGGACATTCCAAGGTAAGTCTACTATCAAGATTGTACGGAGAAGACAATGGAGCATCCTCAGGTTCTGTCTTAAGTGCTTAAAATTGCAGCAAACGATATAGTTCATGTAGTGAAGGATGGTGTCATATTTTCCCTTTATACCGAAGACTTCATTGATTGCTATTGCAACCCGTCACGTCATCATATAAATATGAAATGTTGAAACACATTAAATAACCTAATATATTGGATTATATCTACTGGCTTCCGTTGTTCAAATATTGATGCTCTACAATTATTGTTGGTTACATTCTTTAGTAGCTTAGTAGCTAATCTTTGTAAATAAGGCTACCTTTCTGGACTCAAAAAATATAATTCTAAACTATAATAATGAGAAGGAAACTTCCTAAACACGTTATAAGAAATAAAAAAAAAACAATCAAAATGTTAACATTGATCCCAAAAAATAAAAAAACAAACAAAAGATCATTTTGACAAAACTTCGAATAGGGCATATAGGCTACACATTTAAATTTAATTTAAATTTAGAACCACCAATATGTATTGACATTGCCCGAAAAACAAACAAATAAGGGAGGAAAATAAAATAGAAGAATCCCTCAAGGAAATTTTCGCTAGCGTTGAAGACTATTATATACTTAGGAAAATCAAATTTTATTCAAATTAAATAATTAATAGCTAGATAGTAACCCGCTGGGAGACAAATAAATAGTATACAAAATTTCGTTTTAGAAAAAAATGATCTGCCCTATACGGTAATAATTTATTTGTTTGTTTGGGGTTTGGCAATTGGAACGATTTACACTCTTCATCAAAGACAAATGGTAAAAATAATCCAAAATGTGAAATGTAATCCATTATTATATTTACAGTTGCTGCTAGCTGATATTACTCGTGGAGACAGGTAATATAAAAAGTAATATATGGTAATACAATTTATTACAATTAAATGTATTTAATTTTCTTTCATGTTTGGTTTGCCCAATCATGGAAAGTAATCACGAATTAAAAGACAGTTAATAAATCCTTCCTTTTTATCTAGAACTGGCAGTTTTATCGATTAGTAATATATGGTAGTATAGTAAAAACATTATCAGATTGTGTTTGACAGCTGAAACATTGCTAATATCGATAGTAATATATTCTGTTGAGTCATCGGTTGTGAATGACCTAGCTAGGTGAGTCTGGTTAGATCTGGTGGCATTAAACTACTCCTGTCTTATGGGAGTAGCGGTGGGATTTGATCTTGATGTTTCATATATATGCATATGAATATACTCGTAGACTTGCGCATGTCAATATAGGGGGCGCGGCGGTGGGAAACGCACTCTACACCCGCTAGTCCAGTTCAAAGCCCGATTTTCCACTCTCTATTTGATTTAGCTGCGTGGTCATTTGGCTATGCGGTAGGACTTCTATACATGCGGTGGCCACTTAGCATAGTCTAACAATTGAGTTACTATTTGAATAAATAAGTAACGTCTTTCAAAAGATGTCTCAATACTGGTGGACTTGCCACAAGCCGACCACTTGTCCTCCCGCTACAGCCGCATGGCAGACCTTGGCCCTTGGTGGGATGTCGATCCAAGGGTTTCTATTCTTCTTTTATTTGAATATTAGCTTATGCTTATGTATATAGGCAGCTGTATTTGCATAAATTGGTGGTCATCGTAACTCATCAGCCATAATCCACCTCAATCATTAGATCATACAGTGTAATGCCCGATAGAACTTAAGATAAAAATAAAATATGAAGTAATGAAATATGATATGAGATAGTAATAAAGTAATGTAACTGTAATTTACTTGTTAATTTAATGATTCATTTCCTATTTATGACCTCCAATCTTTCTGTGGGATTAGAATTTTCCATTTAAGTAATTTTGTAACAAACTAAGGCCAGAAAATACAAAATAAGTCTGAAAATTGTTATTTTAAACGTATTTTCAATTCCTAAAATGTTCTAGTGGTTTCTATCTCCCCGGTTGGTGTTCCCCAGATGGTTGTTAAATAAATGTTTGAATAGCGATTTATTTTAACATTATTATTTATTAACATTATTCTTTTGAAATTATTGGTTATATATTTTTAATATCTTAATAGCAACTCCTTTCCTAACCTCCTTTCATCGATGTCGAACAACTAAACGCACAACTAAATGCTACAACAATCCCAAGTATGGAATTCCAACATTCTAAGGCGCTAGCCGGCTACGTTTTTGAGTTATGCGATATAGGAATATACGTATAGATGCCGAAAATAGTCAAATTGGGCTCAGTGAGGTGAACAGGGACAATTTCATTACCAAAATATGGAAATACTCTCATTATTTCTTACAAGAAAGTACAAAAGATACACACAGACCTATATATCAAGGGTCATATTCCTAAGGGTGGATGGTAATCGGAATGTGTAAAAGGATTATGAAAGGTAAGATGTAGAGCGCTGAGGGGACACACGGCTCGTTAAGTGCACTGTACGATTGTCCCACAAAAGAATTACCATTTCATAATTCCGCTTTGATAACAAATGATTTCCATAAAACTGGTAAAACGATTTAAAGGATTACAAAAACAATATGACAAAGCTTCATTGTGAATCACGGTGAGCTATAGATAAAAAGAAAGAGATCATTTAAAAAAGATTTTATGGTTTAGGGAAGAGGTTGAAAGTAAAGCCATGTTTAGTAGGTTAGAGCGTAGACAAAAGTTGTTTAACCCCTCCCCCTCTCTGAATATTTACAATATTTTCATGATAATGCAGACGCTATGGGAAGGGGTGAAATTTATCGCCTAGCAGTAGAGAAAGTGATTATTCGAGTTGCATAACCTGGGTTCGTTCTTATCTCTCTAAATGCCAACCATTTTGGCAAAACCAACAAAACAAATGACCCGTTTGCCGAACACGACATAGGGAGAGTAAAATCAATCAATCCCAAAATTTGCATTTGGAGATTCATGTTAGTTACATCAAAACAAACCACTTTTAGCAGATTTCCCTTGAGGGAAATCAGCTATTGAGGTTGTACTCATGACGTGATTTTCGGAATTTTTCTTCAAATGTCCATCGATCCTACCCAGGAGATGACGAAAATGAGGTCCGTTCAAAACTGTGTATATATATGTATATATATATATATATATATATTTGTCTGTTACCGCTCTAGCGGTCGCAATTATTGCTTAATCGTTACAAAACTGGATATTTAGTCGTTTTATGTAAAAAGAAAGATCATGTTCGTTAACGGCTGAAATCGGGCCAGGGGGAGGGGGGGTTTTGATGGGACGATTTTCGAAAAATCGAAATATTTCCGTTATTATGCGTCGGATCGAAAAATTGTATAGAATCAAACTTATTGCAAATTAAATGTGCTATAAATATTGTCATATACATTTATTCATTATCTTGAATATTAACCGAGATATTTGGATTCTTCATTTTCAGCTATCAGCAAACCTCCACTTCTACTCATGTTACATAAACAATACTCTGCTACATACTAAATCACATTTTTCGAAGTTTTAATACCAAAAATTGTATTCAAGAGACCTTTATTATACGAGCTACATGCAAAGGTTTTGGACTACTAAAATTTGATTGATTGAGGTAACAATTATTCTGACTCATTAATTACAGTACTAGATATAGTAAATAGTTCTCAATGAAATTAATATGTTATATTCTGATATATTTCAGTAATGTTTTTCTTTTCGGTGTGAGGCGGCCAGACCTGTTTGTTTACATTTCTAACCTAACGCTTCCTGTAGACAGGTTAATGAAATTGTCCGAAACATTTCTCATTTCCGTTGGTATTTATTCACGGTGGTGTTGTGTTATCAGTATGTACATATCTTTTACTTAACTTGACGATGGAGATCTGCTTAGTTTACGCAGCCCCTGCGTGACGGACTTTATTTACCGTTTAAATATGGAAATTGTCATCTACAATGCTTGCTGGGAATGGAGATGGTCTCTGTTAATAAGAGGACGAAAAATCCGCGTTTCGGTCAAACTTGGATGACCTCAGAGCTTATTTTACACTAGGTAACACATCAGCAGAAACTCTCATGTAGCTCTTGCGCTTACTAAACTCACACGAATTTGTATGTGTTCTAAAATCTAGAATTATTTTCACTTGTACAAAGATAGTAATCATATCTGCAGCGACGTTGACTGCTAAACTATAATGCAGCTGCTGTTTTCACATCCTCAACATTGTTATATATTGATCATTTTCGTTATCATCATAAGAGTTTCATTTATATTTTCGATGAACTAGTGTTTGGATGACTTTAGTCAAAATACTCCAAATTTGGAATTACTTATATTCAGAACAAATAACTAACAACTATATCAAGAAAGGTCAATAATGTTCATTAATTACTAATAAATTTATTCGATTTTTTAAAATCTGCTGCAATTTTATATATTCCTCACGAAGCAAATTAAGCTTGTCAAATATTTGTTAAACCCTAAATAGCTATAATATTATTTCTGTATAATGGTAAAAAAGTAAATGTGAAGAGGAGTAGTATTTTGTAGAAAAGACATTAATCGTCTCAAATCTCACGGTATAAAAAAGTATGTTACTCCTAGTAAGTGAAGATAATTTTTTATGGCTGAAACATTGAAGGTGTATTCCGTCTAACCGTCAATCAGTATATCAATATCGTTAATTATCTTGTAATAATTTGAGTTTTTTTTTGTTTCTAAAATGCAAAGCCTGTATCAAACATCCCAGCATTCATCAATATTACCATTATGACAGATATTCGGACAGAGTATTCCGTCGTTCCTATTCATAAAAAACAGGATATCGTTATCTTAAGACGAGGATAATTAAGATATTAATTTAACTTTATATTGGTTAAAAAAACTAATAACTATTATTACTAGTGATGAGCGCAAGCGTCGTGACAGTGAATTGATTGTAAAATCCTGCTATCAACAGACATTTTGACTAACGGTAATTGAAAATATCGTGGTTGTATATTGATTCTAAAACCCTACAATCAGCTGGCATTATATTGACTTGCGTCCATTATATTTGTCGTGGTCGTTTATTGATTCTAAAACCTTATTTTCATTTGGCATTATATTACTATCGGTGAGCGCAAGTGTCGTGGTCGTATATTGATTCTAAAACCCTATTATCAGCCTGCATTGTTATGACTGAGATGGGTGCATATTGCAGATGTGCATAATAATGGCATAATGAGAGGCGAGGAAGTAGGTGAGGATGGAAGTGGAATCTTACACCAGATGACTTTCGCTGCATCAATAGCTGGCCTCCTCAAGGTTGGCCGCTTTTACTATCGCTCCAGGCTTCAGTAATGCGTAGCTCTGGAGGATACCTTATCCAGTTATTAACTCAGAGATGGAGTTATGATGAAGCTATACTCTGTTATTACCTTTAATGCTTTCAGTAAACAATTAGTGCGAATTCGCGCTCATAAATTATATGCCCTTATTCCGTATAGGGATCAAATGTGGTGGTTATGTTTGAAAAATAAGTGGATGTTAACGAAATCTAACATAATACAATATTGCTGTAAAAATTAATTTAAGTGTTAAAACAAATTGAAAATCTTTTCTCGTATAATTATTATCTGTACCACACAGTACTGGTCATTAAACATTTCCTGGCTGACTGCACACAACGTGGGCATCTCAACTTACCGAACAACTTGTACGAACTATTATTAGTAGGTAGCCTTCATATTATTATTTATACGCACTTAAATTACTTGAAGACAATTGACATTTACAAGAAACTTTAAACCACACCAACTCTACTCATTTCTCCCACTAGTTTTATTTATTTCATTCAAATTAGGTTATAAATTACACGCGCGCGCGCGCGCGTGTGTGTGTGTGTGTGTGTGTGTGTGAGTGTTTGTATGAACAAGAGTGTAAAATCAATTTTTAAACTCACGCCTTGGACTTCTTCATTCCATCATCATTCCAGAGTCTAATCGCCAAATATTTAGTTTTCCATAGTTTTAATTTAACGCATCATCAATTTTATTCCGCTATATTTTATTTCGTTTTAAATAACTCAGTAGACATTTTTCGTTATTTTAACATTTTAAATTTATGAATGAATGCTAAATAATACTGAGCGACATCGCCACGTTGCGGAGAACACCAAATAAATAAATGATCTCTACCAAAAACGGATTTAAAAATTATATTATCGGTTTTAATAAGACTGGTAAGTTTATTCATTATCGATACCTAGTTTAGAATTTATGTATAACGAGTATTCACATTTTTTAAAAGGAAACCGTGTGTGAAGCTAAATGTTTGCTTCTTTACTTTTCTATAGCTATATATTTTAGTCAATTAATCACTTCTTACTTTTATATTATGTTATTTAGTATTAAAGATAGTTTACAGCCATAAATGTTCTATTAGTGAAGCATTGGAAGCATTTGTACAAGTGGCACGAAAACATTATATATAAGCCATGAATGTAAATTTCTATAAAGTAATCCTTGTTCATCTAGTGCAATTTACACTTTACCCAAATTTTATGAAGTGAGTTTACGTACTTTTTTCATGAGACTATCTTACAATAGAGATATATGAAAGCGTGGAGTAAATTCCGCTCGAAACCAAATAGAGCCGTCAGTAGCCAAAACTGAAGGAATACGTTGCTGGCTAATGCCTGAAATAACACTTTCCGATGTGTGTGTGTGTGTGTGTGTGTGTGTGTGTGTGTGTATCTGTAGGTTACAGTAAATATATACTTCCAATAAAATATGAGGCGTGTGATTCATTTGATATTAAACGTCCATGGGCTTATGTTAATAAGGAACACATAATTATATCGTTCAAATGAAGATTATAAAAAAAATGAAATCAAATTTAGAACGTGAATTTACTGCTAATATTAAATGTAATGTGAAATGTTGAAGTATTATCAGTTTAATTAAAATATTATTCTAACAACGTTCAAAGCAAGATTATATCCGCAATAAGTTCTCACGACAACGGATATCTATTAGTGACCTTTCAATGAGGAGAGTAAGACCTCGTTAAATAACACAATATTTCATTTAAATTAAAGCCTAATAATGAAGTCGATAAACCCATTCTGTATGATGTCAGATTTATTGGGAAAATTAATTTTAAATAACTTGTCCTGGCCTTGTATGTGAAATAAATTACACTGTAAGTAGAGAAGTGAGCAAATTCCATATTGTAGTGCTTTTTGTACTTTTCCTTAAGATGTTGTATCTACAGGTTGCCAGGGAAGCTGTTTCTGTGATCTGGAAGTCTTAATTCTACGGAATGGGTATGCCCATTACGTTCTGCATGCGACTATAAATCAGTAAATGCATCAAGAATAGAGAAGGGAATTCCCATTGAGGGCGGAATTGTTAGAGAGCCATTTCTCCGTAGCCTGTATCTTGCTCAAGCTGACATGATACAAGCATTAGTAGTGTTAGTGTATGCTAACAACAATTTAACCTATCTACCTCCAGTCTTACCCTATGGTAACAATGATAATTAATACAAAGAGGTCATCTGAAACGCTTGATGCGTTGGAAGTGAAGGACTCCAGGTAATTTTAGGTAGGTAGGAAAAATACCTTTCTCCTTCCAGATAATTTATTCAACTTTATGCGTTTTGAAAACGCTTGCACTCATCTTTAGTTTCTTAGTAGTTCTGACGCTGTCAGCAGAGAAGTTGGTCTGAAGATGGAACCAAATATATTTAACTTTATGAGATAATATGACTTATAACTGATCTTGTATATGCTTGTTTAAGCATGATGATTATTTAAAATACCTACTGTAAATTCACATAGCAACCCAGAAAGCAAGTTCGCCTCTCCCACCAAAAAAGTCAAGTACTCTATCTATCAGATATTTCTTTTTTCATCCATTGAGGTGGCACTAATAGATATTTAATTTCAAGGTTGTGGCTTCAGGTTAAATTGCGAATCTTCAGGAATATTTTCAATACTCTCTCAAATATTTATTATTTACTGCCTAGTTTTAGAAATTTTTAAAAAATATTATTAACCGCTATTAGAAACGGCAATCTGATTAATAAAAAAAGGTTATTTTAACATCCAAGGAGGGGGGGAGGGTTCCTCAGATCAACAGTACTGATATGGAGTAACTTTTTCTATCAACACACACAGGACTTCAGTTTATTAGTAATAAATTAAAAAAAAGAAGCTTAAATTGAGTTTATATTATCTCTGGAATATGCTGTTATATAAGTTTATATTGTTAAATTTAAGAGATTAGTTGATTATGTCAACATAAAACACGTAACTTGGTAAAACTCAAATTTGATCCAAGGAATTGGGTTGCGTTTATTTCTAAAGCCTTTAGTATTTTTTTAACTCATTCTCCACATATGTCCAGTATATTATATTGATATAATGTTGTTTTAATGATGCATTATAAATAACTATTAAACTATATTATCGCATCTAAATTGCCTTACTCTCAAGGCCTAAAGCACCTTAAATAATTAATAATAGCATCGGCATACACAATTGAAAAACGCAATGAATCAGATTAGATTTGTAACTTCCAATTTCATAATATCGAATGAAAAGTGAAGAAATTGACTAGATAAATAAATAAATTCAAATGTACCCTATAGTCTAAATTCTATTAATAAACTAAACTAATTTTTCAGTGCTTCTGCACAGGTTGTAACAATTGTGTCTCTGAGTTCAGCCCGTTAGGAACAGAGTTCGATGGTGCGTTGAGGTCCTATTTTCATTCTTGCTTTGAAAAGTAGAAGAGGCGAAAGAAATGTCAAAATTCTGTCATAAAATATTTATTTGGAAAGCCGACATTCGTCTACTTAACGAGATGTCATTAGTCGAGGAGAGGAATTGTAGACAGGCCATTAGTAGTAATAGTTTGAGTCTGTCTACAGCTACTCTCTTGAACTGATGATGGCTCGTTAAGGAGACGAAACTCGGATTTCCAAATCAATATTTTATGGCGAAGTTTTGACATTTCCGTCGGTTTTCTGAGTTCCGCAACCTCTGCCTCCTCACCAATGTCTATAAATGTTTCGTATGTCGAATAGAATGTGTCAATTGTTTGTGGAGTATGTGAGTATTGTGCGTATGCCCTTGCATAATATACATTCGTTCCTGTTTAATGTCTATAAAAATGATATTATCAGCTATGATGTAAATTTTCAGAGATATGTGTAAGACCAAGCTATGGCTATCGGAAAAATGAATTAGGAAGTGCTATTTGAGTTAGGTCAAATAATGATACATAATGCTGGAAATTTCCACATAGACATATAATTTCCATATGAAATTTCCATATAGACATTTTTTTGCCCAAGTTATAACTTCAAGAACTAACGTTCATGCAAAATGTAATCCATAAAATATAATAACACAATTTTTCTTTAAACAATAAGTTAAGAATAAACTGGTTTTCTTTAAATCCCAAATTTTTCTTTATTTCTAAATTTCATACATCCCAAACTTCTTTATTATTAAAACCTTTGGATATTTCAGTGATCGTTTAAATTATTAAAGGGTTAGAGAAAATATATCTGAAGAGTACATACGCACATCAGCCCCATCCCTAGGTTTAAAAAGTAAGTCGTATATAATTTGCTGTTAGCTGAATTATTATAACAATCTTACGGAAATTTATTATTTGTTTTGTTAGTCGACAATTTATCATAGATATGTTAATTATAATTTATCTTAACAATGATTACCATAAAAGCATTTGAATGAACGAGAGTGATTTCTCATCAGAGTGAGAGCTTAGCCGAGACGGGTTTTTATAAATTATGAACTTGGGTATTTCAAGGATAAGTAAAGGGGAACATATAGACTTTTTTTAGAAAACGAAAGTTGTGCTAGGAACATCCAAGGATGGTCTTAGGAAAGAAGATTGGATTGGAGACTGGATTAGCGAGCTAATGGAAACACTAAATATTAAATAGCATTTAAAGACGAAGTGTTTTTCTGATCGTAAATAATATGAGGTGTTTTATATTTTTCTTTTCAAGCAATTTATTCTTTTAAAATGTTAACAATTGTATTAACTGTAAAAAAAATTGTAATTAAAACCCTTATATTTACTTTTTTTATTTTTAGAGGTTTGGCTTATCGTTTGGTTGTTAAATTAATTTGATTCTATTTTTAGTTTTCAAAATTCTATACTGCTCTATTTTTTTTCATTCAAGATATGGGACAGAAGAGAGGATATTAATTAAATGCAAAATAATATCGGGATTCATTTCTCCTCTGTCGCAACTGTAGCTCTTCATAAATTTCACATTTGTCATAAAAAAAAAGTGGTTAAAGCTCGCCTTATACTGTGTTAAAATACCTACGGCAAGGCCGTGCTAATATTTATATATATATATATATATATATATATATATATATATAAAAAATGTTGTTCTATTCATGGCATTGAAGAAAAATGATTAAACATTTAAATGAGGGCCAACGTCCGACATAATTTAAGTGTCATCCTCAAAACTGATTTGTGCTGCCTTGGCCTACATGCCGTTGTTGAATTGACAGATATCACCACTCAGTCAAATGAAGACCTTTGACAGCAAGACTAGAAGGGTGTGTGTCATTTTAATTGTCATATCTCTTCAAATTTTCGCGTCATAATTTTTAAGATTGACATCATAATCATTCTTCTCTCTTTCGGAACAATAAATAATTAATTATTACTTGTCCATCACTATTATATGCCGTAATAAGATGTGTATAATTAATCCTGGAGTCTATTAATTAAACTATATCAATAACTTTACTTTTATTACATATTTTGTAAGATAATCTTAATTTAAATAGTTGTGCTAATCAAAAATATTGTGGAATATATGTTTTGACCTCTATCGCTATTTCTGATCCAATGTTGGTCCATGGTGAAGTTCAAATACAAAATTTCATTAAAATTCTGTTAGTGTTTTTTAAGGGATTAGTAGCTGGAGTTAGTCTTTCCCTGTTTTTGTTCACCCTTTCGACACTATTGGATATACTTGACAAGGGTTTGCGCATTTCACAGCTGAAACGAAATAAAAATTGTATTGAGCTCAAATTACGTTAGTACTTTTATTTATTTGAGTCATTGAGAATTTGGGTTATGACCTTTTTTTCCAGTCGTTCAAGAATTCGTCGTATATATAATGTTTTAATTATATATTTTAAGCTGGAAATAAATTAAATATAACATACGTTATAACCTGTATCTTATTATTAGAGAAACGAAAGTATACTTAATTAAATCATGAAGATTCACGGTTGTTAATGTATGACCCTTAGGATTAAGAACAGATCAGGATAATGCAGTGACTGTTTTCTCCTACAAACTCCCTTGTGAAGTTTTCTAATAGATGTTATGTGGAATTTACTTTACAAAATTTGATAATAAAACATTTGATTAAAATAATCCGCAGTGGGAAGGTTTTGACTCGACAAGTGCATTAAAGGTGGTAATCCATCTCGATTTGCCTTAGTTGCATATAGTGGATGGTAATATTGATTACAATAAACATTGTATGGAGTTTATGAGAACTTATCTAATCTTGAGTGCATTTACATTCAATGCTTGGTCACTTTTTATTGGCTCCTGGTTACCTAGGAGGTTACATACTGCTTGCGAATTTAAGGCGAGGCCCATAAAAAAATCCGTTCATAGAGAAGATACCCAGAGTGAAAGCTGCTCGAGAAAACCTTTGATGGGGCTGCGCACATTCCTAATAAATAACAGTTTTCGGATTGGGTTTGCTACGTGACCGAACTGTGTAAAGATCGGTGTAGCAAGTTAGAGATGGTTCAGTGAAATCTGAAAGGATGCTAGTAGCCTCAGGCTCACCTTTAGCTAGCTCCGACACGCGGAAGTGGTATAACCGTAATATACAACGCATAATAAATATGCTTGTCAGGAATTTGAGTAGTGGCGGCTCTATGAGACTGAGTTTTGAAAATGATCATCTTATTTTAGGTCGTTCATCACTCTTGTCTAAATAGATGTGATTCTGAGATGGTGTTCGCGCAAATTGATTGAGATCGAAATAATTGGTATGGAACCTCTGAGATTTATTTCGACATTTATAGAAACAAACAAAATATATTTTGCTTATTATTTTCTCCCTGCTGCAAAACTAGTTATAGTAGACATCTCTGAAAATGATTCATTTGCCATACCATTTATATACCTACTTTAAATTTAACGATGGAGTTATCGAAGGAAGCAATTTTGCATTCAGGACGAGGTTGTTGTATGGAAGAACTCCGGACAATCAAGAGGAGCCTAATAAATATCTAAAATAAAATTAAGAGGTACCTACATGACTAAAATAATTAACACTAAAAAAAAAAGCGTATGAATGATTTTTAGTTCTCACTTCCTTCCATTAATAGAGTAGTATGTTGGGCTTTGTGCGTTGTAAAATTTAGTTATCCTAATAATTTGTTCTTATTAATGTAATTCTAAATTTTTGATGATTTCTATTACACACGTTATGCTTTTCCATTTACATAATAATTGTTTTAAATGAAATCGCTTTACTAAAATAGTATACATATTATGATACACATAATCATAAAACAATATTATGGCAGAGCCACATGATCTGCCAGAGTTAGTTGAAGCTAGGCTACGCACCTGCTAGAATCTCTTTCTGGTCCGATTTCAGTCATTAACGAACTTGATCTTACGTTTTACATAAATATCGTGTTTTGCAAATATCAAGCTAAATTTGCGACCGCTAGAGGGTCAATAAACATTTGAAGAAATTTTTCGGAAATCGCGTTATGAGTGCAACCTCAATAGCTGAATTCCCTTAAGGGAAATCTTCTAAAATGGAAATAGGAGAAGATAGTGATTAGTTGAGAGGTGACTGGGCCAGCAGGTGTATATGAGGGTGAGTTAATCTAGTGCAAGGCCATTTTGAAGAGGAGTCAAGCACTGCTTGCTATTATGAACATCACAGTCTCATGACGTAATCAGTACATGTCAGCCAGCTATTAAACCATTAAATGTTGGTTTACTGGTTCTGGAAATGGCATACCAACAGGCCCACAGGCATGCTATCTATCAAATTACATTTCTTGATAAACTTTTTCAAAGGACGATAATGACGGTTTCTTTGTAAAAGGTCATTGCCAATAGGTGATATTAATAGTTTCCTAACGATCTTGAATGAATTTATCCTTTTATTTATAGGACTATTAGTCCAAAGAAGTCAAAAATATAATACGTTATACGCGAAAGAGCGTCAGATGATACCGTTTTGGCAAATACATGCTCCCCCTAGTGTATTTTCTTAAATCTCAGATGTTATGAAGCCAACATCATGTTGGTACGATTATAATTCTCATTCACCGCATTCATTTCACAGCTAGCAAGTTTTGTCAGGTTAAACACAGTCACCGCAGATCAGCCAACTATAGCAATCATGTCCGCAATTAAGTATTAAATTTTATTGATTCAGTAGGGTTCGGGTTAGCCATTTCAGTTAAGGGGTTGGGCATAAGACACATGGTAAACCTAGAGTCATGGGTTCGATTCCCTAGTGGATATTAGGAATGTATTTAGTAATGATCTCACTTAATAAAATCCTTAGTCCCTGCCTTGAAATACTGTGGTAACGTTTAGATGAAGTATTCTGATTACTAACTTAGTAAAAAATAATATTTATTTTAAACAGAATTTGTGAAAAATATTTTCGAAGGACAGTAGATAGCATTGATTACATGAGACGTACACTGACAGCTAGGCTGGATTCTTCTCTCTTGATGCCTCAATTTAAAAGAGGAAAGTAAACTCTGTTAATAAATATTTAATATTGTAATTCTGCCGACTCATTTATCTATAAAAAATAGGCGGTCTAACGCTATTTATTTTATTGCATGAAACAATGCTTGTAGTACAAAGTATATTTCTATGAAAGGTTTATTCCGATATTAAAACCTTATCATTATAAACTATGCAGTCCTGTACTGTAAACTGTAACAGGCACGTTCCATTCTATATCCCTCCCCCCACAGATTAAGCATAATAAAAAACAGTTTAAATAAGATTATATGCAAAATGTATTTTCACAATGCATTAAATGCGTTTTACAAAAGCCATTCTTAAAGCAAAAAAAAAAACAACTACATTCAAATGAAATTCTAACACTCTTGCAATCATAATATTTAACTCGGCGATAATACTTTAACTAAAGGATTCGATCTGCACCCCTCATTTAGTAATTCCCGTTATCATATAAACGAGAAATAACCTCGTAAATATAAATGACATCAACCATATCATGCTCTTTTATTAGGCTCTGAAGGTGAGCTGGATACACAAAGGACGAACAGGTTCCACCTGCAGGGGGCAGTTTTTTACCCAAAGGAGCCTCCTATTTCGAGCGACCGCGAAACTTGAGATTGCTTTAGACGATTTTTTCCGCTAGTATGTATATCTAAGAGGAATTTCTAGGCCCCGGTCTTCCTGACCTTTATCTGGGGAAAATAAAGTCAAAAATTATCTTGTACGAATTAATGTGAATAGAAGTTCTGTGTAGAACTGAAGTTCAAGTACCTTAAACGGTGAAATCGAAGGGTGGCTGGAGGGGGGAAATAAAAAATTCAAAATATCTCTGTTAGTATTTGCCTGATCGGAAAATTGTATAGAACCAATTTTCTTGTAAATGTAAGTTTCCATAAATGCTATTTTATACAGTTTTCTCGATCTAGAATATAGATCATAATTGGACCAGGAGGAGAGGTGGGGTATTTAAATGGGGGTTAAATAAAAAAAAGAAATGTTTGCGTTATTTCGAGTTGGGCGGATATTTTTATAATTATGCCCTATACATTTTTTTCTCTAATTTGAATGTTAAGCGAGTTTTTTTTATTTTGGTATTTTCAGTGAACCCTGTTTAGTCATCTCATGTCTAAATGAAATTTGAAGCATTGGTTACATATGCTTCTTATTACTGGAGAAGTAGAAAACCAGAATTGGCCAGCCATTCTATCACGTGGGAAATTTGCTTAGTTTACGCAGCATCTCTCTTTTAGATGACCCTCTTTTTAATGTATTACTTCGATAAGCCACAATGATCCAAAATAAAACCTTCGAGGGACATATTTCGAAGAGTAAATTATTCCAAGAAACATAAAACGAATTGGCTTCGAATATTTACTAAATAAGGAAAATCCCGTCATAAGACAGAACAGCATAGAATATCTATCAACTGTTGTATATTATTGTATATTACTCTGAAAATATGGAAAAAAATGATCAATACCCTTGTTCTTGTCTATTTCTTGTACAAATGTAATTTCACGAATAATAACGAGGCTTTTAAAGGTTACGTCTATCAATGAATGTTTTACTTTTAGAAAATAATGTTCAGTTTACATTACCAAGAAGTATTAATTGTCATATTTTATGATAATAAATGTGTCAATGAGAAAATTTAGAAACATAGGAACATATTTATATAGTACGTCATTGGAAAAATAAGTCTATTAAAATATTTTTGAAAAAACCAACCAAATAAAAAACGACTTATTACTTAGAAATTCCTGTCACCTATTCCTCAGGATCTATTCTTTTTGAAATTACATAAAGTGATGATACGCAATTTCTGATAATGTTACAATGCACTTTGAAAGTAAATCTATTTTCCCATTGCAAGTTAAATTTCAAAAGGCAATGTAAAATTTGGATGTATGGAATTTGCAAAGTGAAATAACTTATCTTTTGTTCAGCAAAACAAGCGCAGATTTGCAGATCAAATTTTAAGGACTTATAATTGACCCTAAACTGAAGTGGGTTCAGTGCATTAAATATAAATTTATTAAAAGATCCTTAGAGACATTAATTTCCTGAAAGTCCTATCCAATATGAAATGCAGTTCTGATAAAAACTAAAATGTTTTTAAATTAATAGACAACAATTTAGATCTCTGCTAGCTGTTCTCTTAACGAGATTCCTCTCTTTTGGCACGAACGAACATATGTTTCAGACGCGGAGTGAATCCTAGATCAAACTGCGTTATTCAAAATAAATTACAGAATGAACGACATATGAAAATAAGTCAAAGTCACCTTTGCTTCTGAACCGGTTCATTTTCCTCCAATGAAAATAAAACGTCGTCTCACGGTTGTCTTTGTTCAAAGTCAGCCGCTAACGTCATTTATACACTTCTGCCCTACATAAGAAGTATTTATCCCAGAAAAAGAAGAACTTATAACAATGGTTAATGAAAAGTTAAGGTGAGAAGAAAGAGTTAACGAAAACATTTCTTTAGTAGAAATTCATTGCATAAGCTTATTCTAGTGAAAAGAAGACCCTGGAAATGGAAAGTAGAAGGCTTTTATGGTTTGGGTTAAATGTCGTCCGATGCTATCAGCTGGTGACCAGCTTGCTCGGCCGAAATCATCTCGCAGAGAATCAGGTCAGCAGGTTCTTTTTCAAGCCTCATCCATTCATAAATCCTTTGTAATATATTCTAAAGCCTTTTAAAGCTTTTTTTTTTTTATTTTGTGTTTTCTTTAGTATTAACCTTGTGCGTATTAATCAAAAATATAAATTTCTCTATTAAAGTATTACAAAATTTAGTTAATCGTAATTGTGGTCAAAGTTTCAAAATACTGTAACATACAATACAAACTGAACTGTCTGCCCCGCTAAAGGTACGTAATAAGCGAAATTCCACGAGAAGATATGTCTCCGATGTTCCCATAATCTTCAAAATTCCATATTTCTAAAGAAGGATGGAGGTGAGGAGAGAAATGCAAGCAATCTTAAATTCAACACCTTAAGTACCCATCTCACAATTTTAAATGCTTTGAGCTTTCCTGTTTCTTTTAAAAAATAGTAAAAGCTGTAACTTTCATTTGAAAATTATTTGCGCTGGGATGTTAAAGGGTAAATATTTCTTCGTGGTTAATGAAAGCAGAAACCGTAATAATACAAGTAATTCATTTAATACCCAAGTTATTCAAATATGTTTAGACAATAGTAGGCCATTACTTTATGAACAATATTTATTATAAAGAGATATGTAGGAATAAGAGTTAAAGATTGTAAATACGTATAAGACCCATGCTATCTGAGGTGCTATAAAACTCTATAAAATAAAATTGTAAAAATTTACTTTTAGAAATCAAGTGTAATTTTTGTTTTTTCTAAATTAAATGCTTTAGATAACTGAGATAAGAGAATTCTGATAAAAATCTGATTTGCAATTACAATGTTTTCCAAAGCGATAAATTAAGGCCATATTTTGGCTGGTCTTTTATTTAACTCTTTGAAACTTTATTATGTTAAAAAATCGGGAGCTCTTTTTTTAGATTGAAATAAAGTCAAAATCATGAGTACGTGTGCAGCTATACATCCTATAAAGCATCCAAGGCATTCCAAGTTCACGAATAATTTAAAACGTAAGTCCAAGCATGTTTTCCACCAATTCATTCATGGGTAGAATACCATTTATGGCTTTCAATTGAGTAGGAAGTGAAGCTAAATATATGCCGCGAATACGCACTTGGATTACTCACTGTCAATTCCAAATCTCTTCCGTATATAATGAGCGTATATCAAGGAATGAAGGAGAGATACATGCGTACTCCTAAAAGAAATATCCTAGAAAGTAAATCCTAGCAATCCTGCGCGTTGTTATTATTTCCCTGGAAGGTAAACATAACTTTTTACACCCTGCGTGCCACGGTTTGATTGGTTTATAGTCGGTGCGTGGGTCACGTATGGCACGTACCAAGGTGAAGGTGCCTTCCGCTCAGCCAACACCTCTGAGGATTTTCATTCCCACAGCAACGGCGGATTGAATAACACTAAAGGAAGAAGCCAATAAAACGGATATCGTGGTAATTCAAAGTGATTCCTCAATTTATGTTACAATGATTACTCTCTATTTCATAATTAATTTCTCAGATCGCTTGTGTGAAATATATTTTTAGCTATCCTCCACATTAGAACCTTTTTAAAGTGAAAACAAAATTCCACCTCTTCATCAGTTTGTCAGAGCAGAATAAGCTGTACGCTTACAGGTCTTTAAGGAGATTTGAAAGAAACCTTTTTGGTCATTTTCTGAGAACACAGAACGAAAACTGTGCAAATTTATTCACCATTTTCACCAAATAAAGCCCAAAGACGTCTTGAATCATTCAGTGCCTTTATTTAATTATAAATAACTCATGAAAATATCTCAAAATTACTCCAAACTATTAAAACAAAAGTGTAGGCAAAAGATAATTTAATGTCCATTATAATTGTTAAATATGACGGCACTTCGGTTGCCAGAACATTTTCTTGAAATTTCATAAACATATAGTTTTAAACTTTTAAGTTTTAAAAAATTCCGATATTCATAAAACTAGGTATAAGTAAATTTACAAGAAACATTATAACATTTTAATGCATAGGCTGTAAGTCAACGTTTTAGTAGACATGAGGTCTGTTGCAAATGACTTTTATTTCATACAAAATTGCTAGCTAGTTATTCTAGATAATCTTATACGTGAAATGGTAGGATTGCTTAAATAATCCTTTCTAGGCATCATTCACAGTGACCATACAAATATTAACAATTAATGTAAATATCTACGTCTGCACTCAGTCAGAATTCAAAATTATTCGAGTAACTGTAAGTCGTGTTTGCATAATCTATCGAAAAATTATATAAATAATAATTAATCTTTCATAACCAGAGCTTCGAGGTAACAGTACGAAAGCAACTGACGTAGGAGAGGCGAAGGTTCTGAGTGGTTCGAGACGTAGGGCAAGCAGAGGAACGACTGGAGTAACAGTGCTTTCGATCCGGTGAGGCAACAACACTATTCTGAGGTCATCTCTTATACCAATAACTAAAATACTGTTTACAATATCCCTCCATCAATGCGCTCAAAGAAAAATAGGTTAGTTACCATCAGACCCAACAATCGAATAGCTCAGCATAAGAAATAGCAGAGCATACTGGAATGTGGCAACTAGGTGTGTGGCTTTTGATGGTTTTATTTCTGCTTCTTTCCTGGTTTTGAAACGTCAACAATAGATGGCATCTAGCCAGCGATTTCACACTCTGCAGTGTTTACCGACTCAAAAATATTGTAAAACCAAATGAGTTTTTAATAACTTTAAAAATCAAATCTCCAAATGATATGGTCTCAAATGTTGGCTGTTTTGAGCAGTGATGGGGAACAAGGGATACATAACAAAACCAGGCTTCACAGTGGCTTCAATAGGTGGTGATTATATTTTTTAAAAAATACTGAATTTCTGTATTAAATATATAACTTTTCTATGTTGTTTATTTATTTTAAGAAGAACATGAAGAATAGGCAAATATTATGAATTAGTCTTGAAACGAGCGTCGCTAGGAAATTGTGGCAAAAAATAACCATAAATATTATTTGGGTGATTTTTTTTTAGGGGGAAAAGGCACAATTTCAAATGATAGTTTAAAAATACTTGTTTTTATCGATTTATTAAAAACGTGGAGAGGTGCTTCCTCGGGAACTTATGTTCTGAACAAAGCAATTCTAAAGAAAATTAAAATTGTTTGGGAACACTGTAGTGAGTAGTAGTGGTTTTTCCATTCCGGCTGATGTCACACAAACGTTTTTGTCTGATAATGAAATTTGTTTTTATCATGAAGAACAGAGGGGAAAGAATTTTGCACGGGCTAAGCGTAAGGATTATGGCAAGACTTCGTAACTTACGTTCAAGGTTGGTGAAGGTCAAACATTATCGTCACCTTCTTGCATAAGCCGCTCGGGTTGGAGCTAACAGCTGATTCCCTGTCTAATCAGATGTGAGGGTATCCTTTCCTCTGTGCAATCTTGATCCTTTCATGGCCTTTAACGAAAACCTCCAGAAGATAAGTGTCGGCTCTTTGGCTCAACAAGTGCATTGACATCCGCTACAATGACTCACGATTAACACTTTGCGTCGACAACATATTAGAAAACAAATTGACAGGAACTATGTCATTTTATCACCTGATAAAAAATGCATTATTACTACACAAACCTGTTTCGTAACATAAAATAAACGCATTATTGGCAAGAGAATAAGGAGTTGTTTATCTATGCAATTCATTTTGAATGTGTACTTTCATTTGCACTTCTGGACTTTGACAGTTTACGGGCATATGACTCATTATTTTATAATTGGACTGCATTATTCTACGATTATGTAGACCATAAGTTCTTTTAACAGGACTTGCTCCATATAGTATTTATATTCGTTGAACAAAGTTACAAATGTTACATACGACAAATGAAGAAAAGTATTATATTCACAATATTAAATACCAAAAAAGTATGCAAACACTATAAAAAGATTTTCTTCAAAAAAATGAAAAAAAATAAATATCCTACCAAAATTATTTTTACGGAGTTAATTTTGTTCATTCATAAATGCCATATTTGTTTTACGAAATTTACTATAATTAATTATGGATAGCTTAGTAGTATTATGAGCAGTTAGACTCAAGAGTCGTATTGAAGTTACGAGCCCAATTTGTACAAGGGTTTGAGATGTTTTTGTAACATCAAATGACAAAGTATCCTTGACCTATCATAAGCTACTTAACTTTTGCTATGAAATTTATATAAATAAAACATCAATTAAATAATAAACATAGGGTCTGCAAAGATATGTTTGGTACATATTATTTTTCTTAGAGGAATGCATATAAAAGTAACCACTATTTCCCCCGGTTTATTTTTCCAAAACATGTGGAGTTTACTCGAGAAAAACCACTTCAGTGATGAAAAAGAAGAGAAATCGTCTTCATATATAAAATCGTCAGATCTAAAATGATAGTTCAGTTTTAATTAATAAAGCGACATACATTTTTAAAGAAAAATTGATGTTCCAAGGCAATCTTTAAATATTTTCCTTCTTTTCAATTACTAAAAATCTACAAACAAAAAAAAAATATGAAACTTTTTTTTTAGTATTTTTGTTATGAAAACGTGCCAGAAAATTAAATTATTGTTATAAATATGAAATATAACTAATTGTTAGGCTGTGGCTGAGAAAGAGATTATTGAATTTAACAATGAAAATATTCCCTGTTATTTTTATGATTTCTTAGTAGGCTGAACATTATGGGAAACAATTGTTCCTACGTACAAAATAAGACAGTTTCAAATTTTTTTTTGATATAAAAGTATGTAAAATACACGTAATTCAATACTAAAGTGAAACTATCAAGAATGCAGTAATTAATTTAATATTGGTGTTTAAGAAACCACTATTTCTATTAGTTAATGATGTTGCCAGTTTTGGATATACACAGGTGGGTAAAGAAATCAAAAGTTTATCGCTTATCAGCATATCTATTAAATAATAATGCTTAAGTTGCGCTTATAATCAAAAGTAAGCAGTGATGTCATTAGGTTCTATTGACGAGATAATATGCATTAACTGAATCCCAAGGTCTGATACCACGTTGGATTATAACATCAGGATTTGTAATTAAAATACAATGTCTCTATCTTAAGCAAAGCAATTTGCATATTGGCTGGGGTATGATAAGGTGGAGCTTCCAAGTGATGCAAGGATGACTAAAGCCTTTGCAAAGACAACACAGCACCTTCTTCACTTACACACTCCCAACGAGACGTAAATCTAAACAACAACAAAATACTCTTCTCTCTCTCTCTCTCTCTCTCTCTCTCTCTCTCTCTCTCTCACACACACACACACACACACACACACACACACACACACACGCACACAGACACACGCACACGCTCTTTCTTTCTCACTCACGCACACGGTCTAATATAAAAAGATTAATAAAGTAGCAAGGCCTGTGAATGGACACAAAGTATCTAATGAAATGAAAATAAAAACTAACTTAAGTTCGACAATTAGAAACTAAATATAATTGTATATAAAAACACAAAATAATAATATATAATATTCCTTTCTTGGCCAAAAAGCGCATAATAATGCTTTTAGATTTTATAAGCGTTTTTCAATTTTTTAAGGAAAAGTTGATTAAAACCCAGTCATATCCTTCGGAATAAATAGTATTCACTTAATTAATAGGTAATATAATTTATAGTTCATTGAATTTTAATTAGTTTTATTTGGTTTATGCCCCACATCATAGGTGATTGGCATGCTCTCTGTTTAAAGTAATCTATTTGTTCCTTCATGTAAACCTTGATGTATACAGTGTGGAAAATATTTCTTAAATATCTGATGTTTCATCATATACGGGTTTGATGTCATAAGGATCATACATACGGATGATGATCATATACGTACTTCGCCTATTATTATTACTTATTAACGTCCACTTTTTGCAACTCAGGATAATTGAGACGGGTTTTCTATAGGTTACCCCCTATTCTACTCAAGATGGGATTTAGGATGTTATTTAATTAATTTCGTCACTAAATAATTTCCTTTGCCCAGGCGAGAATCGAACTCGCCACTCTAGGTTTACCATGTGAGATTAAGGTCAACGCTTTAACTCACATGGCTAACCTTTGCCTATTAGAATATAACATAAGTTATCCCTTTTAAATCTTCGTTAGCATGTTGTAGACCTATTGTATATTAATTTTATATGTATTGGTAAACGTTTATGTGTTTTTAGATGTGTGGAATATATTGACTGCTGTCAGTAGTTCTGTCATATCGTGGAGTATGTCAAGGTTTTTTCGTTGAATGCAGTCTGTCAGTATGTGTTTTATCGTAAGGTGCTATTGAATTTTAAATGATGTGCATAGAACGAAGGCGAAGATTGAGCTACTGGTCAGAGGAACTGCTTGGAGCAAGTTTAGTCTCTAGAATAGTAATATAGGTGTAAGTACAACAAAATGGGACAAACATTTAATCTCATCAACACGGACGGAGGTTGACAATATGGAGAAAAAAAATGTAATCAACATTGAATTATTTACATTCTTCCACTCTACCTTGTTTCACCTCCTTTATGACGCCCCTTCTGGTGATTCACACAGGTAGAGTTTTGACCTTAGTCGGTCACATCAAAACTCTTTCATTTGCA